>JADLZL010005247.1:600000-994710 GCA_015844335.1 Chrysopogon serrulatus | reverse complement strand
AGCGGTTCGTATATCCACCGCCCTTCTATAAGAGCCCTCGATGTAACACTAGCAGCGGGTTAGATACGTAGTCGCCCTAAATAGCTTGATTTTTTAGAAAAAAAAATAAAAATTCATATACAAATCTAACCATCATTACAAGCCATAATTTAAAAGTCCAATTTCACGAAATCCATTACATAGCCATAATTTCACATAATTCCAGAGAGCACAGTACATTAAAATTACACAAAACCCACAAACACAAACACATGAGCACAGCTCAAACCATCATTCCAAGCCACATTTCAAAAGTCCAATTTCACGAAGTCCATTACATAGCCATAATTTCACATGTTCAAATAGTTCCACAAAAATCCATTACTTGCCTAGAGATAGCAAGTGAGGGTTACGTACGTCCCTCGTGGCTTGGGATTAGTACCTAGTTCAGACTTTGAATCGTGGTATTGACCTTGACAAGAAATAATCTCACAATGATGAAGCTGCAAAAGGTCGCCGACAAGCTCCAAGAGTTCATCATCCTTGTATACGCCCCTTGTATTTCCTAAATCTTCTTTGCTCTACAGAGAAGAGAACAAGTTTAGGTCTAGGATTTCATAACATAAACACTAAGCTTTCATGGTACTAGGAAAAAAAAGAGTCAAACTAACCAGATCGGGTGTCTCTATTTAGGGCAGCACTACTCATCATACAACATATGTAATATCCACAATGTGTACTCCCTGCACCTCTCGCTTTGGACACTATGTGTTTTGTATATGGAAATGTTAAGTAATGCTATTGCCAAACCACAAAATAGAGTGTACCGTTTGTAAGTTACACATACCGCACATAGAGTTTTGACAACCAATTTCTTTTTCTTTCTAGATGATGTCTTCCATTATGCTTTAGGACATAATGCCTGAATGCCCCTGTTCAAATGGTTTTAGCAAATGCAACTTGTCGCAAGATCGAAAACCAAAGTTTACAAGTATATATACAAATGTATACAAGGTAATGAGGATGTTAGTGGATATGTTTACGCCTTGCAAATCGTTATGAAGTCCATGTACAACTGTGGTGAAAGATCCGGCTGGGTCATAAATATGTGCCATGCTCAGCCAACACTCATCACTACAAGAATCCAAAGGGTCCCTGCATAAATTTAATCATTGAACAAACAAATAAGCTCTTTTGCAATGAAAGAAATATATCGAACAATGCTTTCTCGACTTACCCAAAGTGATATGGTAAATATATCAGTTCATTCTTCCTGAGATTCTTAAGACATATGGCAATCTGAACAAAGAACCTTAAGGCTCTCCATGTATATCTTTTTCTTCTCGGATTTTTCTTTCTCCTCATGGGTCTTTCCATTTTCTAGTTCTTTGGAATCCATAGCCCATTTCTTGGGGTACTGAAATTTGATGCACATATTATCGAAGGGTCTACATAGCCGGCACTTAGAGTTGGCACCTTCTTCACAAGATGTGTTTGCATTCTACATAACACGTTGTGGTTAGTTACAACAAAATCTAAATATTTCATTCAAATCATAAGGAGATGTGTTTAGGACTTACAGCACCACATGCGAACTAGATTCAGTTTCATTATTCCTAGGTGAAAGCATTCTTGCATGTCCAAAAAGCCAATCTCTAAAGCACCACCGCGCCTCCAAACGTGCACTGTGGGGAAGATGGCTTTTATCGGGTCCAGTTCGGAGGCGTACCAGTGAGCACGTAGGTACCAATCATGGAACTTTTTCATTCCAATTGGCATGAGCTGCATGATTCTGTTTGGTAGGAAGTTTTTACTTTTTTTATATTTCCACTTGATTTGTGCAACATCTGGATACTTCTGTACCTCTTGGTGGAGTCTCGCTAGTGTCGCGGCTGGCAGCACGTGCGTAGACGCTTTTTAACTTGGTTTTCGTGCTTCAACCGATCCCGATGACACCACTTGTCAATGCACGGACACCCTTTCATTTCCGTATACACTGGCCTTATATGGTAGGGATTCTTCTTTTTGGGCGTCCGATACATGCACTCCTCATCTTCTTTTTTCGAAAGAAGGGCCTCCGATACATGCGCCGCCTCATCTTCTTTTTTGAGAAAGCAGCCCTTGTTTATGTTGTTGGACATCAAGCCCTTGCACGTTGGACAAGGATGCAAAGACTCATCAACATGCATGCCCTCATCTTCTTTTTTTCGTAAAGAAGGGCCTCCGATACATGCGCGCCCTCATCTTCTTTTCCGAAAGCAGTCCTTGTTTATGTTGTTGACATCAAGCCCTTGCACGCTTGGACAAGGATGCAAAGACCTCATTTATCTTGAAATGATGAGCCGGAGAAGTCTGTGGGTTTGTCAATCGCGTGCTTCTGGTAGGAGTCGAGGAAGAATGTGTCAAGATAGGCGTGCGGTTGTCACCACCGGTGTATATGCCACCCGATCAACAAAATTGCTCATGAACAACAATGTCCTTTTTGTGCCGAGGATGAACTGCTTCATGACTTGTCCAAGCTGAACAAGCCCCTCGTGGAGTTGGGTGTTCTATCTCCCACGCCATGAAGTTGGGCTTCACGGTATGCACCTCGACCCTAGTGAAGTCCTCCGGGATTGGGGCATGGTGACTTACGCCTCCCCGGAGGATGTGCCACACCCGTTGCCACCTCACCATCACAATCTTCGCTCCCCGCCCATGGGAACCAATAGGGTGCAGTTAGTTGGCACCTGTATGTGATCGACGCCGGTTATGTTTGCAGTGGAAGCTTCGCTGTTGGGAACACCAAAAGGGCAGGGAACTATAGCCAAATCTCCCACCGGCTCCATGGGCGTCTGCGGCCCCGTATGCAGACCATGCTTCGCAAGCTCCTTCGCAACTAGAGCTGCCACTGTCACCTCGAGATTGACCTCTCGGTTTCTGCCATGTTTCTTGTACATGTGGCTATCCTCTACAAATCCTATCTTCCAGGTTACCTTCTTCCCTAGCCCTCTGGTGCGGCCTGTGTGCTCGGGGTTGCCCAATGCAAGGCTCAGCTCGTCCCTCTCTCTGGAAGGAGTGAAAGTGCCATTCTCCACATCTTCAACATTTTTTAGTAACTTTAATACCACCTCTTCGGTCTCCTGGTTGGCAAACTTGAGGTTGGAGGGCGAATTCACTCTCCTTGCATATATCCATTGCTTCAAACGTTTCTTCAAATCCTTCACTTTCCTTATCTTTGGATCCTCGAAGTATCGCAAATTCGGCCCATCGTCCTAAACAAGCCCCTGCTTGGCAAGGTAGCCACCGGGGCCTAGGAGGGGGGTGTTTGTTCTTCTTTGCCTGCTCCCTATTACGAGCACTGATGAGCAATGCTTCGGGTGAAGTCTTCTCAGTCACGAACTGCTGCCACTGATTAGGAGATATGTTGCCAAACTCATCGAAGGGAAGTAGCCCCTTCTGGGCATACCTCTTGTTCAAATCACACCTCCAACGCTGGAAGGCATCTCCCATTATCTTGAAAGCATGCTTCGCATCCGCTCATGTGTCCCCGCCGGCAGCCTGAAAGTGACCATTAGCCGCCCCCCGCCATAGCTCTATCTTTTTTCGCCAGATACGCCTGATTTGCCACCCCAGGAAGGGATTGCTGGGTTCAGGTGGTCTCTTACTAATGAGCCGCAAGCATTACGGAATTTGGCGTTGTACTTCCATGGCTCAATGATCTGCCCATCATCTCCGACATGTGTTACCACGAAAGTAACCCCCTTTGGATATTTGTTTGGCTTTCTTATCCCCCCTCCTCTTTGGAGCTGAGTCCGTTGTGATTGTGCCTTGAGGCTGTGGAGCAGGGAATCAATGTCGATCTCTCGTGGCGGGTGCCTCTGCCCCTCCTTTTCCCCAACTCCGCCTTGTTCGGCATAACGTGCCTGGACGCCGACATTGTCTTTTCACACGCCTAGCGTGGACCTGCATATACAATAGGTCTAAAGCATTAGCAAAGGTAATACAGCCAAAGCCTTGGGCAATTTCACATGATACGTAGGATCCATCCATACCTCTTCGTTCGGGTCGAAATCCTCGGTCTCTCTCTCATCCTCCATTTGCCTCCGTCTGGGAGGTTGTGGGTGAGGATCCTCGGCACTTTCATAGCCCTCGTCATCGACTCTCCTTCTTCGCCTTCATCGGTCTCTCCCCATCCCCTAACAAGTCTTGTAGCCCATTTTCTACCTCTTCATTGAACCGCTGGCCGCGAAAAAGCTCTTCCTCTAGTTCTTGAGCTGCATGGCTAGGCTGCTCATTATTTTCTCGTTGTCTGCATTGCCATTTTGTGCTTTGTTCTAATAGATGCAATAAGTGAAGTGTTAATTACATACGTAAAAAAGTAGTAGCAAGTAGTAGTAGAGGTGGGATAGGACAGAGCGACATGTGACAGAGCGCATGAATAATACATAAATACTGCGAGATGTTAAAAAACTCGGCACCATTCTAATAGATGCATAAGGCAAGTGCTCAAGATATAAAAACCCTCATCATTGGCATAAGGCGGGTGCTCAAGATGTTAAAAAACATCATCACAGACAACGGTCAGTGTGCTCAAGATTTTAAAAAAAATCATCACAGTAACACTCCCATTTCGAATCATCGCTTAAGCTCAATTCAAAAAATGTGCTCAATTCATCGCTTAATGCACTTGATTTGGAAAAAGAGCTTAATTCAGATAAAATGATCTGAATAATTCAGGCCATCAACAAAGAACCATAAGTTCACAAGATGTAAAAGTAAAAAAATCATCATCACAGTGCGTAGCAAAGGTGGACTAGAGGACATGAGAGTACATTAGTAGTAGTAATAAGTTCAGAGCAAAGCACAGAAAGAGTAGTATAGTAGTATGAAAACTTGAAAATGAAACATCATTGTACATGGCTTATGCCTCAGGTTCAGATTTGCATCAAAATAAAACATCATTGCACATGTCTATGCCTCAGATTCATAGTAGCATCAAAATAAAACATCATTGCACATGCCTTATGCCGAGTATAACATTCTGATTCAGTGAACCTTCAATGTAGGCAATTCATTCAAGATTGACAAGAAATTTATGCAAGATTAACAAGCAATTTAGACTGAGAAGCTCGTTACCACAATGGCCAACACGCCGCCTCTCTTTGTCGCGAGGCGGATGGAGCTCCCTCCCCGCTCGCAAGCGTGGCAAGGCAAACGCTTTCCACTTTGCTCGTTGCTAGGCACCACGAAGGACCCGCCATGCCCGCGCCGTCCCGCGAATCCCACGAACCCGAAAACTTGCTTTCTGTCCAACAAGACTGTGATTTCACTTGTGAAATAGTAAATCTGAAAGGCCAAAAGGCCAAAAGTACTACTTGGATGCATGTTTAATTTCTATATATATGCATGCATCGATATATAATTCAGATGAAGTAATGTTCCAATTAAAACTTGGTGTATAACACAAAAGGCTGCATGGAATTCGGTCTCGACCGTTGTATAACACAAAAGGTTCCAATTAAAACTTGGTGTATAACACAAACTTGGTGTGATCATATGAACCAGACTCATGTAATTTCGTTGCTTCAAGTAATGAAATTCGGTTAAAAGTTCATGCACATGTTGAAATAGTATTATTCCCCCGAACATTCTCTACACGTATAGTGTTAATTGCTCGTTTAAAAAGACTACAATGCCCTCAACACGAATGACCCTGTTTTACTAGTGTTAATTGCTCGTTTGCCCCTGTTTTTTTTTGACAGATTTACTTTGCACTTGTCTTGAACAAATGACAATATATTTTCAGAAATTCAAATTCAGCATAATATTTTGCACAATATATAGATATATTTGCACAATATATAAGCATAATATTTGCACACACATGTCCGAATAATATTTTCACACACATGTCCGTAATAATATTTGCACACTTATAAGGGTTCACAACTAAGCATACGAAAATAAAGTTTTTTCTCGATCACAACTGATTCAAGGGTTCACAACTAAGTTTTCAAGTCTCGAAGTGGTCAAGGGTACACATTGAGCAAAGCAGCAAGCCTTCCTCCTCTGCCTTGGCCTCCTCTTCCCGCCTCGCTGCTGGTCGCGCCCGCCATTACCGCCTCCCTCGCGAGCCAATCGCGAACACACGGCAGCAGAGGCCGCCCGCGCGACCTCCTCCCGCGATCGACCGCCCGCCTGCAAGTGCGTGCAGCGGTTTAATTACCAAGCTATAATAACTGTACTAGACTGAAGTATGCTAACTAGACTGAAGTATACAAATTGTGCCAAGTACTAGCTACTGCTCTCGTGAACAGAACATGAAAGCAGGCAGAGAACAACCATCTAAGTTAACTCATAACATTACATGAGATTTTTTTAACAGGGCTGCGGCAGCTGCAGCTGCTTGTGCACCACATTTGGATGTACAGGAACACGATTCAAGTTTTTGAGCAAGTGAATTGGTAATCTTGGCACATAATTGTTCCCAAAACTGCAGAAAAGCAATAATCACATTTGACAGTTCTTGGAAAAAAAAAGACGCAAACAAAGAAATATTGGCTTTCATTTTCAGAAACTCTAATAAGCAGCATCTTGTGTACTAGACCTTGCAATTACGAGGCACACTTAAAATTCTGAAATAACTGACACTCAAACATGTGACCATCAGAGTTGAGAACAGCTGAACTAACTTGGATCAAGCAGCAAAGTCTATTGAGCTAATTTAAGCAGAAGAATTTGCTCTCTGACACATGCTAAAAATAGACTCATGCATGCACAACATCAAAGCTGAGCACAGACTCTGACTTGAAGTTGACTTGAGGCTATACCCGATTTGGATGGTTGATATATAGGCAGCGACGGATCCAAAATTGATACAAGCAAGGACTAGGCTAACCATGCTATATATATCGCACATGGAAAATACATGAGCAAGAAAATCAACAGGATATATAGTCATAGCTTCATATAAGATCCGGGTCATGGCAGGTGATGCTTGAGAAGAGGAGGAGGAGAAACCTTGGCACGAACTGGGAGATCCGGGCGGAGGGATGGAGGTGCTGTCGTGTAGCCGATGTTGTCGATGATGCTCAAAGGCGGCACAAGAGTGGCGGTAGCAGCGTCCTGACTTGCTAGATCCGCCCGCCGCCTTTTGCGCCAATCTCAGCGCAAGGGGCGGGGCGCTGCCCGCGGCGTGAGCCCGCTTTCCACGACCACTCGCGCGAGGCCGCCTCCCGCCCGCCGTGGATGCCCGCGCGACCTCCTCCCGCTGACTGGCTGCCTGCCAGCGCGGAAGCAGAGGCCTCGGCAGCGGATGCCGCCTGCCTGCCAGCCGAGGCCGCCCGCCTGCCTTGCGCTTAGTTACTGGCGCAGCAGGCGCTGGCCAAGACGCGAGCCCGCCCGACGCGGCGCCGAGGCCGCCTCCTGCCCTTCGTGGCGCCAGCGGGAGCCCTCCCCGGCGGGCTGGCCGCTCGGGCGCCCGCTCGCCTGGCTCTGGTCCGGTCGCCCAAACCTAACGTGTGCTCGGCGCCGGAGCCTGCTGACCGGGGCGAATGGGGAGAAAGGGAGAGCCGGTGGAAAGAAAAGGATAAGGAGTGGGGCGGAGTCTAGCTGGGCTGGGCCGGCTTACTCATTTCAACGGAGGGGCAGCTAGGTCTTTTGGCCAGTTAGGGCGTCTTCCTCTAAAAACGGCCGCTGTTCCGCGCCACGCCCGTTTGCCTTTGCGGCTCCAACCTCGCGCCGTCCGCAGGCGTGCACCAACTCGATCCCAACGTGGCGCTGTCATCCGACGCCCGGTGGCGATGGGGCGCGACCTCCAGACCTAGATCCGGATCTGCCGCCGCCAAGCCGGGAAGAAGAAGCGCCAAGCCGAGAAGAAGAAGGAGCCACCGCCACCACTACCGCCGGCAAGAGTAGCACGGGAGGACCGGCACCCGCAGCGACCGAGGGCGGAGCACGCAAGGTGAGAATCCCTCTACCCTCCCCCTTGTCCTTCTCATGTATTAGGCCTTGTTCGGTTGCTTAGGAACGGTTCCTGCCCCCGAACCAATCCGCACTAGGATCCAAAGGAACCAAGTGGATCCACTTCTTCCCCGGCCTTGACCGATCCTGCCCCTGAACCAAACCTGCTGCACGTTCGGCTGGACCAGGAACTTTTCAGCAAAGCAAAGGAGAAACTGAGCATCCATAGTACCAAAGAAAGCTAAGCATAGATAGCTAAAAATCATTTTTTAGACAACCGATAGCTAAAAATCTTGACAAGAGTTTAACGTAGTACCAAACCAAGCTCAAAGAACACACCATGAGTTGCAGTTGCATCCATCCATACCTCTTGATTCTCAGTACTATTACACACAGCTCATGAAAATCTGGGGCAAATAAGCGGCGGCGTATCATCCTAGATATATAGTAATTGGGGCAAATAAGCGGCGTATCATGACCTTTTTGCCAAGATTTTACGATTTTATAAGTTTAGCATTATGCCGAACCTAAAGAATAATATCATGTTCCATCTGAAGCAAAAGTTTGACTGCTATAAATCTCAGTAAAATTCACCTAGAAAGCTAAAGGAATTGTAATTCTGATGTATTATTCCTTGAATTAGGCCTCTTTATCACAGGTATACTGGTGATGAAACATGAACCAAGTTTTTTTTTTTATAGGAAGGAACCAGTGCGATTGTAGTCTATCGAGGCCAGCCCGTCCCCAAGGTATGTGACAGCTACTATGAATCTATGACAGCCCGTCCCCATGGTCTTTTAATTTTTCATACTACTCTACTACTCTTCTGTACCACTCCTTTACTACTACTACTACTCTACTCTCATATCCTCTGGTCCACTACTACCCTGCCTGTGATGTCCTATAGAACTCTTGTCCTGATCAATTTATCTGAGTTGAGCACATTTTGTTTGAATTGAGCTAAACTGATGCTTCTGAAATGTGGATGTTGCCGATTTCCTATGCACCCTGCTATTCTACTAAGTACTTATCTACCAAAGGCTGTATGTAGGCCTTGTCTGGTTAAATTTTCAAAATGAAGAGGTATCCCTAAATATTTCAAAGGAAAAGACCCTACAGGGCAATTGAAAATACTTGTCGCTACTTTAGTTTCCTCCTCCTCAAGATTGAGGGTTAAAATCTCACTTTTATGAAAATTTACTCTCATACATGAAATAGTGTTCTATGAGGAGGCACAATTTTGAAGGGCCTCAGAACTATAGTATCTGTTAGATATCCTTTTTCCAAAATTAATATTGATCGATGGTATGTTATAGCCATTGGTTGCATAGAAACACTAGTGCATATTTCAAAAGTCCAACTGAAGTCACATCTCATCTATCTCCTAGAGCACAATTTAAATATATACACATGCCTGCACTAGTTACTCAACTGATCCTATGCTTTTTTTTTGCAGGAAGAAACCAGTTCGATTGTAGTCTATCGAGGCCAGCCCGTCCCCAAGGTATGTGACAGCTACTATGAATCTGTGACAGCCCGTCCCCATGGTCTTTCAATTTTTCATACTACTCTACTACTCTTCTGTCCCACTCCTTTACTACTACTACTACTACTACTACTACTACTACTACTACTACTACTACTACTACTACTACTACTACTCTACTCTCATATCCTTTGGTCCACCACTACCCTGCCTGTGATGTCCTATAGAACTCTTGTTCTGAGCAATTTATCTGAGTTGAGCACATTTTAGATAGTAATAGTACCCCGTGCACATGCATGAATAAGATTAAATTCATCCTTATATTGCAGGAGAATAGGGTGTCGGAGGTGAACCATACTCCTCCCCGGAAACGGATGGCTTGTGTCAGTGTCAGTTTTCCAGGCCTGACAATCTTTGAGGACTATGAGGTCGCCTTTCATAATCGAACTTTGATAGGCTACTTAGTAGTACTCCAAGGCCCTCCAGCTGACATTCATTTCCAGAAAATACATGAAGCATTTCTCGCGTGTGAGGTCTATCTTGAGCCCGTGAATATTTGTCGTAATGGGTCGGAGTACCTAGTGAGAACCACAACTCTTAGCGATACCAGACCATCTTGGGGTTTTCATACATCGAAATTGAGGGCGTCAGTTTTGCGCTCCTTCCTTGGACGCCCGAGAGGGGTGCCGTTAGATTACCCTTGAATATCACGATTCCCAACGCCCGCACACCAGCCTATACAACCACGGCCAAGCACCAAAGTAGGGACCTAGCGAACCACCGCACGTTACCATTATTGGAATGCCACCGCATCTTTTTGAGCAAATACCACGTAGTTTCTAAAATGTTTAACAACAGATGTGAAATTCGTGACCTAAAGTTCCATGGTCATGATCTTTCTACCAGTTTTAACACACATGCACCGAGGACAGTTCTACCTGAGATTTTATATGTAGCTGTCCGCAAAAAGAGGAAGGTGGTCACGTCCCCTGTACATATGGCATCTTCGGCTTCAAGTAGGTCCATTGACACCGAGGATCTTGCCTTGATGACCTACCAAGAGGGTAAATCCTCTTACTACAGATTCCCCGATTCGTTAATGTTGCCTCACTCTAACAATTGTCAATCTTGCTTGCTGCAGGAGTGAAAAACGATGGCATCTTTTACACACTGTACCCTGACCAAGGTGGCAACCATGCGGGGCCTTCTGGACAAGGGGATGCAAATTGCATAGGCAATCAGCAAGTGGGTATGCTAAACACCAAGGTTGTAACTGCATATTTGAGGACCAACAAAAAAAATTATGCACTACCCCATGCAGGTTCATTTTTAGGGAGCGTGAAGTCCTCCAAGAGGAGGAGGAGGAAATGTAGGAGGAGATTCGCCTCAAGATGGGTCAATTAGTAGTGGTGACACCCTACTCCTCTCAGATGTCAGCTATGTACCGGATACCCCATAGCACTAAAGCAAGCTGATGCCACGACTACCTGCCCATCCTCTGAACTATTTGTTGTACTTTGCTTGTGAATTCATTGAGAACAGCTTGGTTGTGAACTTTAGTTTGTGAAACCTGTGAACTATTGTGATGTGGACTATTGTGATGTGGTGGACCTATGTGCTCTATGTGTAATTTCTATGAGATGTATTATGGATCTATATGTTTGTAATGTGTGTGTGATAATGATGTCTGATATTTGTGCCGTATGGATTGTTTTGATTGCTGTTGCAATATATATAGACCTCTCACAACCATTTCAGTGTTCAAGATTGCTGTTATTTTGATTCTGTCAATATGCAATGTTGTTGGTACTGCTGCACAAATGATGAAAAAAAGTATTATTTGGCCATGTAAAAAAAATGCCACCAAATGCCATTGTCGTAGGTAAACGGCGTAACTGTAACCGGTTGAAAACGAACATTAAGGGCGGCCGATATATCAACCGCCCTTACAATTGTCCCGCCCATATAAAAAGGCGACGCGCTTGAAGCAGCTAAGGCACTGGGCCAATTTCTATAGGGTCTTTTGTGCAACTGCCCCTTTATAAAATAGTGCTATGTTTTGCCACTATCAGCTAACTCTGAAATTCAACTCGAAATTCATCAAGACTGTGAACTCTGAAATTCCACATGATATTTTCACAATTGAACATGCATAATTGGACATGATAATTTGACATTGCCGTAAAAATGGGAACAAACATATACATCAAAAAGATAGGAATTCCACATGACATTCAACATGATATTTCACAAGAGTTCACAATAGGATCATAAAGAGAGCATCCACAACTGCTGCTTGGGTATTTCACAAGAGTTTGTAGAGCTGTCACCTATGTGACCAATGACACTTTCACACATGTTATTATCTACTCGAATCACAATTTGAGCCTAACCTGAAATAAGCTCTAGACCAATGTTCTAGGGATGTGGTCATCATGTCACTTGCACCTTCAGTGTCTCTTGTGCAAGCTCTAGACCATTAATGCAATGGAAATGAATGCTATGGTTCCTTTTCTCATTACATTCTGGATCAAATGCCAAAAAAATGGGCATCGCCTCCCATAACAATTTCATCACGAATGTATATGCTGCCACATAAGATTAATTTGCCACAAACCACCATGAATAATAAAAGGGATGTTTCATAGAAAACATCATTTCTTACAGCCCATCAAGCAGCATAAATATTAAATAAATAAAATAAATAGCAGCAGACATAAATGTAGTCTCATACACACATACATAAACGTAGTCTCACACAATTACATAAATGTAGTCTCATACCCACATACATAAATAGTCTCTCACACACATACATAAATATATAGTCTCACACACACATACATTTATAATTGTACTCTCACACACACATACATTTATAATTGTACTCTCACACACACATTCATAAATGTACTCTCAAACACACGCTTGCACAAACTAGCTAGCTAAAATAACTTTCCCCTTGCCACCTTTTCTTTCCCATGGCGATCTCTTTGGGTAGGTTCTTTTCAACCGCATTGATCTTGTTAGTAAAGTCTGTAAATAGTGGCATCTCGGCGTAGTCGTTATAAGCGCTAACATCTTCCACGCCATCAACTCCGATAATATGTTGTTTCCCGAGGCAACCACATGCTTAGTCTTCTTCTTTGGGGGGAGGTTACTTGCCGGGTCGCATATATAGAGAACTTGTGCAACACGTGAAGCGAGCACCCAAGGGTCATCTTCGTAGCCTATATTCTGAGGGTCCACGACTCTCAACCCGATCTCGTTAAATTCAAATTGCTTGATCCAAATGACATCGAAACAAGACCATCTTTATATTCCTTCCATAATCAAGCTCCCATATATCTTCAATTATGCCAAAGAATGGGGCCTTTTTCCCGTGTTTGTCGAGTGCATCAACTCGTACGCCGCTATTTTGGTTCGCACTTTTACTATCCTTTGTGTGGGTATAGTATGTGTACCCATTGATGTCATAAGCATTCCAAGACGTCACATGTTTCGATGGTCCCCTCGCCAATGAACTGATGGTAATAGAATCTTCACTTTCTCCAGGCAGAATGTTCTTGTCCTTCAGCCAGGTAGTTAAGCGACTCCTGTGCTGTTTCATGACCCAACCATCTGAACGATTGTTCCTCTCCTCCATAATGAGAGCCATGTGTTCATCAACGTACGGTTGCATCAGTTTTGTGCTCTGCAAGACACAACAATGAGCCTGACTGACATCTTTATATGCATAGTCGATGAATGTTTTCCTACCACTAATGCCCTTCCCAGATAGCCTGCCCTTGTGACGAGAATCGGGATTGCCGATCCCTCTCTGTACTGGCAGATATTCTTGGCAGCACTCGACGACTTCTTCAGTGGTGTAACCCTTTATCATGGAGCCCTCTCGGGTATGCTCGATTATGCACGTATCGACTTAGGACCGACATGAACCGCCAGAGGCCCACATTTCATGCAAGTAGCTTGGGCCCAAAGACTCTATCTCGATGAACCAGGTGAATCTTGAGATGTACCATTATATCGAAAATAGCAGGAGGTAAACACATCTCAAGTTGGTTCTCGGGTCTCCACCATGAAATCATGTAGGGCACTTAGCTCTTGCCTATGAAACGACTTTTGTGAGATCTTTGAAAAGAAGTAGCACATGCGGTGATAGCCATCTTTAGAACTCGCTTGATAACCCCGATTGCAATTGGTAGGTACAATGTCAAGATCATATGACAATCGTGAGCCTTGCAAGAGTGAAATGACAGTCCTTCATCGACACTAGCTTCTTCGGTTAGCTGAAAACCCAAAGGGGGACTTTGAGGTTCTTTATAGATGTGAGTAAAGCTCTCCTCTCTTCTATGTCTAGGTTGTAGCAACCTGCAGGCAGCTTTGTATTTTTCATTATCCTGGCATCGATGGATGAAGCTCGCATCACTTTTAGCCGCTCCATGTCCCTCCGTGCATTCAAACCATCCTTTGACTTGGTTGTGTCCATCAAGGTACCACCGACAGTCTCAAAGACATTCTTCTTCACATGCATAGCATCAATGGCATGGGGGATCGCTAATTCTGGCCAGTAAGGCAGATATTGAAAGAAGATCGACAGTTTCTTAAAAGGTACGCCTTCAATGGGAGGTCTGCTTCTATCTCTGATCGTTCCATCCGGATTCTTCTTTCCATAGACGATCTGTATGGTTTTCACCATTTCGAACACACGTTGTCCATTACGACGTCTCTCCGGAGGGGGGTCATTCTCCGGAATGTCCCCATAGTATCTCAAGTACGATTTGCCACGGTACTTGTGATCACTTTTAAGAAGTTTAATTTCCTTATGTAAACAAACTTCTTGGATGCAGCTAGCCACACCGATTTGGTATCATCCAAACATACTAAACATCCCATCTTGCCTTTGATCCGTCCCGCACATGGCAAACAACGCGGGTGATCGTTGATAGTGACAAAAATTATTGCTCTTAATGTGAACTCCTCCTTTCGGAAAGCATCATACATCAGCACCCCAAACTTCCATAGTCTCTCAAATTCTTGCATAACAAAGCTCGAGGAACACATCTATATCAATGCCCGGTTGTTTAGGGCCGATATAAGAATAGTGAGGAAAAGGTACTTTCTCTTCCGACACAAGTACGTTGGGATGTTGTACATGGACAGATCACCGGCCAAGTGCTGTGGTCGCTCGTCCCTCTCATTGAAGGGATTCATTCCATCGCTGCTCAAGGCGAACCGCACATTCCCCGGCGCTTTGCTAAACTCTTTGTTGTTCTCATCGAAGTCTTTCCACCGACTACCATCGGCCGGGTGTGCAATCACGTCGTCATCTACCTTGCGCTCGTCGTCCCCACCATGTCATGAGCGTGGCTTCCTTAGGGTTCAAGAAGATACGCCTCAAACGGTCGGTCACTGGAAGGTACCACATTACCAAGGCAGGAACTCTTTTCTTCTTTGCATCGTTGCCTAATGGAGTGTCCTCCGGAGGTTCTTGTACCACCTTTTTCGCACCCTTCCTGGTCCTCTTGTTCCCAAAGGGAAGCTTCTCCTCCACCGTAAAGGCCGTTGTCCTTATAACGCATAGCCCCGCAAATGGTGACGGTTGTCCGCATTTTTGAACGTATCACCACGAAAAAAGGATACAATGGTTGGGGCATGCATGGATTTTTTCAACACCCATTGTCAATGGATTTATAACCTTCTTTGCATGGTATGTGTTGGTGGGAACTTTGTTTGGCGGTGGCAAAGACTGTGGACAGAGAGACTCAACAGATCATCGAAACCGGCAATCGGACCAACCATACTTAGCCTTCGGGATGATGAGTAGCTCAAGGACAAATCGGAGCAAAGGTGTCCAAATGTAAGACAACCCTTCTCAACACCATACACAGCCTCCTTCGACGCCGCTTTTTAACCCTCTCTAGATTTTCTAGACCTCTCTTTTTGTAGTAATATTTCTGGTCCAAGGGACCGAAGCATGTCCTCCAAATGGTCACCATTACCATCATCTTCATCCCCCTCACGTGCTCCGCCATCATCACCACCGCACCGCCATCATCATCATCACCGCCCGGCATTACCAAAGACCATCAAGCACCCCCGTTGATCACTACCTTGTTCATTGCCAAACTCGTAGCCCATGTCTTCACAAATATCATTTGTATATTGGTCCATAAGTGCATCTTGTTCTTGGTAATTGTTGTCGCCATCAACAAACAATGTCTCACCATGATGAGTCCACAATGTGTACTCCCCAAATCAAATCCTGCTCGATGGTATCCACATCTGCAAATGCAATAAGATTCTTGCAATCTTTGCAGGGACAAACAATTGTATCCTTATTATATCTCAACGTTGATGCATGCTTCTTTGCAGCTTTAATAAATTTGTCCACCTCGTTAATATAACGATCTTGGAACCTTGGCCAACTATACATCCAAGACTCCCTGTGCTCCATCTGTTATAAAGAAAAGAACAAAAGGAAATACATGAATAACAAGGTAATCTCATCTAGCAAGACCGACTAATCTACACTAATTAGTTTTCCTTGACCTTACAAGGATAGTCATTAAGTAGGGAAGGTGTAAACACAACTAGTTGTTTAATATTCAGCACAGGTTCAACTATTTTTATTATTGCATATTTTATTTGAACTATAAATTATGAAAGGTAACCGCACATTTGATAAGTGATTGAACATCTTGGATTGAAAATAAATTGTAGTCTTGAGCATAGATGACCCTGTGCTGAGTTGCCTGATTGTTGAAAATAGGTTCATTAGGTATCACAAACTCACAGTTTGATCTCAATTTGTGTGGTGTAAATTATGAGGAGAAGTGGGATGCAATAAGAGCCAAAATCAATGAAAGCTCCTGCCATTTTGTTTATCTCTGCAGGAAAAAAAAAAAGAGAAGATTTGACTCCTTTATTTTGAAAAGGATTTGCCCCAGCCACCTAAACTATTTTGCTCTTTTTCCCACTTTAGTTGGGGCTTCAGAGGAATTATTACCATTTGCAATGGCTACAAGTTCAATGGAACAGTTTTTCAAGCTAATAACTCTCTTGATTGTGATGTCTATGCATGGTCGATCCAGCACGTGCATATGCTGGTAGAAAGTTGGCCTTTTTGAAACTTGGTTTCTAAATTTGGATACTACTTAAAACTGAAAAGCTTCTCTCAGAATCGTAACCCTTTTCAAAATTATAACTGTAGCTGTACCCATTCTCATGTTTAATTAAAAATTATATGAAACAAGAATTAAAAAAAAAACTGAAAACGTAGATCTAGATCTAGGGTGTCGCTCAGTCTCCACTTAAATCAAGCAAGAGCCACTAAATAAATGTTGTGAGCTCTAGCTAATCCACAATAATAACTTCAAAAGTAGAGCCTAATTAGCTCCATAAAATTTTTTATGGAGCTCAAGCACCGGCCAGGCCATGAAAGAGAGAGAAAAACAAAGCTCCGTATGTTTTAATCAACCATTCAAAGAGATTTAAATAGCATTTCTCTAATATGGAGATTTAAATAGCATTTCCTTACCTTCAATCAGCTCGCAACCAAGGATTTAAGGTCGAAAACCTCCCCCTTAAGCAACTTTTTGGGAGGAGCCCAAGGCCTCCCAAAAATTTTTACGTTTAGTGATCCGAGTGGAGTGAGTAGGTCGAGGTGGAAGAAAAGGGGCAGCCTAATACTGTAAGAGCGCGGGCAAACCCAAATTGCCCCACCGATTTCTCAGAAAAGCGGTGGGATTGAGCCGCTCTTACTCTCTGTAAGAGCGGCTGAAAAGGCCACCGCCCCTTACGGAGAAAGCAGAAGGGCGGGCCGGGTTCCTCGCGCATGGCCAACCAGGCTGTAGGGGCGGTTCAATCTTGAGCCGCCCCTACAGTAACAAGGGTCTGGCTCTTGCTGTAAGCTTTTGACGTAGTTTTTATGATCTCATCTCATGGAAGGGTGGCCAGCCTGCTTGATGGAGGCATTGGCATGGCAGGTGTAGTAGTAGTAGTAGTAGTAGGACTGTACAGTAGAGGCGATGGATGGATGGATGAGAGAAAAAAAGGCGACTTGTGCAGGCGATCAGATGAAGCAGCGAATGGGACACCACTGCGGCGGCCTGGCCCTCGCTCGCATGCCCTGCCCCGCTGCGCTTGCTGACGAGTCGACGACACAATGGGTCCCTCGACTGCGCTATCCGGCTGTCTTGTGTGCAAGTGTTTTTGGATAGGAAAAGCTTGCCGTGTCCGTAGGCAGGCACCCCGACAGTGGACAGTCACAAACCGGCAAACAGGGAGCTGAACCACAACATTATTGAACCCTTGTTTGACTGGTTACCCTGACCGATTGGCTGGCCTTTTCAGTTCAGCTTTTGATCAGCTAGCCGTTGTTTTCTTTTTCTCCGGCGGGCGAGAAAAAGGAGCATGTGCATGCATGCATGCACAAGATCAAAGAGGCGCACAGCAACAGCATTGAAGGGCCGCTTGCACTGACAAAGAGGAGGCCAGGGCAGGCACGGACCAGCAGCAAGCAGCTGCAGCGCCACGCATCATTGCACTTTCTCCCTACTTTAACGGATGATTTAGTACATGTTTGCTAGTACTTACAGTACTATGTTGCATCTGAAAGTACGATATTGTGCTGCATCCGTGCTAATTATAAATAAGGTAATATATATATCTATTTTGTTGGGTTTATATTGAGCTTATTAGTCTCACCTTAAACTGATACGTCTATAAAATAAATGTTAGTGCAATAAATGTTAGTGCAATAAATAATTAACCTCGTAATAAAAATTGACAGGAGATTAAATCAAAATAGCTGGTTATTTTGCACATCTGCTGTGCGTTTAAACAAGTGGAAGGCAAGCTACTCAATTAGCTACTAACACGAACCGGCTTTTGCGGGCGGATGCTACAAAGGTAAGTCTAGTGATGGAAGAGAGGTGGATGGTTGCACCAATTGTTAGAACCAACAGATGAAATCCCTACCATCGTTGGTTCCGACGAGGAAACTGCAACGCTTTGGATGACCGTATGGTCTGCCAAGCCAGCAATGATCAAAAGTAGTTTCACCGCCGGTTTGTTCTTACAGTAATTCTGTTTACAAATTGATTTGTTTCTGTGGTGCATACGGTATGTTGGTGTTACAGGTCCTGTCCCCGTATCATCCCACGACGGGCTCACATAGCGTATAGAAATACTTTGTTGCTTTGGTTGCCTTGTCAGTATTTCTTTGTAACTGGTTATTTACAAAAGTTTCCATCGCTTTTGCGAGCTTTTGCAGGTTTGATCCGGTGGAGACCCCCTAGCTAGGGGTCAGAAAGGCAAAGGGAATTCCTTAGACTGTCTCCGATGGTGTACCCAAATGCAAAAATGCATCACACATAGTGGTTTCCATAGCTCATAAAGCCTCCAACATAACACCCAAACCCAAGATGCATTTGCGTATGAAGCGAACCAAAATGCAAAAGTGCCTCTTTTAGAGAGATGACGCAAATCTTCCAGAGGCATCGGTGCGGGTGGTTTCATGGCGGAGCGCGGTTCGATGTGGTGAGCTTATGGCGGCGAGCGGTCGGTTCCCAGGCCGAAAGGTCCTCTAGGTCGAACTTGGCGGCACGGAGGTCCTTGATCTCAGCTTGGGTAGCGACAAAAACATAGCACTTAACGACGGTGTTGGCGCCAGCGACCCCTTCTTCCTCCTCCTTCGCGACCCCGCTGTTAGGAACAGGGTTCTCGACGGCGATGGTGAGTGGGATGATAGGGACCTGCTTTGTTCGCAAGGCCACCGTTGAGCGCGGTCTTCTCGACGGTGACGGTGGCGGTGGAGGATTGTTGGGGTGGCGCAGCCTATGGGTGGGTGGTGGGGGAGGGGAGGGAGCCATGGAGGAATTTACATAAGATTTGGGGATGAGGACGACGGGAAGAAGACTATGGGAGGACTGGATGGAATAGAGAGAAGATGGGGCTCTGCTTTTGCATAGGTGTTGTAATGTTGTTGGAGAAGGAAAGTTTTATTTTTAACTATGTGTTACCTAAACCATAAAATGGATCTATGGTTTAGGTCTCTACTGTTGGAGATAGTCCTATGAATTAGAAAGAAGGGCAAGAAACACAAATTAACCAAGGTGCAAAGAATGACTAATTGCAGAGTAGCAGCAATGCGTCGAGCTCAAGGGCAAAAGATGCATTGAATTTCGGGATATAAGCAGGATAATGAAATGGAAATTGAAGACGATCAACCCATAGTCCACGTTGCAGAAAGGGCCATTGAATTAACTATGTAAATGAAAATAATCTTAATATAATAGATTATATGTATTATTGTTTAATTTTACATATGATTAATGTAATGTTAATATTATTAACCGTATATAAATCTCAAGTTTACTTAATGTTAATATGGATACTCACTCATATTAATTAGTATTTTACTTCATTTACCTACTTATATAATTTATTTTTATTTATTTATGTTAAGTAATTACTCCCTCCATCTCAAATTATAAGATTTTGGCCTCAAGTTTGACCACTCGTTTTATTCAAATTTTTTTCATAATATCACTTTTTCTTGTCGTGGTTTGCTTTATTAATAGAAGTTCTTCAAAATAACTTAAATTTGGCCACATTTACACAAATTTTTTTGAATAAGACGAATGGTCAAACTTGAAAATTAAAAAAAAGTCGAACGTCTTATAATTTAGAATGGAGGGAGTAATATATATTATCTATATTTTAATATTTAGTATATATTCAATTATTGAAGTATTGATTAAAATAATTTATTTTTGGTAGTTAGTTTTATCCATGGTGTTATATAGGATATTTTAAAATCTCTTCGTTCATAATAATTTTATTCTGTTATTAAAGGAACCATAGGCAAACAACTAGATATATTTTTTCTTGAATACACAAGAGATTTATATCCGATCCATCGCTAAATCAAGTGTCTTCTGCATTTGATGTTGGAGTAGGGCTTCTTAGCCCTCAAAATGAAGCAGGGGCTTGGACAGAGTGGAGTGAATGTTTGTTTTACGACGCTTGTAGATAGAGACAAAGGGGAGAAAGAGAGAGAGAGACACCAATCAGCAGCAGCAGCAGCAAGCAACAGTCCTTTCTTATTGCTCCTCCTCGCCTCGCCTCCCACTTTTGTGTTGCCATTCGCATTGCTCCTCTCCGTGCTGCACTTCCCTCTTCCCTCCCTCCGGTTGCCATTTCTATTTGAACGAAGCTGCGCTTCGCTTCGAGGAAGATGACCTCCGATTCCGGTGGCCTCACAGACGACGAGATGGCGGCGGTCCAGCAGCTTGACGTGCTGGAGCGGCACCGTCGTCGCCCACTTCATCAGCATCTCGACGCTCAAGCTCTGGGACGAACTGTCCCCGTCCCCTCCTATGGCGCGACGGAGCTGTGGGCTCTGCCTCGGCATCGCCATGAGCCTCCCGAGCTCGGCGTGGTGTTCCTCCCACTCCCATGGGAAACGGACTTGGTGAGTATGCTCGAGTTTCCAATCTTTTGGGTTTTATTTAGGAGGTACGGTAGCTAGGGGTTTGCTGCGGTTTCCTTGCTTTGCTCGCTCGTCGTTTCCGTGCACCCCTCCCTTTTGTCTTCTGAGGTTTTCTTGCTGCGGTTGGGGTCGAGGTCGTAGCTTCCCAACTGTAGCCGCACAGGCACAGCATGAGGAAAAACGTATGAAGGTCCCAAGTCCAAGTAGCCCCGCCGCGTACAGTAGTATTCTCTTGTCGCAGTCCAGGTCCCAGATTCAACTCTAGATAGGTCCGTCAGTGTGGGCTTCGAGCCGCCGCCTCCCCCTCCTACTGTCGCCCCACCGTCGTCCTTCAATTCATCGGCCAACAGCAAACCGTGGGAAAAACGTGGTCGCCGGAGCTCTCGCGGCCGCCTAGAACCGGCCGGGAGCAGTGGTAGTGCTGATCATCTGATACTCTCATCCGGCCAAGTTGTTCCATCCAGGGGAGTTTGGGGATTTCTGTAATTTCTCCAGCATGATTACTGGAACAAATTAAGTTTTCGGTAAGGATGGTCTGCCCGACGCAAACATGCATGATGGCTGTAGAGTCTGTGGACTAGTACTTTTGTAGTTTTTGTTATTGGGTCTGCCCGACGCAAAAATTTGCTTTTAAGTATACCAAACTTTTTTTTTTTTTGTCATAAGCTCTAGCTACCCTAGTCGCCTAGTCGGTCCCGCATCTAGCTTGCAACGCATTGGAGAACTTTGGGGTTTTTTCCCCCGAGCACTCTACCTCTACCGTTCTGCTTGCATTTCGGCATTTGGTTCTCTTCTCTTTTCTTCTCACGGTATTGTGCCTACTCCGCCCTCCAGTGCTGACCGGCAGCGTACCTGCGATTCATTTGGGGTTCTGATTATAGATCAGTTTTGTGAGATCATATTAATATATAATTATATATGCTCGGCAGTAGCAGCATCCGTTACATATGCTCCACAAAGATTTGTGTTTTCAGTCCATTTTTTTCATAAAAAGATTTGGTCCTCTCTTGCATGGCAACTCGCGCCACCTATTTGTTTGGGGTTTCGGTTCTAGATCAGTTTTGTGAGATCACGTTATTATGCTCGGCAGTAGCAGCAGTAGCAGCCTCCTCTATGCTCCACTAAGATTTGTGTTTTGAATCCATCTTTTTTTTTAGAAAAATATTGTGTATTTGGTTCATTTGTCATCCATTCCATGACGCTTTGACCCATAACAATGCCATTAAATCTTCAGGTTTCAAGTGAAGAAACAGGAGGAGGGGCTGAGACTGTCAGGAACTTGAAGAAGGACGGCCTTGGCCTGCCCTGCAACTACAACGGCTCATGTGCATCGCAGCAAGTGCCCATGAGGCTGCTTCATCACCTTGCCTCCGGCGGTCTGCATGATAGTCCTGTGGAGTGCCAATGGCCAATGGACATCTCACCAGAGGATCTTCTGTCTTATCTACATGTAAGAGTTCATCACGCCAAGCCCATCAATTATCTTAAAGCCCATCTGTTAGATCCAATGCGTCTTTCAAAAGTTTCAACACAAAAATTCACTTCTGCATGTGTAGGATGCCAAGGCCGCAAGTCTCCTGGAAGATAAAACAACAGTTTCTGGAGAGGTGGATTGCGGAAAGGCCATCAAGGGATGTGTTGCTTCATTCCCGATGCTGCTCATGGTTGATGAGAAGACATCAATCTACAGCTCAATTCTGAATGTGGCCTTATCAACAAAAGGCGCTTCAACTCATGATCCCAGTGAAAGGAGAGATGCTATGCTCTTTGGCTGCAGAACCTTGCCACCTCTACTTAACGCTGCCAAGGTATATATGCTTGTCAACTGTGCAGCTATTCCCACTTATGTTTGATGAATCATGTAATACATTAACTAAATCTACCATGTACCTTGGCTATTTAATGTTTGTACTTTCATGTTTTCCCTACTTTTTACAAAACAATAATTTCACATATTCTCATATTTTATCCAAATATATAATAATTTCATCAGTTTTACAACTGTCCACATGAACCCTTGTATATTGATTGGTCTTTCAGGTTGGTGATGCCACTAAAAGTGATAGTGCACTGGTATCTATCTTTGTGAGGCCTGTCTCTGGCAAGTCGTTGGTGCTGACAGTTAATTTGGACGAATCTTCACAGCATATGATGTGCTTATATGCACAAAAGACAAACACGAAGCTCGAATTGCAGTATTTTATCTATGGCAAGAAAAGGCTTGAACCTGATTGTACCCTACTGTCTTATGGGGTAAAAGCAGATAGCACTATTCATGCTTGTACCGGGCTTCTTGGTGGAGCGTAAGTTCAAAATATTTTCTTGTTTAATATTGTTGATTATTAAGTTATATATATAGTGAACCTCTAACATGCATGACAAAAAAAGCATTAAATTAAGCTTATAACAATGAAGCATGAACTAGCACAAATACTTTTCTTTGTATATGACTATGTTTTTTGCTAGATTAGCTACATGAAATAGTTTATTATTGCTTTCTTGCTTAAAGGAAATCAATGACTAAGGTTTACCAATCCTTTTTACCTCTTGGGACATAATAAGAGCATTGGTAGTGAAAGGGTTCAATAGTTCTTATGTGTCTACTTGCGTATATTTATTCTTTAATTAACTTGTTTTATGTTTATTATTGATTATTATATTTATATTTCAGGTCGACCATGAGTGACTATCTCAAAGCTAACCTAAAGAATTTTTTAATAGAGGTCACTTTACCAAACGGAAATGTTTCATTGGAGATGACTAAACTAGGATGTTTATTTCTATCAACATGGTTGAAATGTTTTACACGGGCATTTGCTAATTCCAAGAGCTGGAATGGGAATTTTACTAGGGATTCTTTTAAAGTTGTTCATGGACACGTTGTGGTTAATACTGGTGCTGAAGCTATTGTGAGACTTAATAGTAGCTCAATGAAAGCTGATATGACTAGGTTGGTTCAGCATATAACGGCAATCTTCAAGAAAAATAAGTCAAATTTGATTTCAGAGTTTCCGCCATATATGGAAAACTTACTCACTTTCCTAGGATCATTGAAATCTCCCATGTTATATGATACTGACAGATTGTTCATTGAGACACACTTGTGCTGTGTGGAGTCAGCTGCCAGGGGTGTGCTATTAGTTATGGTGCGAAGGAAGTACAAAAGTTTGAGTGAAACTGACCAGAATAACTGGAACAACGCAATGCAAGTAATTAACCAACAGAAAACTTATGTCGGTGCTGCTGGTCTCTCTCGAGTTCCAGTGTTCCAGGATATAATAACAGAAGCTGGGAATCGTGGTGAATCATATGGAAGTTCGAAGGCCAGCAGCTTCAGATTGATGAGAGATAATTTTGTGCATGCACCATCACATCGATTTGTGAGTTGACTTTTTGGTTCCAATCTGCAGACTAATAATTTACAGTTTCAAGTTTCAAACTAATATTTTGTGTTTGAATTGCTACAGCTATTTAGAACCCTCTAAAATATTGTGACAGATTAGGTAATAAGTGGTAGAGCAAATCTCTTAAGTCGGTTTAAGACTCTCTCTCTCTCTCTCTCTCTCTCTCTCTCTCTCTCTCTCTCTCTCTCTCTCTCTCTCCCCCCCCCTGTCCTTTGTCCATATGTGCACAAGTATATTGGCTGAGTGAGCTCAGTATAAAGCAAACAATTAACTACTACAGTACATAGCCCAACAAACCTCCAACACCTTGTGTCCAGGATCCCTTCAACAATGCCAATGCCCCTAGAACCTCTTCACAGTCATCAAATGCGCACAAAACTACATAAATGGCACACTCATGACCAAAACCAAATCTGTATAATATGAGCATATGTCTTTATGGGCTGGCAAATCTTCTCGTATATCCACACATGTGGTGCACTTCATTATCTTAATCTGGTCTTTATTTTTTTTTTAGGACAAATCTCTTGATCCCTGGGAGGAAAAGTTTAAGAATGATGATGGTATTGAATTGATGATACCTGCGTACAATAAAGATTTTCTTCCTGAAATCATTTATTCTATGATCAAAGATAATAATGTTGACATTGAGGCAGAGTATGTTTTCAAACTCAGCTTATTTTATCTCTTTCTTTAAAATAAAATATTAACATTTCTGACTTATAGGTTACTTGAAGCTCAGGTATGGTGTAGCTGCCACATATGTCATCCTCAACATTCAGGTATTTATCTGCATCTTTCCCAATTTTGTTGGGAAACCATGTAGAAATATACTTTGGAACTGTACGTAATTTCAGGCTTCCATAAGGAAGTTCAAAGTTCATCTTAATTTAGATTTTTTAAGAAATTCATCTTAATTTAGTTTAGATCGTGAGAATATGCTAGAAAACCAAATTTTACATGACTACACCAAACCACTGAAACACTACAATGTGAAAGTCTTGCAAATTTTACAAGATGCATTAACAGCATGTCAGTTCAGCACATAACTTTTTGAGTGATAACTTAGATGACATGCTTCCCACTTGATCATCAACACTCCAAGTAACTTCCCACGAATCAACTATATATATGTATTAATTATCTCTTTGCATGGATTAAAATTTCATTTGGAGCAGTTCTATTGTTTTTTTTCAAGTGACTGAGTAATCCTTGGGTGTATTTGTCTTTTGACAGCGACCTTGCGTCGTTGAACTCAGGCTGTCTAGACTCTCAAACAACGTCGATGTTTCTTGAGTATGATCTTTTTAAAATCCTGCTACCTGATTGAGTAGAGTAGGTTCCTTTGTCTCACGTACTTCTATTTTGTTTCTACTATTAATTTATAAACCAAGGAAAATGTCATTTTTCACAGTTCAGATCACATCCTAACTTGACAAACGTTCCAGGTTATTGTTTCTTGTCAAATAATTTTGAATGTAAACTTTGCTAGTTGCTTAAACCCTCTGTCTATTGTTTTTCCTTTGCCAGTTAGGTTATTGTATTTTCTACTATTCACAGGTCACTAGTCCTGCATTCAGCTCAAGTGTCCTTGCGTTAAAATTTTTATTCATAGCTTTAACATGTTTTTTCCACTAGAGTATGCATTTATATATCTTCATTTGCCTCTACCTGAACCAAATTTGAGTAACTGCTCACAAAAAATATCTAATAGTACGTTTCAATCTTGCTCAAGTATTTCCTGCCTCCCTATCTTACCAGACAGTTGATATTGTATATCGTTGCTGCTGATTATGCTAGGCAATAGGGTAGTCTGAACTCATATCGTATCAAAGATCAACCTTGGTCATTGTGCGACCTGCCAACTTCAATTAGAATGCACGGATGTGGTCAGTACATGGCCTGGTAACCAAGTTCAAAATGACATATTATGCTAGCATATCTCAATTGGTCTCTATCTAAACTACAAAACATATACTATTAAAAATATGTAATATACATGCTGAAGCTTGTTCAGGTGTTACTGCAATGTCTACTGGTTACCTGCCTTCTTGGTGATGTATGTATACTGTCTTGGCCATATATAGGATCCAAGTCCAAGGATGGAGAAGAGTCTTCAACGGCGGGGAAGGGGAAGCAGCCTGAAAGTCCATCATGCTCTTCACAGGCTTCAACACCACGTTCAGGGTTTTCATGGCCTGCAGCACCCACATCTTCTACACAACAGCAGCAGCAATTGGGAGGTCGTGCTGCTGCTGCTACACGTCAGCATGCAGCCGCAAGTCGTACAGAGCAACAGCCGCCCTCATCAACGGAAGCGGAACAGGAGTCCCATCCAGCCGCAAGTCGTACAGAGCAACAGCGGCCCTCATCAACGGAATGGCAGACGGTAAGGAAAGGGAAGGGAAAGAGAAATTAAGAAATGATTGAGCAAGCTGCGGGGGTCTGAGTTTCTCAAATCGTTATCTGATTAGTCTTTTAATTTTTATTGACATTGACTATTGCTTATTGTTGTCTGCTAGATCATGAACTTGTCTGTAATCTGAGCTACGGCTTATCCAGCATTTGACAAATTCATATTATGCATTTGACATTTTGATGGTCAATCAAGAAACTGTCATGACTCTTTTTTTGTTTTTCTTAGAGAAAAAGACTATGATGAAGAGCCCTGAGTATTTATCCCCATTGTATTGCAGTGTCATGACTTATCTGTTCTTTCTTTGCAACTGGGGACGTTTGTGAGTTGTTCGCTGGGCTGCATCGCGATTCAGAACTGGATCACGAAGCTTCGTGCGAGATGGGGACGAGGCCAAGCCGCGCGACAGCGAGCACGCCCGTGCCGGCGAGGCCGCGCTCTGCCTCTTCTTCTGCACAGCGTATATAGCCACCGCTCGTCCCGGACACGCCGGTTGATTGGAGCGCACACCAGGCACCAACATCCTGCTCGTGGACGGCCACAGCCTGACGACAGCATACAAATGAAACGAGCTACAGTTGCAAAGTTAAAATTTTTCCACCTTTTTCTCCCATCTAAACAAGGCCACATCTGCCAAACATCCGTGAGCAGCAAGCGATTCGGAAATAACAACACTAGTCATCCCTACAGCTAATTCAACAAAAAGCATGCAAAAAGTTTGAGAACCCAGCCCAACGACAGATCAGCCTCCGCACCATGTCTGCTGAACGGGATGCAAAACTAATACGTGCACTAGGCAAATCTTGAAGCACACAGGACTGTTGGGCAGCATGCGTACATTCAACATTCACAAAATTCTCCGTGAAAGGGGAGGGCACATTACAAGACCAAGACAACCGAAACTGCTCTCATGTCACAGTTGAGTATCAAATAGGGTTTCTCATAGCTCACACAGCCAAATAGATGGTAAAGGCTGTGACCTTATGGGTTTCTCAAGTACATACCCTGAACCCATAGCCCCCTCCTCCCCAGTCCCTATGAGACAACATTAGTCATGAGACATCGTCAACAGACGTCCCCAAAAAGGCTGCATACATCCAGTAAATCACTCAGACTGTGCTTGTGCTTCCAGTCCACTCTTCTGCATCACTCTTTCCTCTTTTGTCTTCTGCATCTTTTCACTTAGGTCCCGACTGCATAGAAGAAAGCAAAGCCAACACCTCAATCAACATTCTTGACTTCAGTACATGAGAGGAGTAGAAAACTAAAACTGGCTGAGTCAGGGAGTTGAAAATCAATGTTCAACTTTTTTTAATTGAAAAAAAATGCAATGCATATGCAACAATCCAACAAATAAGACCTTGCCTATGACAAACTCCTTAAGAACACGACTAACTGTTTTGCAGTCATGGTCACTAACACCAGACATTCCTGATTCATGACTACTAGCAGCAGTGCTAGAACTTCAGTTATGGGCATAGCCACCCTAGGTCTTACTGTAGTAATGATTTACCCACTATGTTTCTTCTTTATGAATAAAACTGAATCCTTGGTGAGAAATGAACTAGATAAATGAAGAAAAATGCCTTTTTTCATCAAAGTATATATGGCGGTCAAGTTGGTTTCCTGATGACAAAACAAAGAGGCCTAGACCGGCATTTTGTTTGGGTGGATTGATTTGGTCTATTGAAGGTTAATTGATTTATCTATTATGCTTCTTCTTTATGTCATCATAAGAACAAAATTGAATCCTTGATGAGAAATAAACTAGCTAAAGAAGAAAGAAATGTCTTTTTTATTTACTATATGACGATCAAATTGGTTTCCTGATTAGAAAACAAAGAGGCCCAGACATACATACTGTGCATTTTCTTTGGGTAGGATGAGTTAGTCTATTGAAGGTGTTACTTGGCTGAGGCACGTTGTTCTGGTTTGGTTTGGATCCCAAACACCAGAATCTGAAAAAGGGTGAACATTATTTGGTGTCCGGGATTCTCTCACTTGAGTTCAAGATAAGGATGTGTCAGCCTCCTCATGTATGGGGCAGCACACCAGTGACTCGATATCATGCTGACCTGAGTCTGGGAATGAGCACGCAAATGGGAGAACTATGACGAAACTAAGTCTGCAGAACTGACAGCATTTCTGTTGGTTCTATTACGGCATAGTATTTAATTGGCTTCAAAATAAGAACTTTTAGCAGACCAAGTTATAGCTTGACAATGCAATCAAGATTTAGCAGATAAAACTGGTTATGTTTCAGCACATCAAACACATAATGAGTTCTCTTTATGCTTTAAAATGCGCAGCTAAAATAAGCAATATAACTAGTAACAGCTTTAAGATTGAGAAGTGGTACAAGAAAGAGGTAAACAGAGAAAGGAATACAAAAAATATTACCTTGTGATGGCCTTCTCACTTAAGTAAGAGGAGAACTTGCTGGGGACGAAGCAATGACCAAAGAAATCGTTCCTCCAGCCCCTTTTAGAGGGGTATCCATCTTCTTCTTCCTCTTCATTGATGTATACAGCGCTTGACTGCAGCTTCTTGTTCCTCATGTTGACATCAATCATCCAGAAAAGGCCACTATCTTTGTCCTTGAGCAGGAAGCAGATAACATCTGGATCAACCAAGCTAACCAAAGGAAAACTTGGCTGTACCCGTGGAAGGCAACTGTGGCCAGCGCCAAGCAGACAGAAGAACTCCTCTTCTCCCATGGTGGTTCTGGAATCCATTGCCCATCTGCCTTCATGGATATCATCCAAAGTCCATGTTTTTATGGTGAAAGGACATTCGGTAAGAATAGAGACGAGCTTAATGATGCCAGCATCAGTGACACAGACAGACCGCAAGGGGTCAGGTTCGCTTGCATCCTTGTACATGCGCTGAGACTTCATCAAAGCCTCAGAAGGCAGAGGGATGTAACGGAGCCATTGCTGATGATCTGGGTTGCTGTTGTTGGCAGTGAGGACATCAACAACCAGCATACCCTGGTAGTTGTCGACCCAGCACAAGCATCTACCGATGGGCAAGACGGCATCAGTCATCCATGCGTAGGATTTTACCTTGGTGTCAGGAGGGATCTGCATCTTCTTAACACTCCATTCCATTGAAGATCCTGCAGGAGGTGGATTGTGCAGTAGGCATAGTTCAATCTCATAGCGCTTGGAAAACATGAGGTGTGCCACCGTGAACTCGCTTTCGTCGTCGCCATGGCAGTGGATGCCTGTATCTTCGAGCAACATGCTGCGTTGTTGCTGCTGGCGATGTGGTTTGCAGAACTCATCAAACACGGGGTCGCTGTAGCCACCGTCGAAGCAGGGGGGAAGCAGAGTCAGTGCCGGCGGCTCCGAGGAGCGGCAGGAGTAGACGAAGTAGTCGATGGGGAAGGAGTAGCTGTCGTGCCACCAGTCAGGATCGTCGAAGGGGACGGTCAGCCGGAAGAGGATGGAATTGCGGTGCGCTGCGATGGCGGTCGGCTCCCGGAAGCTGAACCCCGGCCTGCCCGTCAGGTGGACGTAGAGACGGGAGACCGCGGGAGGGTCGGCGATCCTGAGAGAGGCTTGGACACGGCGGCCGGCGCAGTCGTAGGCGAGCGCCGAGGCAGTGGCGTCGTCTGGGACGACCCCGCAGCGCCTCCTGCTGCTCCGGTGGACGATGCGGTCCAGGACCAGCCACCTGGGATTGGGGGCGCGCGGCGGCGAAGCCGGAGGTGAGGTAGAGTGCTTCCTCTGCTCAGGGGCGGACGACCTCGTCGGAGAAGGAGATAGCTTCCTCGCGCCGCTGGCAGGGGCGCGCGTCGGGGAGCGGCCGTTCTCCCTCGTCGGAGAAGGAGATAGCTTCCTCACGCCGTTGCCGGAGGCGTGCGTCGGAGAGCGGTTGCCCACGCCATTCTCTGCTTCTTCCATGCTGCTGCCACCGCCGCAGCAGTGGAGATCGACGGCAGGAAGCGGGGTTAGGGTTTCGCCTGGGATGCGATGCGGCGGCGGGCGGAGCCGGGGAAGCGGCTGGCTGGAGGACCGATTGGGGAAAGTGGATGGATCCACACACAGCACACGACAAAATCCTCTGCGGTCTCACTCTCACTCCTCTCACGCATGCGAAATGACAGCTTTACCCTCACGAGTTCCTCCAATTCTTGTATAGGAAAATTCAAAATCAAACTGAGCCACCTCTAAAATTCAAAGTTTATTATATGCTTGTGTTTTTTATACACTCCTGACGTGCCAAAATAAGCACACATTCACGTATGAAACATTGATAATATAAAAATATGGGATATTGCATATCTATTATGTTTGATTGTTGCTACAGACTCTAGATCAAAATCAGTAATTTTCCAGATGAAGCTAGAGAAGAAATGGCTGTTAGGGAATTAACAGCTCTTATTGGACAGCCTGTGGTGGTGGATGAGCTTAGTTTGATAAGAGAAGAACCAGTGAGGATTAAGATTAATTGCAAAGACCCTACAACTATTAGGGGGGAAATTGAGGTTTTTTTTAACAAAGTGGGTTAGCAGCTTGTTAGATTTGCTGTTGAAAATAGTGTCACCAGAACCCAAGAAGGCAAGGGTACTTTTAACCTGGGGAGCTTTTCTGTTTCAGTGCAGGACTTGATTTCTGAATGGATACCAGGGCGGCTGAAACTTCCCAAACGCTTATGCTTCTTATTGGTGGTCTTTGTCGAAGAACGTACAGGAATAGAGGGGGCGTTTGATGTAGGGCCAGGAGGCCTTTTGAGCCCGTGGGCTACAACTCCTCCTATTTGATTTGTTGGGCCTACCAACGAGCCAGACCAGATTGGTGCAAAAAAACCTTCTCTCTCCTGGCTCCAAAAAACGCTCTGAAGGTCCCTTTTTTTCACGGCCTGCCTGAGTGAAGCGCTCACACGCTCGATAGCATCACCGCCGACGATTCATCTCTCTCACCCACCGCTCCTTCTTGTCCATGTCGCTGTTCGTTCTTCCGTGTCACCGGGTGAAGAGAGCGGCCGCTGGATTCCCTGTCGCCCGTGGCGCCAGCCACGGCCACGCGCGTGGGGCGGTGCCGCTTCTGAGGAGATGGCCACGTGCATGGGGCGTCGGGACGCCGTGGGGGACGGCCGCGTAGTGTGGGGCGCGCCGCCACGGGAGAGAGCGGGCGCACGTGGGCTGCCGGATGCCGTGGGGAGACGACCACGCCACCGCCCGCGGGATGCTAAGCTAGCGTGTGGGGCACCGCGCCGCCGCCGGTGCGGTGTGAAGACGGCCGCCGGGGTGGCCGGCGGGCGTAAACGAGCACGCATTTTCTCGGGGCCGGTCGCGCGTGCGTGGTGAGCCGCGCCGCCACATGGCAACGACCGCGGGTGGGGCGTTGCGCCACCGTTGGACGCTGGCCGTGTGCGCGCGTGGGCCGCCGCGCCGCCGCATGGCGACGGCCGCACGGGTGCTGCAAGCCGCCCGCGGCCAGCGTGGTGGACGCGCCAGGCGGGACAGGAAGCAGGCCGTCGTCGTCAACGTCGTCGCCGTTTGCTCCGTCGGCTGCTGCACCTTCAAGAACAGCCGCCGGGATAACTACGCCCATCACAGCGGCTCTCTGCCGTGGTGGCGGCGCGATGTGGGAGAGCGACCGGCTGCTGCACGGGGAGAGGAAGGTCCGTCACGCCATGCTCCTGCAGCACCTTGACAGCCATTGCCGACTCAAGCTCAACGACCATGGCTGGCGCTTGACAAGTGCTCGATAGAATGCCTGAAACGAAAACATCAGGGTACGTTCACCATATCCAGATGCAAGGTCATCTTATCCCTGTGTACACCAAATCAAACGCTATCTCAATCTAACTTGGCTCACGGGAAACATGAAAATCAAACAAAAAGGAGTGCACCATTGGAGCCTGGCTGTGGCTGGCCTCGGCCTGGCCGACGGGCTCGAGCCACCCTGTGCCCTACTTCAAACAGCCCCAGAATGGCCATTAAGAAGTGCTTCCCTACTAATTCTGATGTTGTGATTCACTCCACTATCAATCTCATGTAGAAGTGGACATACTTATTACAGAAGACAAAGGACAAAGACAAACTGATGGTGTTTGACAGGCTTGATGGCGGAAAAGAAGCATTGCCCAAGATCTTGTTATGAGATTGAAGCTATGACGTGTTTAGTTTCCTGCCCAACAGAAAACCAAGCCCAGTAGAGCCAGAATTTGGGTGTTTGGTTGCTTGTTGTTTGGTTGGAGCCAGGCCAAATGTAGCCAGTAGTACGCTCCAAGCCTGGCCCGGTTCGAACGCCCAAATCAGGCGTTCTCCTGGAGCCAAGTTTGGACCAGCTCCATCCGCGGCCATTGGTGTGGGCCCAGGTGGCTCCCTAGCCTAACATAGTTTAGATTAGTTTGGATAATAAAGTGTTCAATATTTCAATTCATATTTTTTATTAATAGTTGGATCATCGGCTGATCCAGAATCTAGTATAACAAAGTCTTATAATATTGTATTTATTGTATCAAAAATATTGTATTTATTATTCTTTTATCTCTAACTAATAATAATAATCTATATCTATACCTATTATTATCTATATCTATATCTATATCTATACCTAATATTTAAAAGGGAGAGGTTTACTGCTCCCCCAGATTTCGTCCGGCCCATTCATTTGATTCTCCGTCCGGCCCAGCCCATTCATTCCCATTCACACCGCTCAGCCCACCCTCGCCTCCCCACCAGACCACGGACACGACGGTCAAGCCGCCGCCGCCCGCTCTTCCGCCCCCCCCCTCTCCCCGGCCTCGCCTCCCTTCCACGGGCCGCGCCGGGCGGCGTGCTCGTTAAATGCGTACCCGTGCCCTTACGCGCGCCGCCGCCACGGGGGGGTTTCGCCCGCCGTCGTCCTCGCCACCGCGTTGCCCTGGTGCCGGTCGAGGCCGCCCGCCCGGGTGGCACAAGCGCCCGCGGGCGGCCAACGGGCCTGCGGTGCCGGGCGTGGTGGTGGACACGCAGAGGCTGGGATCCGCCTCGTGCACGCGCTGCCGGCATGCGCCGAGGCCGTGCAGCAGGAGAACTTCTCCGCGGGGCGGAGGCGCTGGTCCATCAGATCCCCATGCTGACCTCATCGCAGGGCGGCGCCATGCGCAAGGTCGCCGCCTACTTCGGCGGTAAGTACATTAACAACCCATCTCTGACATGGCCTTGTTTGGATTGCAAAAAACTTGCATCCGATAAATAGTAGCGTTTTCGTTTTATTTGGCAAATATTGTTCAATCGTGGTCCAACTAGGCTCAAAAGATTCGGCTCGTAAACTGTGTAATTAGTTAATTTTTTTACTTATATTTAATGCTCCATACATACGGGTAAAAATTGATGTGATGGAGAGAGAGGGAAAAAGTTGGAACTTTGGTTCCAACCGAACAAGGCGGGTAATCCACTGTCAACCTTTTGGCGCATTAACCAGATGCCCACAAGGTACATGCTCTATCTGGTGTTTTCTACAAAAGTAGATTCGCAGACATGAAATCGATGTTTTCTAATGTGTGTTTGTTTGCTACATCAATGATATCGTTTGCTATCTTGTTTGCTTATTATTTATCTATATGCCTCTGGTTCAGTTATTGCAGTTCAGTAGAGCTTCAGATTCAGCAGTTTGCTATATGTTTTGGAATGTGAAACTTTCAGGCAATAGTGAAATAACTATTTAAGCTAACTTTAGCTAATCATTGAATGTTTAGTTTGTTCCCTTTTGCTTGATTTGTAAGTGCAGCAAGTGTTCTGTTCTTGCTTGGAGTATTACAAAAGTTGTAGCTCATTCATTTTCATAGTGAGGTGATCCAGTAAATTAGCTTTTGCCTAGCTAGACAATGGTTGGTACCCCCGTGCTGCTCATGAGCAGGTCAGCAGGATTGTGTCTCGCTCCATAGCTCGCCGCTTTGTGGCGTCTCGCTTTACTAGCATCGCTGTGTTGTTGTGTGACCTGCCTGACAGAGGCCGTGGCCTGCTCCAAACTGCAGCTGGTGCTTATGGCCGCCGCCGCCGCGTTGCTCTCCCACCCTAATCCTGGAACATGTGAGTTTCTTATTCGAATTTACCATCGCCTTAAGCTTGCATATTGGATACCAATGCGTGCCAAACCTGAAGACTGGGGAATGATGATTTATGACTCTCTATAGCATGGTTCCTTAAAAAAACATTCACGTATGTCAATTGGTTTATGTGGACAGAATTATAAAAGATTGAATAAACTTAGTTGGTGCTGATTGACGAACCTTTCTGAGTTCTTTTATTAGGTGGCGCAGGAAGGTAAAAAGCTACTTTCTAAAAATAACATATGTACTAATGAAAGGATTGCAGGTACTGAAACTTGTTGCCTGGTTTCCATGTTTCAAATGGTAAGCTTAGGTAGTCAGTTACCAAATTGAAACAATCAGACCTTAATAAGTTAACAGGTCATAACTATGAAAATTATTGCTAAACTGCTGCAAAATTATCCATTTTTAGTATGGTTTTGTGTGATTAGATTTACAATTTTTTTTAAAACAAAACCAATACTCTTAATTTCAATGAAATGTCCTTTCTAGCACCTTCAATGCATATATTGTGGTTACTTGGCCTGGTTTGGAAGTGTGATATGAGAATCGTCTACAAACTGTTCTTGTCAACAATATTTTTTAAATACAGGGCCAAATATCATGATAGATCAGTTGATGAACATGCAATGGTGATGTGCTGACTGTTGACCATGGCTTGTGCATCATTTTAGATTCAGCTGGCTGGGATAGCAAGACCAAGTGCAGCTGCTATGTCTGCTATGTTTGTGTCAGTGATAAAAAGAGTTCCAACTTGTGTGTTCAAATGTTTCTAAGGTTCTCTGGGTTTCTCAGAATTTTAAAAGGTCCGCAGAAATATTTGATGTAAAAATCATGAGCATGTCTCTATCATTCATCTGAACAGTGGTGACAGAAGCCGATTGACCTTCATGTAAAAATCGTGGCCATATCTTTGTCATTCATCCAACGTATTGGACTTAGCTGATTCTTCTGGTTAAAAAAAATAGCAGTTACATATCTATTGTTTATATTTCGTTGTGGGTGTTTGTCTGATCCTTCTGGTTAAAATAACTGCACTTGTGCAGAACAAACTCCTGCAGCATTCAGTTATGCTCAAAAGTATCGCTCTCACGGTCAATAAGCGCGTCCAGGCGCACAATGATCTTTTCACTCTACTCTTGTTTGGGCATTGGAGTCAATAGGCACATGTTATTAATTTGATCGTTTCTCTCTAAGTGTCCATCGTTGTTCCCTAGGTTCGTGCACTGAATGCACATATATACCAGTAAATCTTGACCCTATCTTTTTTGTTGAGGACCAGCTATTTGTTCTTACTCAGCACTAAGAAGGAGGTTGGGGGCAGGGTGGCATATTGAACAAGAGCTGATCCCCTGACGCCAAGATTTAATCTTTGCTGTTGTATTTAAAAATTCTTAATATTATGAACTAGCTAGGTAGATAGTGGTAATGCGCTAGGTTCATATCATACAGATTATTTTAGTTTCACATCATCAAAACTTGATTTATATTTTAATTATCTATCCTCAATAAAAACTTATGTAATATTGATTTTTCAAAATAACATCTTTTTACTCATACACATGTTACTGTAATATTATTTTTTCCTATGGCGGGGCACCATATCAGGCGACAAGAACCCTCAAGTCGTTTGTCTGTCCAAATTTTATAGTATTGTTGTCTTATCATGTGATCTGTGTATTTTTTAGTATAAAAAATTTAGTTGTTCCAGAAGCAACGCACGGTATGCTACCTAGTAATCTATAAAAAGGAAAAATTTCTCTCCACCTATATTTTGGTTCGGCCCTCCCTTAACTAACTTTATGAATGTAGAAACGGTCTCTTCGGCTAAACCTTCTTAGATTAGGACTCCTAGCCTAAATAGATTATGATTCCAAATAACTGATATAGGAATAGGACTCTTCCGAATAATCTGAATCCAAATAGGTCATTTAAATCCTACAAGTAACTTGGGTAAAAATTCCTAATCCTACTACAAAGTGTTTTTTTCAAACCGTACCTTTTCTATATCTATCCCTAATATTTAAAAGGCGAAATTTCTACCATAATTTTTGTTCGGCCTATCCATCTTATATTATATCACAGATTAAACTAATTGACTCTCCGCATTTATTTTGTTCTCGGTCTCCTCTACGTCCACGACTTTACCGGATGAAACCAACTTAGGGATGTCTCAGGCGACCTTACAATGACTCATCAGTAATTTGATCCAAGTCGAATCCAAATTAATACAAATAGGATGGAAATCGAGAAAAAAAACAATCCATCAATTACGTGATGCACCAACAAACAATCAAGCGTTGAACTAGACGAAGTCGGCGAGTTCGGAGGCCACCACTGCCATGTCATCTGTGGCGTCGACGAAGGCCGTGATGGCAGCAAGCAAGGCGCACGAAGCGGCGGTGGCACTCCTCCTCCTGTCTGCTGGGGTGGTGGTAGATCTCACTGCAGATTTGTCCTGGAGACGAGGAGGAAGGCGGGTGAGGCCGGGTGAGGAGGCCACCACGGGGAGGTGCAAGGAGACCCCTACGGGGAGGGTGGCGTGAGGAGGGGCGCAGATGCTGCCGTCACCGGATGAACAGAGAAGCTTAGGCGTGGGGAAGGGCTAGGCCAGCGCTGGGAGGAGGAGAGGCTAGCGTAGCGAGGTCCCTTCGAGGCGGCACCGTCGTGGGGAGGGACGGAGGAGGCCGGCGCCGGCGATGCGGGTGTGGGAGCGTCAGAGAAGGCCGCTGGCAGCGATGCCGATACATGGCGCGGCCAAGCTGGCTGACCCGTCCCATGGCCACTGTTACACTGGCGTTACGCGTGCGTGTTGCGCGGCGTCGCCATGCCTGCTACCGTAGTGCGTAGTGTCGTGGACCAATATAATGTTGACGTCGACCATGAAGATATCCTAATCAATGCCACCAAGCTTCCGCAACGCACAACACCATAGATGAATACAGGATCAGGAAAGACATGGATTAGAAATTATATTTCACACAAATTGTAGGGAAGACAAGAGGGAAGAGAGGGAACCAGAGCTCAGGGGATTTTTTTTTTTCAAAAAACAATCCACCCACAATCGAGATTTGAGATATGAAGGTGGGGATTTTTCGAGGTGTAAGTTAGGCTGGACTGCAGTCTGCAGGTCTGCATGCAGCTCCTTGATTTGGAAAGAAGCAGCACCAACTCAACGATCTGGAGCCAAGGCACAGTAGGCCCGTCCGCCTGGGTCGAGGTTCGACGTGGCTGTGGATTTGGTATGCAGCAGATCCAAGTTTCAGTAGGACTATTGGAGCAAATGAAGTTCAGTTCAGAGGGTATGAGAAAGAGAGACGATTTGCAAGTGATGGGATGCATGCAGGGGCATACGCATCTTTCTCGGAGAGAAGATAATAGTAATGTCAAACTGTGGACAAATCTTGAGAATAACGCCTAGAAGTTTTGACGATGACTCCCAACTCAGACCATATTACCTTGCACTTTTACAGCAAGCGCTCGTATGTGTGTATGTTCTAGTATTATAAATATCTTCTTCATTAGCAAAAAAATAAATGTACTTGTGTATATGTATGTATATTTTATAAAAAATAATTAAATAATATATCTATGTAATCCATAGCAATGCACGGACATGCTTCCTAGTATGTATATATATATTATGATTATAATTAATTAATTATTAATTATAATTAATCTATCTATCCCTAATACTTAAAAGGCAAAATTTCTTGCGATAAAATCTTTCGTCCAACTAAGAGATCGACTCGGTTACCATTTAGTTTTTCATTTCCATATCCATATCGGACTAAAGAAGAGGAGAAACTAATAGCAAACAGTCCAACCATCGAATTTTAGCCTATTTTTTAGGTCAACAAAATTTGGTCCAGCAATTTTTGGTCTGCTGCCGTGGTCCGCACAGCCCCATGCCGTTCGCACAGTATCGATAGAGTCCCGCTCATTGTTGCGACTTGGAATCGGAAAAAAAAAATCCTTCTATTTTCCTTCAAAGCTAGGACTCGAAACGTGCTGCCTCCACTTCGGAGTCCTTGACTCGTGCCCAACAGCCACCCCTCGCTGCTTCATGTGACCACGACTCCACTTCGGAGTCCTTGACTCGTGCCCAACAGCCACCCCTCGCTGCTTCATGTGACCACGACGAGCTTCGACCACCGCCGTCGCCCAAGCCACGGAGTAGCCGGCCGTGGCCACCAGTTGCGGGCACCAGGCCCTCGCGGAGGCCGCCTCCGGGTCGCTATGGGGCCACCCTCCAGGGTGGTCTCGACATCTTCGGCGATGGCGGCGCCGGTCGACGACGTGCAGGGGAGATGCGGCGGCACCCTCCCTGCCCGACCCTGGCTGTGGATCCGGCATCTGCTTTGCGACCCTCCTCTGCTGGTGGATCCAACCACGAAGCCCCTTCTTACTTCCGTTCATGGAAGTGACGGCGGAGCACAGTTGAGTATTATACTAATTAGTTGACGATTAAAATAATAGTTTTGCAATATACTCCGATCGTGTGGTTTAACTATGCACTTATACTATCTAAATCTTGTATGTATGTATACTCCAATCGAAGAGTGTTTAAATACTCTATTCTAAATGTATATACAGATACTTCATTGAACAAGTATGTACGAATAAATCTTGTTTGTACGTATACTCCATTCCAAAATGTATATACAAATACTCTATTCTAAAAAAGCACGTACTAATACTCATTCAAAATTCAAATACGCATTGCCCCATCTCGATCGTTGAGAAGCGCAAACTCAGATCTCCCAATTGCTTGGTGACGTAGTTGATTTTGTCGAGGATAGATCCTTTGAAGTCAGTGAAGAGTTTCTTGATTGTTACGACGTCTATGGTGAAACAGATCTGGATCTCTGATACTAGTTGTAACACATGCAGCGGGAGGGTAGATTTGGGCTGATGGATTGGGAGAGGAGGAGGATGGGAGGAGGGGCGGCGCCCTAGCGAGCGGCGCGGTGGCGGCGGCTAGGCGGTGGCGGCGCATGAGGGAGAGAAGAGGGAGAGAGAAGGCGCTGGAGATTAAAAATAATGGGAATTACCCAATTACTTTATTAATAAATCCAAGTACAATCCTCTTATATTTATAGTCCCGAATGGATTCGAAAAGACAAAGAACCTTATCGGCCGGATCCTTCCTTTTTTACATATTTACCTAATTTTCTAAAAATATCTCTAATAATTTATTTAATTAAGATAACTGCACGCGAGCGTGGGGCCAACGGGGGAAGGGGCGGTGCCCCCCCGCGGCGCCACGCTGCAGCGGTGGCGTCGCGACCCCCCCCCCCCTAGGGTTTGGGGTGGATGCGGCTTCCGTCGCCGCTCTTCTCCTTTCTTAGGCTTTTCAGCCTAATTAACTTTTGTTTTTGGGTCATACGTGGCATACGTGTGACAACAAAAGACAAAAGTACGGCCAGCACGTCGGACCTCCGTGAACCCACCAAGCAACGATGACAACGTCGGCGAGCATGTCCTCTGTAGTGGTACCGAGCGACAGCAGCTGTCTAGAAGGAAGTCAAGGCCACGCACTGCAGCCGAATGAACAATTGAACATCCATGCATCACTCTCTGTCCACAAGTCTCGTTCTTTTTTGTCTTTTTCATCCACGCAGCGGTGATGTAGACAGTAAGGTCTTGGTGATGGGCCTGTCGATCAAGACTGGTAATCTAAACCGGTAGCTTGCTGACTGAAATTACTGTCCCGTGAACATGTATTATGCAGCTAATGGTGATGAAATGATAGGAGAAACATGGAATGTAGGTGGATCTAGAACAAAATCTTAGGTATGGCGGTCCGAATCATTATATGACTAGGTTTCACACTTTTGATGTCATCTTGCTAATTCGATGCATCATATTATTGCATTGCCTCCTTTCATTCACTAATCTAATTACTTCACATCACAATTGACACAACAGTTAGGGTGTAGACATGCAGTCGGTCGGCAGTTCATGCAAGTAGTAGTAGGTCTAGTAGGCTGAGAACATTGTGATGTCTCCTGCAGAAAAATGGCCACCGAGCGGAGACTTTGTCTTCTTTCTCAAGCGTTAATTGCTGATGCTGCACTACTGTGGCCGAGATACATGCATGAAGTGGTGGCTAGCAGGTGTGGCGGCCGCCATAGCTTGCCAGATAGGTGGATCCGCCTTATTGAAGGAGATGATAGTGCTCATGGTTGAGCTACAAGGGGTATATTCCCCCCCCCCCCACCCAAAAATGAGTTCTCTTTCGGCGTGCTTAAACTAAATTCAACTGTCAATCGCACTGCTATGTTCCGTGCTGATTCGTGGCAGCACAAGTCAGTGCAAGACATTGCCTCTGTTTGAGGTGAAGCAGGAAATTGATTTGTTGAAGTAAAAAAAAAAATGCTCAAAAAGGATATAAATGTCAAAGCTACCGAGGTACGGTACGGTGTGAAAAAAGTGAACAATGCTGTAGCTAATATGATAAAAGTAGATACTACTTGGAGAATCAGAGGTATCACACATAATTAACGTTGACCTACGAATGTAGCATAAAACCTGATTAACAACAGTCTGAATACGAATACCATAAAATCTGATTAAGTTACAGAATTCTGAATATGAATAGGTACGGTTAGATTCGTTCGCAAGGCAACAGACATGAAATCAATCGCAAACAGAACTCTAACGACGGCATCAATCCATGGACAGAACCCATGCGCTCTTGTAAGGAGTACCTTCTGAACCAACTGCAATGATAAAAAAAAGCAAAGCTTCAGACAGTGTCCATCTGCAAACATAACGTCTTATCTTCACAGGTGAAACTGAGGCATTGTTATAAGTAGCATCAAAAGATGGTACTGTCCCAAACTGAAACATTACAAGTAGAAATCAAAAGATGGCGCTTTTCATATAAAAAATTCTGAAAGTTCCCAATAGTAACACATCCTGCAAGCATCAGACCTAACGCCAGCCTTATGCACAAATAATAAGATATTGCAACCCTGCAATTGTTTATGTAAGTTGTCCTCCTGCAAACCTATATCATCTCTATATTCAAGTTTTGGATAAAGAAAAGGAAGTATACTTTTAAACAAGTTGTCAAACATGCCTGAATATTATCAGAAAATGCCAAGTTCTCTAGGCCAGGCTCCAGATTATTTATTATCAATCATAGCAAAAGAAAAATACAGGTAAACTAATAGGTGAAGAACATCCAACAAGGAAACAAATTTGATATTACTTTCTGATGCTAATCAAATATGGCTAGCTATAGGACGTTTTGAAATTTGATATAACGTTCTGATGCTAAATCAAGTATGACTAGCTATAGGACGTTTGGTGCTAAATCTCGTATCACTAGCTTCTCTTCAACTCAGATTCAATTTCTACATAAAAATTAGAAAGGAGATAACGTTCTGAACTTCTGTATGACTCTATAGAACATTTCTATGTATGATTCCACCAGAAGTTCATTATAGGCTGGCTGTGGAAAGCAATAGAATATAAGAGAGATATCATGCAGGGATAACTGTATCCCCTTGCACCTGGATTGTGAGAGCAGAGGCCACACAAGGGCATGATGCACCTGGATTGTGAGAGCAGAGGCCACACAAGGGCATGATGCCACTGCACTTGTTGGAACAGGGTCTGAGTGAGGGGCCGGACAAGACCATAACTTACAGAACCTTGCAAGGTAGCCTAGATCAGGGGAGAACCACAGATCAAAACAAAAGCAGGCTGTTCAACCAGACCTGGCTCAAGGTTCACACAAGAAAACAAATAGAAATAGGCCTCACTAGTAGTGCTTGAATATTAGATTATAAATCCCAAAATATACACTGTACAGACATGATTCATTATAAACTGTGAAAAGGGCATAGAGAGTACCTAATGTGAAGAATCACATATGTTGCAGGCACACTGAATAGCGGCTGACAACCTGCATGTAGTAATAAGTTATAACTTTCCACATAAACCTGAGTAAAATTTTTGAAGTCCAGATAAGCATACTCTTTGCTTATATCAACATTATTCTCGATGAGATTCTTGATGATGTAAGGAAGAAACTCCTTTAAATGTTTATTAGCAGGTATCATCAGTTCAATTCCATCACCTAATGTTGGTGCATTAGGATTTTCCTGAAAATGAAAAACAAGGACTCAGTTATTAGGATATTGGACTTAAAACTTTAATTAAACTATTTCGTCTTTTTCAATCAAACCCAACCAAATTATTTATATGACTAACATCAAATTAACATGACATGACATGATGATAATTAACAAAAAGCCACACCATGTCACAACTACTCTCCAACTCATTTTTCTATTCTTTAATAAAGAAAGAGATACTCAAACCATGCAAAATGGCAAACTAGTCTCCCGCCCACCTTTTTATTTTAGAAAAAAAGATTATTACAGCTAAAACCTTTCAGGGAAGTTATCCTACAGCAAGTTTTATTATTTGGGCCAATAAATATGCCACTATGCTACAATACAGTTTCTCTCTAGATCTGGCCCCGTTCCCTAATTTCATAGCACATTGAACACAATAGAGTAAATAAAAAAGATACAATAATTGAAGAAGATTAAAACTCAACTTACTTTGCTACTATCTGCAGCATGCATGACAACATTTTTCAACAAAGTAAAGGCCCCAGTTTTTGCCAATGGATAAGGTTTGTTGTCGTTGTCTGCTTTCTCAATAAAATGACCAAATATTGTATCGTTGGAGAGCATTGTGCGCCATGTATCTGGGCAACTGGCATGATTTATTGCATTCTCCCAAATGACAGTTTCATCGTTATTTGCGCCTTCGTACTTGCGGAACAATTCAATGATCAGCCTTTCCCTGGCCTTGCTTGTCATACAACAGACAAGCGTGTCAAGAAGTATCTTGTAGTTATTTGACAAGGGACCGGTTACAACAGTTAAAGGTCCTGGTATACCACGTCCCACAAGTTCACGCAACATCTTCATACAAGATTGCACGTATGGTGGATGCTTTGAGACAACATTTGGCATGTCACTGAATTGGAGGATGCTTTCCACTAAATCCGCAAACTTATGAATGTCAGCACACACTGAACTAGGATTGATATGTTTCCTTGATTTCTTGATTGGGCGAACGTGGCCTTCAACTTCAACAAATTTAAAGTCTACTAATTCAAACTTCCCGTTCCAACTTTTGCCTAAATTAAATGCTGCTGTAAGGCATCTGATCCATGAGGAAAGAAATTGGCATCCTAGTTTGGTCATTTGTAGTGAAGCACCACCATCTGGGAGCGAAACCACTTTTACAAATTTTTGTTTGTTGTTGTTGATGTAGTCTTGTAGGTTTGGGTGATCCCTGAAATATTTGCAACTTAACTATTAGTGAAATAAAGATATTATAAAGGAGGTTTGGTAAATCTTAGGCATTGGTTATCTTTTAACTTTAATTAAGCAAGTTTAGGTTTCTAATCTAGTAAGAAGACAAATAATCTAGCATATATTCCAACGTTAATAGCACTCCGCAAGAAAAGAGAAAAGGAATGCACTAATGTTAAGTCATGATTCATTTCTATAATGGTTGTTAAATGCTTTTGTCATGCAAGTTTAACATTTATTTCTCTTTCTTAAGTGAGGGCAATTTTGTTTAGTTTACTATGCAAAAAAAAGGTAATATCAAATTTAATTCAACGTATATATTAATAATATACTAAATTGTTGATGAAAAAAGACATAAACTTGAGTATGCAAGTTTAAAGTTTATTTCTCTTTCTTAAGCAAGGACAATTTTTTAGTTTACTATAAAAATGGAAATATCAAATTTAATTCAAGTATATACTAATTATACACTCAACTGTTGATGAACAAAAGACATGAACTTATGTATATAAAGGAAACAAATCAGGATTATATTGAACTTACGCTCCTCCAAGAAGCCCGGTACATACATGTACCGTGGTGTCCCTCTTTATCCCATATGAGAACCAAGTATGATGAGGTTCAAGTCTTTTCCTCTCATAAACAAAGTACTGACTGTCCAGTATTGTCTTGGTCCTCTGTGCATACAATTGCATCAAGTGTCCAGTAGACTGATCCATCCCTACAGTAAAGGTCAACTCCCCAGAAACGTGTCTCACAAAAATAGGTATCACCATGCTATCATTAACATCAGAATCATTGTTCTGACCATCCTCCACCTTACTGAACTTGCTTCCTGCTGATGATGATGAGAAAAGCATAGTGTGCTGTCCTGGGATTAGAGTCTCCAGAATGCCTACTTCTTCAGTAATTGTTGGAGCCTAAAAAAGAAGATGCGACGACTAAGTTATTTTCCTTCAATAGGGAAACAGTGATCTTTTATATTAAAAATAAGAAATAGTGATCTTTTATATTAAAAAAATAAGAAACAGTGGTGCATTAGTTTAGTGCGAGATGCTCATATTTTGTTTTTCTAAACACTAACTGAAGCATACAGTTAAAATTGCAAAAAAGAACATTCTTTCTCCTATTATATATAACAAACAAATCAAAATAAGTATTGAACTATATCTAAAAAAACCATGTACTGAACTAACTTAGACTTCTTTTTATTAGCCTATTCTTATTCTATGCACTTCAAACAAATTCCCTTAACATTACAAAATAGTATTGGATGATCTGTGAAATTAACTAAAAATAATCCTATGAAACAGACCAGTATATATACATATGTCAAAGCAGTACTCAGACACTTACAACGGCACGGGGATATTGGGTCTGCAATACTCCATCAACCGCAACAAGCGCCGCATCGGTGAGCTGAGCTTGAGGATGGCTGTCAACAAGGGCATTGTTGGAGCATAGAGTCTCCGGCGCTCTTGTTTCTTTGCTCGTTGCAGTCTGAAAAAGGAATGAACAAACAAATAAAAGAAGAACCGATGGATTAGCTAGTGTACTATTTTTGTTCTAAACCATACCCTTTAAATGAAAGAAGGGGAGGATACTCTGTACGAAATCAACTAAAAAGTTTTTGCGGAAAAACCAGAATACATGCATACAGATGTGAAAGAAGAGAAGTAAGCACTACTAAGCAGAGCAGGCACTTACAGCACCAATGAGCAGAGCATGAGGACGGCACTCAGAAGGGGCATTGGAGCAGAGAAGCTCCACTTGATCGTGCATCCCACAGGAATCATGAATCGGGCTGTCATCTAACATGTTGCCGAGCTTGCACGGGCCCTCCATCATGAATCCTCTTGGTTCTTGACCTGTAGCAGTCTGAAAAAGAAAGAAGCAAAACAAACCCACGATTAACATATACTGTAGCAGTCAAACCATACGTGTATTGAACTAATTTGGATTTTGTTATCTACACCCTTTCAACAAACATCAACTTTACGAAAAAAAAATAAGAGAGGATCTACGAAACCAGCTTAAAATTTTCTGTGCAAAAATCCAGGATACATACAGACAGATGATCTAGTGGCGCTGAGAGGTTGCCTGCGCCAGAGTGCTCGCCGCACAAATCTTATTAAGACGCCTATATATACCGCGCTAATACTAATACTAATACTAATACTACCTACGACGACCTAGTCTAGTCTAGTCGTTGTTGCATCAGGATGCATCCATCCATGTCATCGTGCGTACGTGTCAGGCTCCGCTCGCTGGAATCGAACTTGACCGTGCATGCACATGGATTATGTGGAACCGCCGCCCGTGCAGGACGGACGTCTAGCTCCACAGGTCACCCCTCCTGTCCTGTGCGCACAACCGCGTGCCCCCTCGCCCTTGCCCTTGCTGATACCTCTGTCGCGGATGCCCGCCGCCCTCTCTAGTTCGCCTCCGTAAACGGTGGGTCACCAACGCCGGCAGGTTGAGGACCCCCTACGAGCGACGATTGGCGCGGCAGCCGGCCGGCAGGTCACGCCCCAACCTTCGGTTCGCCTCCGCGACGCACTCAACCCCTCTCTCTCTCTCGGCTCAGCCCTCAGGCGACGCGACGAGGTGGCGCACCAGCCCCGTAGCCCGGCTAGCAGCACGCTCGATGCTGTCGGCGCGGACCGCGGAGCCCTGGCGCACCGGCATGTACGTGTGTGCTGCCGTTCCGCCTCGTGCGGTGACCCTCCGTGGGTACGGTGGCCACCACCACCACTCGCGCGCGGCATGACAGGAAGGCCGAGGAAGCGGCTGCATGCGGCCTGAAGGCCGGCAAGGCATGCATGGCAGGGCAAAAACGAGAGGGAATGAAAAGGCGGGTCTTGCTTGGGTGGTCGGTCGATCACGCGGTGCACAGGAGCGGCGCGGGGCTGCTCGGCATGACGTCGGGCGGCGATGCCGACGTGTGGAGGCCGTGCGCGGCGGCGCTCGGGCACGGCGTGCAGAAGCGCGACCGCACGGCGTCGCGAGCAGGTGGGCGCTCGTGCATGGTGCCCCTGAGGGGGAGGCGGCCGTGGCGTGCTTGGCTGTGTCCGCGGCAAGTGTGCATGGGGGCGCTGCCGCGCTGGTGCGACGGCGTGCATGCAGTAGCACGGTGGCCCGTGGTGGCTCTGCGGCGCGTCGCGGCAGGTGCGGGTGCGCACTGGGCGTTCCGGACAGCGGCACGGCGAGGCCGCCGCTGCGTGTGCAAGTGCAGGTGCTGTGCGTGTGTGAGTTCAAGGGCAGGGCGACGCACCAGTGGCAGTGGCAGTGGCAGTGGCAGCGGCTCGTCGGCCGGACAAACATGCAAGGCGAACAAGAAACCAATCTGCGCGCGCGCCACTCAGATCGTCGCCCAACGGGCTGTGCGCGCACCACGGAACGGAAGTTCCCCTCGCCCTTGCCCCCGCCGCTTCGCGGCTGCCCGCGTACCACCGCCGCCCTCTCTGGTTCGCCTCTGTGCACGGTGGCGCCTCCTACGTCGGCAACGCCGGCAGGTTGAGGACCCCGACGACTGACTGGCGCGGCAGCCGGCAGGTCACGCCCCAACCGAGGTCCACCCTCTCCGGTTCGCCTCCGCGACGCACTCAATGCCTCTCTCCCGGCTCAGCCCTCAGGTGACGCGACGTGGTGGCGCACCAGCGCCGTAGCCCCCGCACGCTCGATGCTGTCGGCGCGGACCACGGAGCCCTGGCGCGGGTAGGCCCAGCGCCACAGCACCGGGCATCGACGCGCACGACGTCCCCTGCTGCACACAGAGCCCTACATACAGACACATACAGAGCCCTACATACAGACACGTACAGATCCCAAAGAAAGGAAGGAGGAGTGAGCACTGAATAAACAAGCAGACACTTACGACATGAGTTTGCCGTTCATGAGGACCCCTCTCAGAAAGGGCATTGGAGGAGAGGAGTTCCTCCACGACCTGCACATCCTCCTCTGGGTCATCGTGCATCCCATGGCAATGGAGACCAGTCATCAGTGTCTCCGACACTCTTCTTTCTTCACTGCTTGCAGTCTGAAAAAGGCTTTCTTCACTGCTTGCAATCTGAAAAAGAAAGGAAGAACAAACGAACCAAAGAAGATCCGACGATTAAACTAACTTCTCTTCAACAGTAATGTCTGGAAGTAAGAAGCAAGAGCGTGCTTACGGCAGTAAGGCGCCGATGCACTCCGTCGACGAGAGCGCCGAGCTCGGCACGATGAGGACGCCTCACCGCCGCCGCCATGTCCACGCCAAGAAGACGACGGCGACGCTCCCTGACCGCGGCGTCCTTCAGCTGTCCGAGACCCATGCTCCGAAGGGCTCGCTTACAATGGGGAAGAGACAGAGAGGGAAGGTGACGAGCAATACAGAAGCTATGCTTCTTGTGTGACTCCCCTCGTCTGGTACTCTCTCCGTTGCGTGCAATAAACAACGTGCAATGGAGCAATACAGAAGCTATGCTTTTCAAGTTTGGTATTTCTCTCTTCAATGCTGGTAGGTAATAGAGAGGTTCCATTTGCATGAGCGCAGTGTCCTGTTGTAAGGTTGTTTTTTTTTTTGATTGCTTGCTATCACGGTTCAAAACTCAATCAAAAGCAGACGTTGTTTTAGTTTGTGCTTCTCAATTTTCTGATAGTCTGAGGATTGGTAGGCCTCGTAAGATATTTTAGATATTCTATTAACCAACTGTCAACTTCGGTAGTTTTCGAACTGCAAAAGGATTATTTTACTCATGAAAAATAAGATTTTTTTGCATTTTTTATATAATAAATAATGACAATGGTAGATAATTTTTAGGAAAAAATTAGATCAAATGGTAATCGATGGTTTGTCTTTCTAGAATTTATTTTTTTCTTAGCACATTATTCAATTGTTTTTATAAATTGTAGTGTTTCTTTTTTTTTTGATGAAATTGTTTATGTTATTCTAGAAGTCCATACCATTAATCATTGGACCATCATTTATTAATTTCTGATCTTTTGTTTCGTCAGTCGCTGTTGTGGATGTAATTCTGACATTATATTGTTCTGAACTCCTTAACGTAGCACCATTGCATCTTTGAAAATTATTTGATGTTAATTGGCTTGCCTGTGGGAAGGAGGTCGCAACATTATTATGTTTCCATCTAGATCGGATGTTATACCACTTCTTTGGATCATCTTGTTTGTTGCTTGGCATGGTGTTCTCTGTTGTAATTTCTGCTACACATAATCAATAGATGCTATATCCTCCTTCCTCTCGTCTCTCCCAAAAGAATGGGCAATGACCATCAACGTGCCTCGATAGATTTGAACGGGCAATATATAATGCCCAATGGAGCAAAGCAAGGATGTACCGGGATAGAGTGGAGAGAAGACGACAAGGTCGTCTGCAGCTTTTCACGTGTGAGCTCTCCCTTTGCACTGTGGCCAAAAGAGTTTGCACTGTGGCCAAAAGAGAGAAGAGCATGCCAATCCATGGGATGCATTCATGCATAATTGCATTGCATATTTCTATGAGCACAATGTCTGTCCTGTCCCCGAGTGAGCGACATAAACCTTTTCTTTCTTGTTACCATGGTTTAAAACTCAAAAGGCATGTTACTTTGGTGTGCGATAAATAAATTTTCTCTAGCTCTAACTTTTTTCAAAAAAAATGATAACACCTATAAACATTAAAATATATAGTTTCAATAAGAAGACAGGCAATGCAGAAGCGAAGGCAGCTGCTTTTTGCTTGTATGCGTGCCAGTGCCACATTATTTCTCCTCCCTCTCGTCTCTACCAAAAGAACGGGCAATGACCATCAACGTGACTCCTCTGTGGAACGGGCAACAATGGCCAATGGCGTAAAGGAAGGAAGGGAAGTGGAGAGAAGAGGGCAAGGTGGCCAATGGCGTAAAGGAAGGGAAGTGGAGAGAAGAGGGCATGCTCTGTCAGCAGCTTTTCTTGTTTGGTCTTTGTTTCTTTCTTTTTTTTTTGAAAAAAATGTCTTCCTCTCTTCAATGATGGTGGGTAAGAGAGAGGGTTCCATTTGTATGAGTCCGTGAGCAGTTTTTTGTTGGTTGCTATCATGGTTCAAAACTCAAAAGCACACGATTTTTTGTTTGTGATGATTGGCAGACCTCATATGACATTTTAGGTATTCTATATCATCTGCCAACATTAGTTTTTTTTTTTAAAAAATAGATATAATGGTCATGGATGGTTGGAGTCTTTGATGGCCGAATACTTCTGATTAATGTGGAAATTTTTAGATTTTTTTCTAGCGAGTCTAGTGAAAATTTATTTGTTTTTATAAATTGTACTCTTTGTTTTATTCGTCTCATGAACTTTCCATTTTATTCATAATTCTATACCGGACCATCATAAGTTGATTTCTGATCATTTGTTTCGCGGTCACCGTTATCATGTCATTGTTCTAAACTTCTCAACATCCTGTTCGTTTGTCTTATCAACCGGACTTATTAGCCGTTTGAACAATATTTTTCTCTCACACCAATTCAATCAGCTTATCGTATCATTCGGGCTTATATGACCAGCCGAACATCCTGATCGCTTTTGCATCTTTGAAATTATTTGATATTTATTAGCTAAGCCCATTGGAAGGTCGTAACATTATTATTATTATGTTTCCATCCTGATGAAACGTTGTACCGCTTCTTAATTTGGATCATCTTGTTGGTTGGCATGATTTTGTCCGATGTAATTTTTTCTACATATGATTGATGCTTTATCCTTCTCCCTCTCGTCTCTCCCAAAAGATGGGCAGTGGCCATCAACGTTCCTCCTCTACGATACAGTAGAACGGGCAATGAATGGCCAATGAATGAAGTAAAGGAATTGTGTGTGTGTGTGTGTGGGAGGAGGGGGGGGGGGGGTGGGTGGGGGCGTACCGGAAAAGATGAGTGGAGAGATGAATGATGTAAAGGAAGGGAGAGATGAGTGGAGAGAAGTGAGCAAGGTCTGTCTGCAGCTTTTTCACGTGTGAGCCCTCTCTCTCCCACTGTCCATGCATGCCACTACGTCCATGAAAGAGAGAAGAGTGGAGAGAAGAGGACAACTGTTGCCAACAGTCACTCCGGGATGCATGCGCAGGGCCTGTCTCTGAGCGGCGCGACAAAGACCTTTTCTTTGTTGCTACGTACAACGGTTGAATACTCAAAAGCACACAATACTTTAGTTTGTCATAAATAAATTTTCTGTAACTCCAACTATTTTTTTTTAAAAAAATAGTAACACCTACAAACATAAAAAGAGGTTCATCAAGAAGACGGGCAATTAATACACAAGCAAAGGCAGCTGCTGGTTTCTGTGGTTTCCCGTTTCTTGTGTGCGTGCGAGTGCCAGTCTCTCTCTCACGTCTCTTCCTAAAAAAACAATGAGAGAAGAGGACAAGCAAGGGTCTGTGGGCAGCTTTTTCACGTGTGACCTCTCTCTCTCTCTCTCTCTCTCTGCACTGTTGCTAAAAGAGAGAACAGGTCCCATTCCCATCCCACCCGGTCTGATGCATTGCTTTCCCATCCCACCCGGTCTGATGCATTGCATAGAGCATTTACAGCAACTTCGAAAATCCAAATACAATTTTTCTAATAAGATGGTAATGGTAATGTGGATGATCCAATATCAATTTTTTGGATTATTACTAAAGATGCCTTTGTCGATCACAGATAACTTATCTCCAACAAAAATTGGTCGCTACCTCTTTCCCTACCTACACTGCCGGCCCTAGGGTGGGGGGGGGTGCGATGCCCTAGGGCCCAGAAGGGATGGGGTCCAAGCCCAGATACATGAAGTTTTATTCTTAATTTTATACTTTGTTAAGGTAATCATATTAGTTTTAGAAGTATAAATATACTGCTATTTTAGTGTACAATTGTTTCTTGATAATTATCAAACATGAATATATGATATATTACCTGTTGTCCTGGCATGCAACCCCACCGCCAATTCACACGCCCAGTCGGTGGAGCCAACAGCCGAGATCCGAATCCACCATTGCCGGCCGCATTGCCCAGTCGTGGGCAAGGAGCTTTATGTTGGTGGACATGTAGGACGCTTATCTCCTTGGATTCCTAGCTCTTCCCCAAATTCAGATCCACACCATTGCCGGCTCTATTTTCTTTCACGATCGGGGTTCAGCTCGTAGTATTTTATTAAGAGGAAAGTGCTTAAAAGACACACCTAGGAACGACGAAAGGTCCTCCAGCAGGCACTGCCTTGACTATAAAGACGCACCATTGCCGGCTCTGCCCCTCCTCGGCAAGACGGCGCGAGCTCCTCCTGCAGACTAGTGCCAGCTCGAGCACCTTGACCGTGGAGCAATAATTTTGAGCTAGCTTTTTCCGATAAGGTAGTTATATTGATGCTCTTAGAACCTGGAGATTTGACCCATATTCCAGGAGATTTTTATGAGACCAAGCAAATATATGTAGGTTGTAATAATCATACTATGGCCTTGTTTAGTTCCATGCAATTTTCAATTGGAATTGCAAGTTTTTCCACTCTCTCCATCATATCAATTGTTTCCTACATATAAATAGTATTAAATATAAATAAAAAAATAACTAATTGCACAGTTTGGTTGTAAATCACGAGGCGAATCTTTTGAGCCTAGTTGGGCCACGATTGGACAATATTTACCACAAACAAACGAAATGCTACAGGACTTTACAATCTCTCTCCTCTCACAAATTTGTTGCCGCATGTAAAGATTATTAAATATAAATAAAAAATAACTAATTATATAGTTTTGTTGTAAATCACGAGACGGACAATATTTACCAAATAAAAACGAAGTGCTTCAGGACTTTACAATCTCTCTCCTCAAAAAGTTTTGTGGAACCTAAACAAGGCCTATAATAGAAGTATCAGTAGAAAGAAAGAAAGAGATTGGCTCAGTCACGTCACGTCATGCATCTGCGACTTTGTAATGGTCAACATCACTGGCAGAGCAGATTTAATTAATTAACTAAACATTAATGAGTATATGAAAATAAAAGCAAAGAACTTTGTTATGGCTAAATATATCGTGCAAAAGCAGTGCATCTTTCCTGCATTGAAAGTCTTCACGTACTGTATTGTGCTTTTTTCCCTGTCGTTGCCCGTTGTCCCTTGTGGTGGCCTGATGCTGCTGGTGGGCAGGGAGCAGGGCAGGTCGTCATGGCGTGGGTATGGCCACAAGACTAGCAGCAGCATAGCGCTGCTGCCCTCCCCACCAGTTGCTTCCTATCCTATGGAAAAGGGCGATTCTCCCTTGTTAATGCTTTCTTTGTTTCATCAACATAATAAAACATGGTTCCCAGCTTCCGAGTAGATTAACCAGCATGTTGAAGTGAAGAAAATGCATGAGAGCTCAAACAAATTCTGTACGTCCACGTCCGTACCCGTACCGTACGGTGCCTAGGCCGGGACCGCAGGTCTAATCATCAAAGACTGATTTCGGGTCCAGAGCACCGTGCTAATTCTGATGACGTGGCATTACTTTACGGAGAAAGAAATCTCTGTTGGCGAGCGAGCGAGGTCTATACTGCAAGTAGACTGTGATTTGCTCCGCTGCCCAGCATAGCAGCATAGCACCACGCACGCGCCCTCTGCCTACTGTTCTCTAAAGGCAGTTTTACTCCATCGCCGGCTCGCCGTTCACACATGAGAGAGAGAGAGAGAGAGAGAGGGTGAGCTTGTGCCTGTTGTATGAGCACATGTTGGTTTGGGAGCATGGGAGCAGCCCAGCCATGACCGTTGCCATGTATGTGGATAAGGACGACCGAGAGTCCGAGCCTTGTTATTTACCACTTAACAAAATGCCATCTTTAATCGGTTGTTCATGTTATGGATTCCTGTATTCGGTTCAACTTATCAGTCGTTTATATAGTTTTTTTTTCTCTCTCAAACAAAATTAGCCATTTCAGCTCATAAGCTGGCCTATTAGTCTTATTGAACTTCTGCCAATGGAACTCCTGTGCTTACATTACCAAACAGGTGGGTTTCTCCTAGTGTTTTTAAGTAGTAGTAATAAAAACACTACCACTAGCCCTAGCACATGAGAATTCTTAGTAGGAGGCATTTAGTAGGGAAAGTTTATACTAAATTTTAAATATAAAAACATTAGAAAAAACCTACCTCACTAGAAGAATTTTTTTTTTTTTCTCGAATACGCAAAAAGATTTGCGCATCATTACATTTAAGAAAGAAGTTTTGATACAAGTTCAATCAATGCGCTTTGGGTATTACATGTTGTACAAGAAGCACTTTCCCTAAACGCCAAGCCTAGAAGCTATTACTCACGAATTAAACAACATAGGTTGGCCGCCCCGACCTCGAGGCTGCTTAGGCGCGCGAGAGCAGCCAAGCGTCCCCTCGGCCGTGTTGTTCTGGCCGGGTCGGCGAAGAGCGCCCTCATGGCCTCGGCGTGCGTCTGCGGAGAGCTTGTCAACGAATCTTTGTCGTATGCCTTCTTCGCCGCCGTGCTGATTTTGCCCGCGCCCTCCAAGTAGCCCATGCGCTTCATGATGAGGTATTCCCCACGCTTGGAAATCGCACCCTCGGCAGAGGGGGCTCGGCGATTCTCAACTCCTTGTCGGCAACGACTTGTGGCATTGCACGGGTTGGCGGTGGCGATAGGCGAGGCGTTCTTGCGCGGGATCTGCTGCCGGAATTTCCTCGGGCGAAGACTAGTGGAGGTCCTGGGGGCCGAGAGCCACTCTGTTGGAGGCATCTCCCGGGGGAGGCTGTTGCTGCGCCAGGGCTGCACCCCGTGGCGGCGCGTCCGTGGCTCGGGGCTGTCCCATTCACTGCGTCTGCGCCGCAGGGGGCTGCCGCGGCGTCGGGGAGAACCGACAAGGGGCGGTGTCGGCTCGGCTGCACCTTCTGCTGCGGCCTGCGGCCTGGGCGTTAGGGGGAGATTCCTACGTCTTTTCGAAGCCGGTGGGGGGAACGCGGTTATCTGTCGTCTCTAGGTGTCGGTGCCATCACGTGGCTCGCCGAGCATCCTCCCCGTCAGCCATACGGACGAGCAGGCGCTCGGCGGCTCGCCTACGATCACGTGGCCCCAGCTGGTCGGCGTGCTCGCCCGGTGTCGAGTCCCGGTAGTGTCGGCCATGCAGATCGGGGGTGCTAAAAGAGGCTGCCGGCGATGGTTCCCTCGAGGGGTTGCCAAAATCGCTGAAGTCTCTGTGCTCTCTTCCCCATCAAGAACAACGAGGGCTCTGGTGGCTCGGCTGCTGGGCTAGACGTCCACGGCGCTGTCGGAGGGGCGGCCGTCGATGGCGCTATTGCGCTCCGGTAGGGTGGCCGAGGCGGTGCTCGACTCGGACTACTGAGCGCATGGCGCCTTGGGCCCCCGAACGCTGCGCCCCGCAGGGATGCTTGCTTCTTTGGTGGCCCCCTGTTCTGGCTGGCGGCCCTCCCGGCATCCACGGTGGTGCCGTCCTGTCCCTCTGATCTTGGCGCGGCGCCCACTGCGAGCAGGGGCGCGGAGGGGCGAGGAGTGGGGCCGTCGGCCTTAGGGTGGAGGCGGGCGCGCAGCTTGTGGTCGCCCGTCGGCCCCTGGGTGGGAGCTTAGGCGTGGCGTGGGGGCTGTGTGTCGGTGGAGACTACCTCGGCGTAGGTGCGTCTCCCGGCCGTGGCTGGCTGCGCGAGCTCTCGGCGCGGCCCGCGGCCGGTGGCAGCGTCATCGCCGTCAGGCATCCCTCGCGTGCGGTGAAGGCTGTGCGGCCAGAGCCCCTATGCCAAAGTGGCGGATGGCGACTTAATGCAGGGTGAGGCCGCGGCCGCGGGGCGATGGCGCGGGCGTCGACCGTGATGTCATAGGAGTCGCGGCGTGCACGGACAACCATGGAGAACCCCAGGTTCACCTCCCGGCGTTGTCGGCGCCAGCCTTCCCACTTTCCTCCATTGGTGTCTAGTGGTGTGTCCGGGCGAGCGGTAGTGAGGGCATCACTCCTAGGGCGCTACGAGGCTTCCCTGGGCTACCTCGATGCTGACGAACAAAGCGGCCATCGGCCCGCTCGGCAGGCACCGCGGTGGCCGAGCACGGCCGCTTGCAGTCCCTCGCGAAGTGGTTGAAGCCTTTGCAGTTGAAGCAGCGTGGTGGCCTCCTGCAGGTGGCGACACGATGGGCGGTGGAGAAGCAGTTGAGGCAGCGGTCTTGCACATTCCGTGGATGTGGTCTAGGTCCTCCACCCCGATCGGTTGGCAGTGCCCCCCGTCCATGTGTGCCGCCGCGGCTGTTGCTTGGGCTCTGAGTGCTTTGGGAAGGACGACCGCCACCCGTCCATGTCCGGGGCGAGGCGCGGGCGGTTGGGCCCAAGCCGCCGGTACACAGGCGCCGAAGCCGAGCCACAGTTGCGCCGGCAGCATGCGGGCCGGGCGGCACCCATGCCGGCTTCCCCTTCGGCGGGCGGCGTGGACGCCGGGCGCCCCCGCACCCAAATTCCAACACGGGCGGGGGGGAGGGCCACGGCGGTGTCACCCTGGTGCCACCGGTCGCCAAGCCTCCCCTACCATGCTTCTTTGCAACGAGGGCCCCCGGCCTTGATGACCGAAGTCTTGCGTTGACGCCGAGGGAGGCGACAGACCTTGCCGCTTCGACGGTGAGAGGCTCCTCCGCTTGAGGAGGAGGTCCTCATCGTCGTCCGAACAGTCAGAAGCGGCCGTCCTCCCACCTTTGTGCCTTGGACCGGCCGGATGATGCGGGAAGAAGGGGCAGACTTCCGCGATAGGGCTCCCCACGGCCGCCGTCGGCCACGCCTGGCGTGTCAGCTCGGAAGGGGGCGCGGAGCTGCCCGACGGGACTCCAAGGCCGACTGGAGCGGCGGGCGGCGAGGTGGAGCACTCGGGCGGGTGGCGGGGCGTCGCGGCTGTTGGTGGAGACGGGTCCAACTCCCGCGGCCCGGGAGGGTCCTGCGCTGCTCACGGGGGCAAGGGCGCGGGCCGAAGGAGCGCGGAGAGGCCATGGCCGCGAGCGGCGGCGATGCTCGGGCGCTTGGGGCGCGGCGTCGAACAGTGGCGAGCGTTGGGGACGGCGCGGGAGCTGCGGGCACGCTGCCGGCAGGGGCTACCACCGGGGCTGGCCCCTCGAGCCCGCATGTGCTTCGCCGGGCGGCGTGGGAGGCGCCAGCAGCGCTCGCTGAGTGCCGCGGCCGTCGGCGCGCCACCGGGCAACAGCCTCCACGGTGGCGCCCAGTCCCGGTTGAGGGGGCTGCTGGCGCCGCCACGGGCGGCAGGCGGCGACCCGCCGGTGCTTGAGGCGGCCAGGCCCAGCAGTGCTGGGGAGGGGACGAGCTGTGGGAGGACCGGGAGGTGGTAGGGAAGGCTGTGGAGGTGACGGCGGCGCCCAGCAGCCCGGCAGAGGCGACGGCGGCGGCGCCCGATCGGCAAAGCTTGGGAAGTGGAGGCGGCGTGGGAGGCGGGGGAGGAACGGAGATGGCTGGGGAGGGGCGGCGCCGGCGCCGGGCGGCCGGCGGCGCCGACGGCGGCAAAGGCGGGGGAAGGAGCCAGGAGCACCACACGCGGCCTCAGCGCGCTCTCTTGTCACTCACTAGAAGAATTAGAAAAATCTGGTTGTGTTTAAAATCCTATCGTTCTTTCCTTTTTAGCTAATCTCGTTCACTGTGTTTTTACCCATTCCTCTATTTCAGATTCTTTTGTTCCAAACCGGCCTAATTTGCCGGCACCAAAAAAAAAAAAAAAACAAGAGCGAGAGATGCACAAACAAAAGAGTTTTTGAAGTGGGATCTTCTGAAAAAAAAAAAAAAATGCATGAGGTTTGCCATGAAACTGCCTACAAAATTCTTGTACGGTTGATATGAAGCTCCTCAAGAGTGCGCTTGCATTATTGCTGGCGTGCTGCACTCTCATGTACTCTAGGATGGCTGGATGGTCAGCAGCAGTGATAGATAGTAAATAGGAGCAGTGATAGGCTGCACTCTCTCTGCGTATAGCTGTTGTCCACAGCCTCGCAAAAGTAGAAAGGTAGGTACGTAGGTAGTATTTGTTCAGATCTTTTTCCTAAAATAAAAAAAGAGAACAAAAGAAAAAGGAAAAGGGTCTATTTCGATCACGCGTACTCACCGTTACAAGTTCTCATAACTCAAAATCCTCTTGCATGATTTATCCACTCCACATTTTATATTACTTATTACTATTTAAAATGCAACCATAAACTCTAACCCTAAACCCTATACTAGTACTAGTATCAGTAGAAAAAAAAAAGAAATTGCCTCAGTCACGTCATGCATCTGCGGCCTTCTAATTGTCAACATCACTGGCAGACCAGTTAATTAATTAATTAAACATTAATGTCTATATGAAAAATCAAAGAGCTTTGTTATCATCGTTGTACTAGTGTGTCTTTCCTGCATTGAAATAGTACTGTAGTGTGCTTTTTTCCCAGTCGTTGTTTGGTTGTCATTGAAAGCAGCAGAAGTATGCTGGTGGCCTGATGGGCAGAGGGGGCAGGCAGGCATATATAACAAAGTTCTTTGATTTTTCATACACTAGTCATTAATGTTTAATTAACTAGTAAATCTGGTCTGCCAGTGATGTCGGCCATTAGAAGGTCGCAGATGCATGATGTGGCCGACGCAATCTCTTTCTTTGTACTGATACTTATCGGGAACCAAAATAAGGGCCCTCCAAACTATTAGGCCCGGCGAACGCAAAACCAGTCCACACAGTAGCAAAACACGGCCTGCCAAGGCCCAGCACACTACTCACCATCCCATCCGAGCCTTCCCCGCCGGGGCCTCGGACGGGCATTAACATTCCGACCCGTCCGAGCCCTCCCCGCTGAGGCCTCGGACGGGCGCTAACTCTCCCCCTCGTCCGAGCCTTCCCCGCTGAGGCCTCGAACGGGCGCTAACGCTCCGCCTTGCCCGACCCTTCACGCAGACGCCTTGGATGAGCGCCCACTTTCTGTCCCGCCGGAGCCCCCGTGTCTAGGCCTCGGGCGGGCGCGCCCGCGCTTCCCGGTCAAACCAGGCCTCGACTTGGCGTATATCTGCCGCCTTTCCCACCGGTACCCATCGGTCGACGTTATCCCTTGGCAGGGGATAAGAGCCGTCCCGTCACAGCCCTCACCCGCGCTCATGATTACGTTAACCCTCACAGTGGAAGCTAGGCCTGCCACGGTGAGGCCTTTGTGTATCCTAACCCTATTGCCGGGTCAAGTCGTCGAGGCTTCGGGGACGGTGGCCGCCACGCCGAGGCCGTCATCCAAGATCATCCTCCGTGCGGGGAGTCGGTCGGCCGGGGCGCTGGTCAAACAACAAGAACCCCCGGGGTTTTCGAGCCCCGGAATGGGCAGCGATTGCCCCTGATGATGGCTCTCTCCTGCGCCAATCGCCTCGTGCGGCGGTGGGCTCCGAGGTCCTCCGAGCCTCGGGACCGAAGGAAGTCAAAGCTACATTGTGGCGTAGGAGTCGAATCGTCTCCCCCCGGCTTCTCCATCAACTTCTACAGGGACAGCGGTCCTCTCGGTCATCGGGATAAGGGGACGCGACTACTCACAACTGCGGCCATGCTCTACAGTACTGGCGCCCATTCCGGCGGCCTCCGAGGCCTCGGATCAGGAAGGAGAGGCACTCACGGCTTCCTCTACTCACACGCCGGCACTTTATGTAAACCCTGTTCACCCCTTGCGGCTATAAAAGGGGAGGACCGGGCCCCTCTAGGCGCATTTAACACAAGCAAAGACGCAAGCTCTCACACCAACACAAAATCAACACTTGCCACAACTCACTCACTCACGAGACTTGGGACCAGCTCCCTCTCTCCATCTGCTTATACTCCCCTACCTATAAGCACCTTGGTGCAGGATAATACTAGTTTTCCCTGTATTCTTCTTGCACACCATCTGGAGTTGGGAACACACACCACAAATTCACTCGTTGGTGCTAGGGCCGCTATTTCTAGCACCGATAGTTGGCGCGCCAGGTAGGGGCCTGTGCGTGTTTTCGCCTTCCTTCCCGCCAAAACTCCGGAATGGCCAACCACCACGACGAGACATCTCCGAACGTTCCCGGCCCCAACTTTCCTCTGGCACAGCCGCTGGAGCTGGGCACCGTGATCCGGTTCGGGGATCTCGAGTTCATGTCGGCCCCAGGCACCCGATGCGACATGGAGCTCCTTGTGCCCGGGCCCGGGGAGACTCACGACGAGGCCCCCTGTGGCCCCTCCGCGGGCTCGGCGCAGAGGCGCCCGTGGCGCCACGCCGCCATACTCGGCGGGCGCGTCGCCCGCCGAAACCTGGAGGGAGGATCTCGGCGGCGTTGCATTTGGGCGGCGAGGGCCGTCCCAACACCTCGCGACCGGCTTCACCGCCCCGCCGTTCGGCCTCACCAACGCCGCCTCCACATATGCGTCGTTGGTCTCCACCAGCCTTGGGGGCTTATGGGGAAATCCCCGGTCACCAGCTGCGCTACACCCAGGATTCGGACACGTCCCGCCCCGCCGCTGCGTCGACCACGACCTTGAGGAGCACCGGACTAGGTGGGCAGGAGTGGACATTCTGGGTCCCGCTACGTCCACGCGATCCAGCGCTACCTGGAGGCCACGGAGCCCCGGGGGCTAATGCCGGCGCATGCATATGCCTTTGGCTACCTGGACTCGGAGGAGACAAGAGGAAGCTCCAGTATGAGAGTCATACCTATTTGTGGGACGATCCATATCTTTACAGGATTTGTGCTGATGGGTTGCTACGGAGATGTGTCCCGATAATTGAAGGCATGAAAATCATCGAAAGATGTCATTCATCACCCTATGGAGGACATTATGGAGTGTTTCGAACACATGCGAAGATTTGGCAATGTGGATTCTTCTGGCCAACAATGTATCAAGATGCAAAAGAGTTCATCAGAAGATGTGTCAGATGCCAGAAGCATGGGAACATCAACACTCAGGATGTAATGCCACTCACGAACAACCTCCAAGTGGAATTATTTGATGTCTGGGGAATTGACTTCATGAGACCATTCCCAAAGTCAGGAGATGCTGAATACATCTTGGTGGCAGTTGACTATGTGTCCAAATGGATTGAAGCATTACCATGTCGAGCCGCTGACTCCAAGCACTCTAAGAAGATGTTCAATGAAGTGATATTTCCACGATTTGGAATGCCTAGATTCGTCATAAGTGATGGAGGCCCACATTTCATCAACAAGAGATTTTGACAGTTCTTAGCCAAAAATGGAGTCAAGCACAACATTGCAACTCCATACCATCCCCAAACAAGCGGTCAAGCTGAAACTTCAAATAAGCAAATCAAGAACATCTTGCAAAAGACCGTGGATGAAATGGGCAAGAAATAGAAATACAAGCTTCCCGATGCACTATGGGCATATCGAACTGCATACAAGACACCCATAGGTATGACACCTTATCAACTTGTATATGGGAAGACATGTCATTTGCCGGTTGAATTGGAATTTAGAGCTCACTGGGCAATTAAGAAATGGAACACGGATCTCCATCTAGCTGGCAAGAATCGTCAAATACAAATATCTGAGCTCAAAGAATGGAGAGAGAAGGCATATCACAACTCCAAGATTTATAAAGAGAGAACAAAACGATGGCATGATAAGAGGATTAAGCACAAGGAGTTCAAGCCTGGAGACAAGGTCCTACTGTTCAACTCTAGAGTAAAGCTCTTTGGTCATGGAAAACTGTGAAGCAAATGGGAAGGACCATTCAAGGTAGTTGAAACCTCACCACATGGTGCCATCACAATTCAAGACGACTTAGGTAACATCTTTAAGGTAAATGGCCAACACTTGATAGTATTCTTTGAAACTGAAAACTTAGAAGAAATAGACTTGATTGAATTTTTGCAATTTAATGATCCAATCTAAGAAAATCAATCTTGCTCTTATTTCCTTCCAGTTTAGGCCAATACCTTGGTTCAATAGGTTTTGACTCTCTGGTGTTCCACACCAGAAGAGTCCTTGTTGTTTTCACCTGTTCTTGTCTGTGAGTAAAAGCCGTGTACAGTCTCGAAGAAGTGTGGGGGAAGGTGACACCTCCATCATGAATAGAAGCATTGAAGTACATCATGAACTGGTGGAGGAGTCTGCATACAACTACTAAAACTCGATTTGATCTTTCTTGACTTACTCTTATGCTTACTGAAGTTTTACACTTGTTATGCACTTGCTTAACCCTGTGAATTAAAAAGAACCAAAGTACACTTTGAATTAAAATTTTAAAAAGTGACATGTTGATAACATTATTGAGATAGAGGCTTGCATAGAGATTGTTCCATATACATACACTTATGCTTGTGGGAATATATCTTGATAGGACAATCATATTGACTAAAGTTGTTGTGGAGTGTGATATAGTTCTGGCTTAGAAGTCTTACCACTTCTAGTCAAGGTACTTGAGATTTCATTTGGATAAATATCATAAAAACCATAGTACCACATACTCCTCAATGATGATAAATTCCTACCAGAGCCATATATAGGATAGAAGCCTTCTACATTCACTGCTTGTTGTTGTGTTGAGTTTGGTTGAACTTTGTGATCCTTATGAGAGATTTATCATACTTCCAAGATCAAGATTCACTTGCACGCCACACAAATATGCACTACTTCTACACTGGGAGTCGGCGCAAAACATGCCATTCCATTTAGATCCACCCAAAAATGTTTCTCTCCCACACTGGGAGTGAACAACAAAAACATCTTGATAGGTTTTCCATTCACCCAATAAATGCTCTAGTCCTTGTTGCGATCTCTCAAAAAGTTTTGTTGCCAAGAGGAGAGCCATGAGCTATGCAAAAGTATTTTAAAAAAAAGAGAGAAGAGAAAAAAAAGAGGGAGTTGAAAATAATGGGTACTTAGATGCTCACCTCCTTAAAAAAAAAGAGAAGAGAAAAGAAAAAAATAAATAAGATAGCTCATGTTCTCTGGCAAGGTTTTCAAGTGTCAAAAGAGAGGTATGTTTTCAAGGAGAAGAGTAGAATTAGGTTTTGCCACTTCCACCATATATCCACACACATGCACATCTTGATCTAAGAGTATGACATTTCGATCCTAGGATCTAGGTTTTGACTTTACAATATATACGACACAAGTATGCAATTAAGTTGTCCCTACCTAAGCTCCACATAAGCCTTAGAAGTGGGTTGAGAAAGAAAGGCAATTTCACACTCTTGCCTTGGTAAGGAATCATACACCATTGAGCGACTGAGAGTATCATTTGAGGAGTATAAGTAATCTATGACTTTTTCTGAAAACATTAAAAACTCTAAGTTGCTAAGATGAGAATTTGGGATGATAACTTTGCTTCGAGAGCTGTTCCACTAGCCAACGGCCAAACGAATTCGGGTTGCGCAGGCCCCTAACCGGGAACCTACGCAAACAGTCACAGTACATCAATAGTTATTATAGATCAAACGAGTTTTGGGTGCAACATCCGCGCAATCAGTTAAGCTAACTAACTATCAATTCACAGCATCTACCACGGTGTCCTCTGTGACTACGTTGGCTTCAGGGGGTGAAGCACCAGCACCTGGGGTCGACGGCGTCCCTAACTCTTCCAGGCCACGCCTTTCCGCCTCGCACGCATCGCGCTCCATCGAATATCCTTCACCATTGAGATAAGCCGATTCTTCTCGGCATCATCCTGCGAATTGCAGCAAAAGTCAAGAGGACGACCTTAGTGAAACCACAGCCGCTAGAAGTGGGAAAGCGCATGACATTGAGAGCGAAATCCTTGGCCCAGCTAGCGGCCCCTGCATAAGCGTGAGATCGCTACCGCCCTGGCACCAGAACTACTCAAAAAGCGAATTCCTGCAGCATTCGCTTCCGGCGAAACACGCCAGAAGCTGTCAAAGTTACTGAGGTCAACGGTAGCGATGTGGTCGCAATGCGCGTCCCCGAGGCCGGCGCACAAGGTGCCGAACGCCACTGTTGGCACTTCTAGTGTCGCTACGAATTAATGAGATTAGAAATGCATGGTATTAAATTAACTTATCATTAGCAACTAGCCACTTATTTATCACTAGCATTCCTAAGCATGAATTAAGTTGTCATCCCTAATTATAATGCTAAGGAGCAAATATAGATTTACATGTATTATTCAATATGACTAGACAGAGATACGAATATAAACTAAAATAGATTCTCGCAAGTTTTACGTATAATTATACCATTGTAGCATTTTACCTAGGGAGTTCTACCAGGTTGTCGATTTATATTTATACCACTAGAAAAGCTTGTTATAAACTCTATCTATTATATTGATAAGAAAGTATATACAATGAATAAGTGATATTACCAATGTCATCTACTCTACTTATAACAGGCAGAGGTCATAAGATAAATATAGATAAATACGGGTGATAACATAATCAAGTATCATAATTATATAGATAATCATCAGAGCATTTTCTAGTCATTATCATAGTTAGCCAATGGATAAACTAAGGAGATAATTATCTATGGTAATTCTATAACTACGTCAATGAATAACTCTAATTAGTGCAACTGCATCTAGTAATCATCGCTAAGTCAACCCTATATCATGATCACATGTAACGGGGCATCAACTAGGAAGGATGTGAAACAGAGTCATTATCCAACTTCACGACCGTGCCTTGCTGTCCTACATACAGAGGGTGGACTACAGAGGAACCAACGTAGCTGTCACCTACACGGACTACCACATGTCCCGGCATGTCAGGGTGCACTCGCAGATAAACAAGATATCTAGACACCACATCTACATATTGTCTATCATCTACCCATTGTACACTTAGATAAACGCTATAGAGCAATTACATGAATTCAATAAGATCGAACTAACTAAACTAGACATATAATTAAAGTAGACAATGACTATTGTAATTAAGAACATATGAACTATTAAGAATAATGTCTCCCTAATCTGAATAATGAATACAATAAGAACGAAAGAACTATAACTATACTGAACTCCTACGCTCTAGACAGACGCCGAGGGCTCCAGATCCCGATGAAGAACTAGATCTCCTCTCCTTCTAATCTAACTAACTAGAACTATGAACTAGAAGGCCCTTGATGAACTTGAAGGCTTCTTGATGCTTGCTGGCTTGAGGCCTTGATGAATAATGAATTGGCTCTCTCTAGGGGGGTCTGCCCATATATTTATAGTCCCGTGGGATGAATGTGCGCCGCAGGATCGAACCGACTTAACCAAGGGCTGAGATGCATCAGGAGAGGTGGTGGAGGAAGCTTCCAGAAGGGGGCCCGAAACCCTAGAGTGGGCGCCGGCCGGCGCCACGGTGGGACCGGTCGGCCCCTGGTTGCTTCGGGTGTCTTCTGGATCCTTCCCACATCCCAATGTTGATCTTCCTGTGGTGGATAAGTTTCGTGCTCAATATGCACTTTAATCTCTCTTTTTAGCTTTTCTGGAAAAATCCCTGGAAAATATAGAATATGCAAAACTCGTGGAAATTGTTAGTTAAAACCCTAGACTAGTGTATATTCGTGTATCCTCTTGTGTCTAAAGTTCTAATGAATGCTGACGTTATCCACTGTCAACAGCCACCGAAGCAGCGAAGTCACGGGCATGGTTTAGGTTGCCTTCCAGGGACCCCAGCTCGCCCCGAATCCAAGAGACGAAGGAGGCCGAATCATTTTTGTTCGGGGGCATGACCTCAATACCAAGTGACCGGGAGATCTAGACGTATCTCGTGATGGCTTCTTTCACAGGCCCCGCTAAATCTGCCTTGCGAATGATCTCAGCCCGCTCGAACTTCTCGAGCTCCTGGACGCAGGCCTCCAAGTCCCGTTTCTTCTTGGCGTCGATCTCGCGCTCACGACACAGGGTCTTCACTTCTTCCTCCAAGTCCTTGACCTTCTTAGACTTGGACTCTAGCTCCTTCTCAAGAGATTGGCGCACGATCTCCCCTTGTTTCGCTAAGGTACGCGAAATGACAAGCGCCTGTGAAGGAGTCCCACTCAAATTGCCGTCAGCGCGTCGGCCAAACAGCAAATCCAACAAAGCGAAACTGACACTTACACTGACTTCGTGATAAGCAGCAGCATCCTCCAGTGAAGCGCTGTCCACCTTCAGAAGGTCTCGCTCCATTTCGGGGACGGACATCGACCGGGCACAGAAGTCGACGTATTTTGAGGTACCTATTGACGGTGGATAGCGTCAACATTTTATATATCAAAAGGCATAAGACATACATCAATATCAAGAAGGCTAGGATTTTATCTAACAATTTCCACGAGTTTTGGTGATTTATCAGTTTTCAAGGACTGAACCAGAAAACACCGAAAAAAGGACATAACTACAAATATACACTACGGAATTATCTGCAACTCAAGAATGCGCCAAACTACTCTAGAAGGATCCAGAAGACACCAGAGCGAAGGGGAGGCAGGGCCACCTCCGTAGGGCCGGGGCCCCCACCGCCAGTCGGGCCGGCCTCCCCGTGAGGGGAACCCTCTCCCCCCCTTCCGAATGTTCCTCCACCGCCCTTGAGGATCAATCTTAGCCCTACGTGAAGTTGGTTTGATTAAACGGCTGTCGTGCATCCCACCTGGCTATATAAGCGGAGCTAGACCCCCCTGGAAAAACCCTAGAATCCATTCAACTCATTCCATCTCGAGATATTTGGTGATCAAGTCATCCAGAGCATCAAGTTCTAGTTCCTCATAGCCTTCTAGTTCATAGTTTAGCCTAATTAGATCTAGAGTAGAGGAAGTCAAGTTCTTCATCGATCTTGGATTGCCGACGTTGTTAAAAAGAGAAGAGTTTGATATAGTTCTTAAGCTTTTCTTTCCTACTGTAATATCCGTGTTTGTATGATCATTACTAGCAACATTATTCTTCATTATCATGTTCTTGATTGCATTGTTCATTGTCTACTTTAATATGTCTAGTACGCTTAGTTTGCTATTATATTCATCCACTGGTTCGTATAGCGCTCATCTATTCAATTGCATGGTGAGTGGTAGGCAATATGTAGACGTGGTGTCTAGTCATGCCGGGTAGTGAGGTAGATCATGGGTGTGACAGACCCATTGAGTCCTTTGTAGGCCTTCCCCCATACGGTGGATTGGTAGAGTGGGATTGTCAGGTTAAGAGGAGGTTCCTGTACTCATCTTCTCCTGTACATTGCTCCGGTGTGTCAGGGAACTATAGTAGTATAACTTAGCCGTGATTGTTAGACATACTTGCACTAAATGAAGTAGCTTTAATTGTAGGTTGAATACTTCGGAGTTATTTCTTTATTACCTGATTAGACAAACACTGACATGATTAGAGTGCTATGATGGGATTAGAATTATTAGGAGATGATTGATCATATTGATCATACTTATCATATTTATTATACTTATGATTTATCTATTATTTATCTTGTGACACCTTCCTATTATTGAGGAGAGAGTTGACATTGGCTACATCTCTTATTCACTGCATATATAAGTGTTATCAATACTATAGAGTAGCTTCTTAGCAATGCCTTCCCAGTGGTAGAATATAAATGACAACCTGGTAATACTCTCGGTAAAATGCTACAATGGTATAATTATCTGTTCGCTTGCAGAATCATTCTTAGTTTATATTCATCTTTATTTATTTCTACCTAGTCACATAAAATGATAAGATTTAGTACCGAGTTTATTCCTAGCTTTACAATTAGGGATGACAACCTAGTTTCACGCTTAGGAGTAAGGGTAAAGAGGCTAGTGGCTAGTTGCTAAAGGCAAGTTAATTAATACCAATATTTCTAGTGTCATTGCGTGGGATAAAGATTTGGGTGTTATTGTAGTGATGTTAGAAATGCCTACAAGCATTTTTGGCGCCGTTGCCGGGGAAGGCCAATAAACTTAGGAAAATATTGATAACCATATACACCACAATAAGACCGATCACCCAATGGACCTCTAACTCAAACAGGCTTACCCTTGTTTCATCTACTTGTGTATCTTATGCAGGGTAATGAATGAATGAATGGTTTTTGATCTCCCGAACAATTACACCGAAGATCCAGAGAAACTCTTAAGAAGAAGGAAGTTTGCAAGAACGAGGGACATTTTTGAATCACCATCAAGAACACCCTCCACTAAAACTTGTTCTTCACAAGAGCAAGCTCCATCATCCGAAGGAGAAGAATAAGAAGGATTAGAAGTTAACTTGACACTAGTTTTTCAAGCCATGGCTGAGAAGACACTACGTGAATTCTCCGCTCCAACAACCGCCAAAGATCCGTCATCGACCTAATGTCGATATCGGAAACAATGGATTTGAGCTCGAGCTTGCGCTTATCACTGTGGTGCAAGCTAATTAGTTTTGTGGAAAGGCACATGAAGATGCAAGTGCACACTTACAACACTTTTTGGAGATATGCAGCAACTTCAAGATCAAAGATATACCAAAAGATGCTATCTTACTTCGCCTATTCCCATTTTCGCTGCTAGGAAAAGCAAAACAGTGGTCTATAACAACAAGGCAACCAACATCACAAGGGACAAATGCTCTACTGCTTTCCTGGCCAGATTCTTTCCAACAGGCAAGACCACTGCACTGCGTGGAAAGATTTTAAGCTTTCAACAGCAACATGATGAATCGTTCACCGAAGCATGGGAACGCTTTTAAGATTACATCACAGAATGCCCTCATCATGGAATGGAGGATTGGCTACTTATGCAGACTTTCTATCATGGGCTAGTCTCTAGCACTCGTGAGTCCATGGATGCTGCAGCTGGAGGAGTTTTTCTGTCACTTAAGCTCGCCGATGCAACATCACTCGTTGAGAAGGTGGCCTCAAATCAAAGCTAGAATGAAGAACGCACTCAACCTCGTAAGAGAGGAGGAGGCACTCATCATCTCAAGGAAGTCGATACATTCACTAAAAAGCTAGACCTCATCATAAAGAAGCTCGAAGATAGAAACACTGAAAAGAGAGAAGTCATGCACATCAATGGCTCCTACATGAATTGTGAAGAATGTGGAAACACAGGACACTCAGCGATCAACCGTCCTAAAATCCAAGAGATTGTGAACTACATCAACAATAACATCATCTATCATCCTCAACAAGGCCAAGGATGGAACCAACAAGGCCAAGGATGGAATCAATCAAATCAAGGATGGAATCAAAGAACCACGACAAGGTAATTTCCAAGGTAACAATAATTACAAAGAATTATAATTTGCCACCCTTACGAGAACTAGTTGCTGGTCAATCTAAACTGCTAGACCAAATGTTTAAAAAAGGTAACCTTGAGTGATAAAGCTTTAGAAAATATAAACACTAGACTGGATACCTTTGCTTCTCGCTATTGAAAATCAACACACGCCTTCAATAAAATGTTAGAATCGCAATTAGCTCAATTAGCATTTCTTTGTTCCTCCAATGGAAAAAGGTAAGGCTCGGGGCCAATTAGAAGATTTAGAAACCGCAAATCTTGTCGATATTCACAATGCAGGTCATTACTACTCCCAACTAGCGGATGTGCAAAGGGTGACCACTCACTCCCCGAGAAGAAAGGGAGACCCTCGAAGGCCTGCCATTCCTATCTCAATAGGATGTCATACCTTTCCGTAGGCTATTCAGGATTTTGGCGCAAATGTCAACATTATGCCCAAGGTAATTTATGAAAAGATTCTAGGAGATCCTTTATTGTACACAACCATGCGTTTACAGCTTGTAGATCAGTCCATTTGCTACCCTGAAGGAGTTTTAGAAGAAGCTATTGTTTGAGTGGGACAATCCTATGTTCCCGTTGACTTTGTAGTCATGGAGACTGGAGGAGATGAAAGAGCACCCATCATACTGGGCTGACCATTCTTATGCACAACTAAAGCCATCATCTATGCGGAGCATGCCAAGATTGTGTTTTCTATCAAGAACAAAAAGGAGAAGTTCTCATTCAAGAACCGTGTCTTCTCAACCCCCGCATTCCCACAGAAGCCATATGAGAAAGCCCAACAACCAGCTAAACCCAAGAAGAAGAAAAATAATAGAAGAAGGAGGAAGAGTGTGCTCAGCCAAATCCCAGAAGAAACGGTTCAACTGATCAATTCGGTTAACACCGAATATGACCACCTGTTAGCACCACCATACATTGTCAAAAGAGAAGACCCAGAAGTACCGACTATTGAATGCACAATTAAGCAAATGGTTTTTCTGAAGACCTTTTGTGACACTGGATTAGGGGTCAACATCATGTCAAAGGTAGCGTACAATTATTTATTTGGTGATGAACCGTTATACCCAACCTATATACAGCTGTAGATGGCGGACCTATTAACGAGATTCCTAGAAGGCATAGTGAAGAACGTCGCGGTAAAGATTAAAGATGATTATATACCCGCAGATTTCTTGGTTCTTGACATGCAGGAAGATAACGATACACCTCTCATTTTGGGAAGACCTTTCCTCAACACCGCCAATGCAATCCTGTACATGAGATCCGGACAAGTTCACTTCCACCTCCCTGTTGGAAAGGTACGTTGCGACTTCAATAGTTACACTGACAATAATTCACCCCAGAAGATTCAAAATAGGAGATGCCGATCTCGCCATAGAGCGAATCTACCCTCAAAGAAGGAAGGAGAAGACTATCCTAGTAAAGCTACAAGGTACGAGGATCAAATCACTAAACAAGAAGCAATAGAACCTCGGTGGAGCGAGTGGGACAAAGAAGCTGAGAGAATGGAGCAAATTGCTGAACAAGAAGCAAGGAAAATACAAGAACAAAATCAAAGATGGTTGGAAAGAATAAAGAGACATCGTTGCAAGATGGAGAACTGTCTGAGGCTTCCTCAGACAATGAATCCTACAAGTAATTACTCTTTCCGACCTAATCCTATCGGTAGACTTTAAATTCCCCACCCTCGCCATAAGGTGACCATGGTAGTTATCTAACTACTTTAGTACATTTATTCTTTTGCATGTTGTTGACACTTCTTAACGTCGCTACCAAAAATAGAGATAAATCCCTATCCCCAGCAACGATGCTAAAAAGCGTGTTGATATCTGTTAACGCCCACTGAATGATCCGCAAGCGCACGGATACCGTTGTAGCTTTATCCCAGAAGTATTCCAGGTTTTGTTCCACTGAGAAAGGTGTGAGATCAACTATGGTCTAACTTAACCAAGGGTAGCAGTAGGGTGAAGGTAGAGACTAGACTAAGATAGAACTAAAGTAGAACTAGGGCTTACAATTAATGTGGTTGAGAGCAAAGAATCAAGATTGATGATAATAGGAGAGTAGAGAGGATAACTATGGTTCACTTCTTCTAAATTGGGCAAGTCTATGTCTTATATTGCTAACTGAGGACATTACGTAGGGAGAGACACCGACATAGGATGTAGATCTCCTTAGCAACCGCGTCCTACTTGGCCTACAAACGAGATAGTGGGATACATAGGATTCAACAGAGCTATAAGTCACCTCCGCGAGCTACCACCAAATCCGGAATGTAGGGTGCATCCACAATTATCCTAAGCCTAAGCACCATGCTTACACCTACGATAATACTCTAATCCCCCTAGGAAGAGAATAAAGCACTCAAAGAGAGTCGTGATCCAGATAAACAATAAAGGCATAGAACTTACTCGCATTAGAAGTTGATCACCAGAGACATCCCAGGAGCAAGCTCAAGTAGAGCTTGATCCCGCCAAGGTACAAGCCGTAGAGAGGGCACCGACAGGCCGGCACCTCCTCCTAACTCTTCCCTCACTCTCCATCTCACTATTATCTAAAGACTAGATCCTAGAGGACTAATCTTCTCTTGATCTCTAGCCCCAGAGAGGTTATCCATTCGAGGGACACCTCTCAATTAGGGTTTGAGAGAATTGCAAATGAATGTGTGATACCCCGGGGGGGTCCTGCCCTCCTTTTATAGCCCGGTGGGATGAATGTGAGCCCTTGATCAAACCGACTTTGGCGGATCGGCCGAGATTGAAACCCTAAGGCGGTGGAGCATATGGGCCGGCTGGGCCCATTTGGCCACCGAGTGCACCGGCCGGTCCGGGCCCGACCGGCCGGGTTCGCTCGGGGCCGTTCGCGTCCGGCTTCGCCGGTGTCTTCTCGCGCCTTTCCGAGTCTTCTAGTGCAACCCCCGTGGTGGAATTCATATCTTTTCATCCGAAACTCCAAAAATGGCAAATGATATGTCCGTTTCGATCGTCTCGATGAGCTCTTCACAATGGTGCATTCCAATTCATCACTTGAGGTGCTTGTATTCTGTCATCTTGGTCCTTTTTGATAGCTTTTTCGTTGTGTACCTGCAGAGACAAGGATTCACCAAAACTCGTAGAATTCTGTTAGTGTAAACCCTAAGTCTATGTTGGTGATCGCCAATGTGCCTCTTTAGGAGTTAGTTGACGGGTAAATTTAGTCATTAATAGCCATCAACAACACCCCCACACTTAACCTTTGCTAGTCCCATAGCAAAGCTAGGCTCAAAAAACTTATCAAAGGATATGTATAAGTTTAAGCATTGTAACCATCTCGATGTAATTCCTCAGAAGTATACCTGCATTCAGACAAAAAATTCTCCTCCAAGCTTAAGCAATAACTGAGCTGACTTTCAAACTTACTCATGTTACCTTTGACTATGGGGCTTATCAGCTCTTACTTAGGTCTTGAGCAATCGAAAGACAGAAAGATCCAGTCAAGTACTATGTCTCAAGCTCTTTGTTCAACTATCATTCTGGAGTTTTTAGAGGTTTTCAAATAAAACTCAGAGTTTCCCATGTATGACACTCTCAAATCTCTCGGTGTTTGTGGTATTTGTGGATTCTCACCAAGGCTGTAATGATGGTTGCCTTTCTTTTCATCCTGTAACTAAAGCTTATGTGGAGCTCATAGGTGAGGAGAAAACTTGAAAGAGCAAACTTGCAATGCATATGTTGTCAAGTCAAACAATGGATCTATGGAGAAACAAGTCATACAGTCGACTCAAGATGTGCAAGTGTATGGATATGGTGGATATGTGGTGGAACCAAATTCTTCTATGCTCCTTGAAGACACATCCCTCTTTTGAGATTTGGAACTTGGCCAGAGAGTATGAGCTATCTTATTTTTTTCTTCTTCTTTTTTTTCATTAGGGAGGTAGGTATCTATGTACCCATTTCTCTTGGATAATTGTCCTATTTTTTATGATAACTTTTGCATAGCTCATAACACTCCTTTTGGCATAAAATATTTATGAGAGATAGCGACAAGAACATGAAGCATTTATTGGGTGGCTATCTAATGGAAATGTTTTTGGTGTTCATCTCCCAGTGTAGGAGCAAAACATTTTTAGATGGGTGTAGATGGAATGGCATGTTATTGTGCCTACTCCAGTGTAGAGTAGTGCATATGAAGGTGGAGTGCAAGTGGATCTCGATTCAAGAGCATGACAAATTGCTCACAAGGGTCACAAAGGTTGACAAAACTCAATGCAAGACAAGCAAAGATATATGTGGAAGTTTATCTAGCCTATCTCATCATGTTTGGCTCTGGTGGGAATGTAAGCTTTGTCATACAGAACTCATCATGTAAGGTTTTGCATTTTTCAAAAAGATAAATCTCCGAACTCTAGTATCACTCAGAACAAGATAAACAGCAGCTTAAACTTTCTCAATCAGATCAATTAATTACCTAGACTTAGTTCAAGCATATGCAACCCACAAGTTTCAGGCTCAGAGCAAATCTTCATGTCAAAATAGTTAAAGCCAAAACTTGGAAAAACTTATGTCTAAAAACCTCGGCACTTCAAAGGTGTTATGACAGAGCAAAGATTTCATCATTTTTATCTTTAGTGATCATCTTCGTGGCTTGCCTATTTATTGACTCTATCTAAACAAACATTTTTATTTGGTTTTATATTTTTAATACTAATACTATATAAGACTCTTAAGACTAAAAAGCATGGACCTTCATGTGTCCACATATTTTTGGTATTTTAAAGTTTTCTTATGATACTATGGTGAACCTTCATGTGCTCACATATTTTTGGTATTTTTCATTTTTATGACTGACTCGATAATCGCATAGGTACACTTACATGGGTACCTAGGGGATGCCTTCCCCAAAGCTGGTTGTTGTCGTGGTTGAGTATTGAAACTGAGCAGTCCTCTCGGTGGAGCTCATGCTTACAAGAGCAAGTGTAGCCGGAAATCTCGATCTCATCCAATAAGAAGTTGCTTCCTCCACACAGTGATTAGCTGTGTGTTGGGAAGGTGTACTTCGAGTGATGTCGATGAAGATTCCTAGGTGGACTAGCTCTTAGAGTCATCCTACAGCAAACATCTCACAAAACACCAAAACTTGTGGAACGGATTAGGGTAAGCAGTTAATGGTTAGCCGTTTCACGGACTGGTTGTTGTGAGAGATTTTCAAAGGTTGTTACAAAGTGTATACAAAGTGTAGCAAGATGCTCAATTATTTTTTTTTGGATTTTCTATTTTATTATGCAGGAAAGAGAACATGTATGCATGATTATTTTTATTATTTTTATGCCACCACGGTGAAGACTCCTACGGGCTTTCACACACCATAGAACCCGATCACATGGGGCCTCAAGTTTATAATGCATGAAGTATCTAACAAGATGAATGCATATTTATTTTTATTTTTTTCAATGCAATGCTAATAAAGTAAACATGCTAAAGAGAAAATAATTTATGCAATGTAAGAAAGTAAATATGGGTAACTACCAATGTTACCTCATGGCAAGGGTTCAGAATTTTAAAGTCTTCCGGACAAGACTTCTCCCTTCTTGTTGATTCCTCCAGCGCTGATGACGTGGAGTTTCTTTGATGGTTACATGGGAGTGCTTCTTCTCCAAGCTAGCTCTTTTGATGAAGACAAAGATTTTTGTGCTGATGCCCTTTTGATGTGTCACCTTTTACCTAACCCGTCTTGATTTTGAGATTTGATTTCACTTTGATAGGTCCAGGATCTCCACTTGTACAAAGTAGGAAATTGACTCCCCCACACTTGGTTTAAAGTGTGTCCTGCTCATGAAGACAAGACAGAGATCAAGTGCATGGGTTCTACTGGTGGGAAAACACCAGCAGAACCAAAACTTCTATTCCACATCTCTTGTCCTTAGTCACGTTGAACAATATGGAGTTGATGTTATGTGCTTTGTTCAACATATCATGAGAGGTAGGATCAAAAGGTTGAGCAAGGATGTATCATTTAAGTTCATTAGGCCACAAGAGTTGAAGTGCTTAACCCAAGGAAGGATTGTCTATCTGTACATGATGTGTCAATATTTACATGATCATGACTACCATCTTCCAAGCATAAGGTGTACAAATTTTTAGCTCATTTGGTTAAGACTATGGATCAAGATAGTGATGCTATGAACAACTTTCAAGAACTAGACATGTTGAGTTAATCAGGATTGATCATGGATAATTATTACTCAAACATGTTAAATTCTTTATTCATGTTCATACCAAAACCAAGGAGAAGCATTTTAAGTAGTGACCATTTACCTTTGGGTGTTACCTTCATCAAGGAGCATGATGACACCATGTGATGAAGAGTAGATGACTCTTAATGGTCCTTTTGTTTTGCTTATTGCTTTCCTTGTTTGGTCAACCTCACATCTCGGTTCATAGTTCCTCTTGTTCCTAGATGGTGCTCTTTTTTGTCATGCCATCTTTTTTTTTCTCTTTGCCATTTTGATTTTTATGCAGTCCCTCCATCAATGATGAATGGGCTGTGTCTTTAGTGTGCAAAGTTATTGGAGTTCATCATGTGCCTTGCTTTATCTCTGATTTGAATTCATCTCTTGACTTACCGAGATTGGATTAAACTAAGCACCATGTTTAATTTACAAGATGTGTGATCATACTCCAAACCTTAAGCATATTATAGCAAGCACAGGTAGCATGGAAGTATTGTAGAGATTCATTATTCAAATAGAGATGAAAGGACATGATTGTTATATGGCAAGTTGAGCATGGCTTAAAGATAGAGACAACCAAGATTAGCAACATGTATGTGATTTTTCAAAGAAGCATGTCCCCCACACTTGAATTCTTGTAAGGCAAGATCAAGTTTGGATGGATGTGATCTAATGTTGCTTAATAATTGGTTGGACATACCTTGCACCATCATCCTTCTTTTTTCTTGCTTCAAACCTATAAGATTAGTGACAAGAATACCCGAAGGAATATTTTTACAATTATATCTCTATACTCAAATCAAGGGCAGTTCAGAAAGTTCATGTTGTCTATCGAAAGCGCTAGTTCTTGGTCAAAAGCTCATTGTTGAAAAACCTCAGAATCATGCTTCTAGATGGTGAAGTGGTTTCCCCTCCAACACCAATCCTCATCTACCTTCCTCTCAAGATCCACACATCGAGACTTGCAATGTTTATGATAAACATATGCATCTACAATCTCTCTTTTAAAGTTTCTATGGATAGGATGTATGAGGAGGTTGAAGATCTCGAGTGTGGTCATGGTAGAGGGACCAAGAGATTCAGGAGATATGTCATATGAGCATGGTTTTGATGAGGTCTTTTTGTAGTAGCTTTTATGCTCATTAATGTCGTCTCCCTTACCAATCTCCAAGGGTGATTCTACATGAATGTCTATAGGCAAAAATATTGTCTCTTTTATTTCATGCCTATGACTTTCATTAATCATATTATTGTCTAAGATCTCCTTGGGATTGGTGGCTCTTAAGTTGGTCTCGTCAATGGCCTCCTCCAAACTCGGGAGTTTATCATTTGGATCTGGGCCTAGGCTGGATTCAATTAAGGCTTCTTCCTTGTCCATCCATTCTACACATTCCAGCCATTGTTGTAGCACTTCTTGGTCATCCTCGAGTCCTTCATGATTCCTACATTCTATGTGTCTTAGTGGATCTCTAGGGTCATCATGAGACTCAGGAGAGCAAGAGTCAGAGAATTTTTTAGGGTCAAGGATGGGTTTTAAGATGGGTTCAGATAAGACATCTAATGTGGACAAAGAAGGAGAGAAGATGGGGTTGAAATCAAATTGAATCAGCTCTTCTTCTATGGCATCATTAGACATGCCATCCTTGAATTCTTCCCAAAGAAAATGCTTTCTAAGAGATTCCTTCTCAAGAGGATTTGAATTATGTTCACTCGAAGGTCTCTTATAGGACTGGAAGTTTAGGCTCTTCCCGACATCAACATCAAAAGGATTATCCTCCAAGGGTTGAATTTCTTCTTCCCTTAGTGGATTTTGAGGCATGGATGGTTCAGGACTGATAGCTAAATTATAGGATTGGAATAAGTGTGCTTTAGCTATCAAAACTTCCTCTTGTCTAGAAAACAATTCCTTCTCTTTCTCAGGGGGTTCATATTGAATGCTAGGGCAAGGTGTCCTTCCACAAAGTTTATCAATCAAAGACCTTGCCTCACTAGCAGTCACATGAAGAAAAGATCCTCTAGAAACTATATCAAGGGACTTCTTAGAATCCTTACCAAGGCCTAAGTAAAAGTGTTGAAGCAACATCGGATCTGGAATAGAAAGGTCTGGGCCTGTAGTAAGGAGATCATTAATGCGATCCCATGATGTTTCTAGAGATTCCTCCTCTAGCTGTTTAAAGCGTAGAACCTCTTCCCGAAGATCAATAACCTTAGAGATGGGAAAGAATTTGGATTGAAACTCAGAGCATAGCAATTCTCAATCTCCTTTCATACTTCCTACGGTTTTGTTGTACCAATGTTTAGCTTTTCTAGTCAAAGAGAATGGAAAAAGCTTCCATCGTAGAGTTTTATCAGACATGCCAGCAATACGAAAGCATGCACATCTCAATAAGAACTCCCGTAGGTGTGAGTATGGGTTTTCATCGCCTTCTCCCGAGAAGGATTGTTTTTGGACAAAGTCTATCCAACACGGGCGCAGCTCATAACCAGATGCCAAGATAGGCTCTGAAGATTCTAGTGGCCTAAAGCTTGCGCTCGTGGGTTTAGCATATTGATTGATAGGAATGTGATTCATGCTAAACCAAAAGTTGAAAAGAAAATAGAAAGAATGAAGAAAGAAAGAAGAGAGGAGTAAAAGATAAGAAAGAAGGATAAAGAGAAAAAGGATAAAAGAAAAGAGAAGTTAAGCTAGGTTCGTAGTCAACTCAGCAAACCATTTCCCGACAACGGCGCCAAAAAGCTTGTTGACACTTCTTAACGTCGCTACCAAAAATAGAGATAAATCCCTATCCCCAGCAACGATGCTAAAAAGCGTGTTGATATCTGTTAACGCCCACTGAATGATCCGTAAGCGCACGGATACCGTTGTAGCTTTATCCCAGAAGTATTCCAGGTTTCGTTCCACTGAGAAAGGTGTGAGATCAACTACGGTCTAACTTAACTAAGGGTAGCAGTAAGGTGAAGGTAGAGACTAGACTAAGATAGAACTAAAGTAAAACTAGGGCGACAATTAATGTGGTTGAGAGCAGCAATCAAGATTGATGATAATAGGAGAGTAGAGAGGATAACTATGGTTCACTTCTTTGAAATTGGGCAAGTCTATGTCTTATATTGCTAACTGGGAACATTACGTAGGGAGAGACACCGACATAGGATGTAGATCTCCTTAGCAACCACGTCCTACTTGGCCTACAAACGAGATAGTGGGATACATAGGATTCAACAGAGCTATAAGTCACCTCCGCGAGCTACCACCAAATCCGGAATTTAGGGTGCATCCACGATTATCCTAAGCCTAAGCACCATGCTTACACCTACGATAATACTCTAATCCCCCTAGGAAGAGAATAAAGCACTCAAAGAGAGTCGTGATCTAGATAAACAATAAAGGTATAGAACTTACTCGCATTAGAAGTTGATCACCAGAGACATCCCAGGAGCAAGCTCAAGTAGAGCTTGATCCCGCCAAGGTACAAGCCGTAGAGAGGGCACCGATAGGCCGGCACCTCCTCCTAACTCTTCCCTCACTCTCCATCTCACTATTATCTAAAGACTAGATCCTAGAGAGGACTAATCTTCTCTTGATCTCTAGCCCCAGAGAGGTTATCCATTCGAGGGACACCTCTCAATTAGGGTTTGAGAGAATTGCAAATGAATGTGTGATACCCTGGGGGGTCCTGCCCTCCTTTTATAGCCCGGTGGGATGAATGTGAGCCCTTGGATCAAACCGACTTTGGCGGACGGCTGAGATTGAAACCCTAAGGCGGTGGAGCATATGGGCCGAAGCTAGGCCCATTTGGCCACTATAGCAGACCGGCCGGTCCGGGGCCAGACCGGCCGGTCTGGCTCCGGGGCCGTTCGCGGTCCGGTTCGCCGTGGTGTCTTCTCGCGCCTTCTGGAGTCTTCTAGTGCAGCCCCCGTGGTGGAATTTATATCTTTTCATCCGGAACTCCAAAAATGGCAAATGATATGTCCGTTTCGATCGTCTCGACGAGCTCTTTACAATGGTGCATTCCAATTCATCACTTGAGGTGCTTGTATTCTGTCATCTTGGTCCTTTTTGATAGCTTTTCCGTTGTGTACCTGCAGAGACACGGATTCACAAAACTCGTGGAATTTTGTTAGTGTAAACCCTAAGTCTATGTTGGTGATCACCAATGTGCCTCTTTAAGAGTTAGTTGACGGGTAAATTTGGTCATTAATAGCCGTCAACACATGTTTAAAAAGAAAATAAAAAATCTTATCGCTTTTTATTATGAAACTTTAAAAGCTTCATAGGATTAGGCTTATGGTTTACCCCGTAAGAATATTCACTATAGTAGCACAAAAAATGAATTTTTATTCCTTTGCATTATAAATAGAAAAGTATAAAAAGATAAGAATTATGCTACATATTTATCTGCTCATAGAGATAATCAATTACTCATCCGGCCGACCGTTAACCCATTATCATATTTGAGCCTCGAGTTTTGGTTTTCTTGTTGGAGTATATATTTGTAGGATTGTACAATTAAAGAGTGAGACAGGTCAGGTGGGTCACCACTTTGCTAAGCTTACTCTAAAAAGATCATTCAAGCAAAACATGGCAAATATCTAGCTTGGGGAGGAGCATCCCCTAGTTATCGTGTAACTATACCTATGCGATTTATCGAGTCTGTCTTATAGTTATAAAGTACCAAAAATATATGGGCACATGAAGGTCCAATTCTGTTGAGTCTTTTAAGATTTTTTTAGTTAAATAAAATCTGAAAAGAAATAAAAAGAAGTCTTAGTTAAATAGAGTGTGTCTAGAGTCAACTATAGACTAGAAGCTTTGTTTTGGAAGTGATGAATAGTTGCTCTGCTAGAATTCTTTCAAGTACCTAGTTTTCAACCTTGAGTTCTCCTAAGTTTTGGACATGATTACTTTAACTTGATAATTCACTCTGAGCCTAAAACTTATGGTAATTTCAAACCTTTACATGATGAGCTCTTGTATGACAAAGTTGAATTCCTACTAAAGCCATATATGATACATATTTAGATTAGGAAACCTTCGCTTATTTATGCTACTTGCTTTGCATTGAGTTTAGTTAACCTTTGTCGTATACTTAAGAGAGTCTTGTCATGCTTTTAAAATCAAGATCACTCACACACTCCATCCAAATATGCATTAGTCTTACTTTGAGAGTAAGCACGACCATTTTTCACTTTTATTCATTTCCACCCTAAAATGTTTTGCTCCTATACTGGGAGAAAACACCCAAAAATATACATAAACCCATAGGACAACCTTTGTTTATTTACTCTAAGTTCTTTATTGTTATCTCTTCAATCAATTATTATATCTAAGGATGCATGTGGCTAAAAAAAGAGAGAGAAGGGAGTAAAAGATGGACAAGTGTCCTTGCATCAAAATAATGGGTACTCAGATGCCCGCCTCCCAATGGAAAAAAAAGAAGAGAATAAAGATAGCCCATGTTTTCCTGAGAAGTTCTGAAAGTCTAAGAAAGAAGAGAGATTCATTCTGAAGAGCAAAAGTAGAATTAGAATTAGCCACCACATATACACCTATCCACCATATTTCACACACATGCATATCTTGGTTTGATTGTATGACTCGATTCTCTATAGATCCATTGTTTGACTCCTTATTTAGTGCCACTCCTATAAACTCCACTGTAATCCTTAGAATTAGAAAGGCATGACATCATGAATGCCTCAGTAAGATCCACAAATACCATATACTTTGAGAGATTGAGGGTGTCATACAATTAAGCTCTGAGTTTTATTGTGAAAACTTGCAAAAACTCTGGAACACTAGTTGAGTAAAAGAATTTGAGACATAGTGCTTGACTTGACTATTCTGCCTTTCAATTACTCAAGACCCATGTGAAGGTTAAAAGCTCTACAGTTAAAGGTAATAGGAGTGAGTTTGAGAGTTAGAGCAATTTTGTCTAATCCAGAGGAAATTTTTGTTTAAAAGCATGTGTACTTGTAGAATAAAAGCATTGTAGCAACTCCTGATCCAACTCTAGGTTTTGCTAAGGGACTAGCAAAAGGTAAGCTTGGAGGAGTTGTTGACGGTGGATAGCGTCAACATTTTATATATCAAAAGGCATGAGATATACATCAATATCAGAAGGCTATGGTTTTATCTAACAATTTCCACGAGTTTTGGTGATTTATCAGTTTTTAGGGACTGAACTAGAAAACACCAAAAAAAGGACATAACTATAAATATACACCATGGAATTATCCGTAACTCAAGAATACGCCAAACTACTCTAGAAGGATCCAGAAGACACTAGAGCGAAGGGTAGGCAGGGCCACCTCCAGGTGGGGCCAGCCAGCCCCACCTGCCAGGCCGGCCGGCCTCCTGTGAGGGGAACCCTCTCCCCCCTTCTGGAATGTTCCTCCACCGCCCTTGAGGATCAATCTTAGCCCTATGTGAAGTCAGTTTAATCAAACTCGTGCATCCCACCGGGCTATATAAGCGGAGCCAGACCTCCCCTGGAAACCCTAGAATCCATTCAATTCATTCTATCTCGAGATATTTGGTGATCAAGTCATCTAGAGCTTCAAGTTCTAGTTCCTTATAGCCTTTTAGTTTATAGTTTAGCCTAGTTAGATCTAGAGTAGAGGAAGTCAAGTTCTTCATCGATCTTGGATTCCTGACGTTGTCAAGAAGAAAAGAGTCTGGTATAGTTCTTAAGCTTTTCTTTCTTACTGTAATATCTGCGTTTGTACAATCATTACTAGCAACATTATTCTTCATTATCATGTTCTTGATTGCATTGTTCATTGTCTACTTTAATATGTCTAGTATAGTTAGTTTGCTATTATATTCATGCACTAGTTCGTATAGCGCTCATCTATTCAATTGCATGGTGAGTGGTAGGCAATATGTAGACGTGGCATCTACATGCTTTGCTTATCTGGGAGTATCCCCAGTCGTGCCGGGTAGTGAGGTAGATCATGGGTGTGACCCATTGAGTTCTTTATAGGCCTTCCCCCGTACGGTGGATTGGTAGAGTGGGATTGTCAGGTTAAGAGGAGGTTCCTGTACTCATCTTCTGCTGTACATTTGTTGACGGTGGATAACATCAACCTTCAGTAGAACTTTAGACACAAAAGGATACACGAATACACACTAGTCTAGGGTTTTAACTGACAATTTCCACGAGTTTTGCATATTCTATATTTTTCAGGGACTATTCTAGAAAAGCTTAAAAGAGAGATTAGAGTGCATAATAATCATGAAACTTATCCGCCATGGGAAAGATAACCATCGAGATGTGGGAAGGTTCTAGAAGACATTGGAAGCAACGGAACCCACAGACGCCGCCAGGTGGGGCTGGCCGGCCCCACCCCTACGGCGGCCGTCGCCCTAAGTTAGGGTTTCGGCCCCTCCTTCTGGAAACTTCTTCCACCGCCTATGAGGAGTCATCTCGGCCCTTGGTTAAGTCAGTTTGATCCTGCGGCGCACGTTCATCCCAACGGGCTATAAATAAAGGGGCAGACCCCCCTCCCTGGAGGCATCAAGTCATTTGGAGATCAAGCCACCAAGAGCCTTCTCTAGTTCATCAGAGCCTCTCTAGTTCATTGCTTTAGCCTAGTTAGATTGGAAGTAGAAGAGTTCTAGTTCTTCAGTGGGATCTGGAGCCCCCGGCGCCTGTCTGGAGCGCGGAGTTTGGTATAGTTCTAGTTCTTTTCTCTTATTGTATTCAACATTATGATCTAGGAAATATTGTTCTTAATCTTATATATATATTCTTAATTGCAATAATCATTGTCTGCTTTGATTATATGTTTAGCATAGTTAGTTTGATCCTATTGAATTTATGTAATTGCTCGTATAGCGTTCATCTAGAGATATCGTGGGTGAATGATTGGCAGTATGTAGACGTGGTGTTTAGATATCTTGCTTATCTGTGAGTGCACCCTGATGTGCCAGGACGTGTGGTAGTCCACGTAGGTGACATCTGCGTTGGTTCCTCTGTAGTCCACCCTCCGTACGTAGGACTAGCATGGGCACGGTCGCGAAGTTGGATGATGACTCAATTTCACATCCTTCCTAGTTGATGCCTCTTTACATGTGATCATGATATAGGATTAACTTAACAATGATTGCTAGATGTAATTACACTAATTAGAGTATTCATTGATGTAATTATTGAATTACCTTAGTATTTATTCCTGAGTTTATCTATTGGCTAGCTATTACTATAACTAGAAGAGCTCTGATGTTTATCTATTTATGATGACTGATCATTATCTATCATATATCTTTTATCACGTGACTTATCCCTGTTATGAGTAGGATTCTAGTTATGGTTTACTTTTCATATTAATAGTATAAGTTGACATTAATAGTGTAAGACATAAGTCCTACATAGACCTTCCCAAAGGGTATAAATATAAATCGACAACCCGAAGAACTCCCTAGGTAAAATGCTACAATAGTATAATTATCTGTCCGCTTGCGTAACCGTTCTTAGTTTATATCGATATTTCTGCCTAGTCATATTGATTGATATATATATATATATATATATATATATATATATATATATATATATATATAAAACCTATATTTATCCTTAGCATATACAATTAGGGATGACAACCTAGTTCATGCTTAGGGATGTGGGTGAGAGATAAGTGGCTCGTTGTTAATGACAAGTTAATTTCATACCATGTGTTTCTAATCTCGTTAATTAGTAATGATGTTAGAAATACCAACAACATTGCTCTAATGTGTCGGGGAACTATAGTAGTATAACTTAGCCGTGATTGTTAGACATACTTGCACTAAATGAAGTAGCTTTGACTATAGCTTGAACACTTAGGAGTTATTTCTTTATTACCTGATTAGACAAACGCTGACATGATTAGAGTGCTATGATGGGATTAGTATTATTAGGAGATGATTGATCATATTTATCATACTTATCATATTTATCATACTTATCATTTATCTATTATTTATCTTGTGACACCTTCCCCGTTATTGAGGAGAGAGTTGACATTGGCTACATCTCTTATTCACTGCATATATAAGTGTTATCAATACTATAGAGTAGCTTCTTAGCAATGCCTTCTCAGTGGTAGAATATAAATGACAACCTGGTAATACTCTAATACTCTAGGTAAAATGTTACAATGGTATAATTATCTGTTCGCTTGCAGAATCATTCTTAGTTTATATTCATCTTTATTTATTTCTGTCTAGTCACATAAAATGATAAGATTTAGTACCAGAGTTTATTCCTAGCTTTACAATTAGAGATGACAACCTAGTTCCACAGTTAGGAGTAAGGGTAAAGAGGCTAGTGGCTAGTTGCTAAAGGCAAGTTAATTAATACCAACATTTCTAGTGTCATTGCGTGGGATAAAGATTTGGGTGTTATTGCAAAGGACGTTAGAAATGCCAACAATACCCTCGTCGATGTCCGACAGGGACCCTAATCTCGTGATAATCAAAATTGCAGGCCAAATTCGCCCGAGACGAGGTACCTAGAGCATGAGCAAGTCGATAAGACTGCTCTTTTCGTAGATCAGTGTCCCCGGAGGAGCCGGATCTGGAATAAAATCGGGGCTCGCCGTAGTCCCTAGGATAAACAGAAAGGTCTAAGTGGCCGAAACCTAGGAGCTGCGTGTCAAGCATCTCTTGAGTCACGCGAAGACTTTTGTGGCAGAAACAGCTCTTACGTGCATCTAGCCCCTTGCCCCTCACGAAAGAGGATCGTGCTCTTTCGGGGGTGGACCTCCGAGGCCACGGTGGCCTTGACCTTTTTCACGGTGGTCACCTTCGCCTTCTTGGCGACCTTTTCCGCTTCGTGGTCCCCCTTGCGGATGCTTCTTCGTCTTGTTGAAGCCAGGCATCTCGAAGGACGACAATTCATCATTGAAGGCGGATGCGACGTGCCCGTGACGCGTGCGGCTTTGACCGGGGCCATTGTCTTGCCAAGATCCGAATCCTAAAAATGAATCAAAAACAAGTCAAGCAAAGGCAAGAAAATCAATACAGACAATAGCACACCAAGCAAAGATGAAACAAGCAAACCTCTCCCCCCGAATCAATCTCAATAATAGGTGCCTAGGTATCGAAGGCCACCTTTCGACTCCATTTCATGGGTCTTGTAGGTCGCGCCCGGTCCGCACATCCGCGGGCTCTTTCGCCGCCCTCTTCTTCACCTTGCCCTTGGCCTGACGAGACCCACTTGCGGCGGGCACTGCCAAAACCACACTGGGCACCCCAACTTCCAGTGTGGATCCATCCCGTTCGCCGTAGCGCACCCCATGATATCAAAAGCACGGTTCAGACGCGCGCGGTTGCCGAGAGTTGCCCGTTTCGCTTTCAACTCCTGGGGGGTAATAGGACCGCAGATCAAATTCGTGCGTTCCTCCACGGACAGCACATATGAGGCGTCGCTTGAGAATTGTTCTGGGTGCCTACAGACCAAAACCGGACGCACATAACCGCCCACCTCGGTGAAAGCAGCGAATGTGTGGGAAGAACATAAAGGCGCCTTTCGCAAAGCAATCCATTCCTCGACTAGGTCGTGACTTGTCTGAAGTTGGGCGATCTGAGCAAATGCCTCCTCACTCTCACGGCATCCAGCAGCTCTAGCTGAGTACCATGGTTTCTTGTCCCCAACCCACAGCGCAAGCTCAGAGACAAGATGAGACACACGCGAAAGACCCCCGCTCCATGCCAAGGCGACATCCAAATCAGAGCAGATGCGATGGTAGAACCAGAACCTGTGCCATTGATTCCACTTGTTCCTGTAAGTGTGAGCGATTCTGCGGAGTCACTTGGACGCTTTTGGAACGAAATTATAAGCCTCAAACTCCACGCTGTTTCCGTCATCAGCTTTCGACGGACTGCGATGCAGGGTGTAAAAGTGCACGAATGCATCGACTGAGGCAATCCAACCTTGCATCTTCATGGTGAAAGAGAAAAACCACCAGGCGCAAAACCACATTGGGGGTGAGCTAATGAAGCCGAAGGTTGTAACGATCAAGAACACCCACGATGAAATCGTCCAGTGGGAACCGCAGACCAGCCATGAAATAGTCACGAAAAACAACCACCTCGAAGGGTTTCAGCTGCGAAGCTTCCTCGTCGCTGGGAGCCCGAAAGGGCACAGGTTCGGATGCAGTCAGAAACCTCCGCGCAACGTAATTCTCGAGCTCTTTCGCATCCACAAGCAATCAGCCCAAGTGAAACACCCCCTTCGCGGTGGGAGACGCAGGGCAAGTCCCAACTGACTCCGATTCGCCAGACTTCTCTGCATCCCCGGCACCCTCTGATTTGCCAGAGCCGCTCATTTCGCTCGCACTCTTTCGGGCGGGCACTCCGGACACGTTGACCCCTCCCGCAGCATGGCCCTCCCCCCATCCGAATCATCAGACGAAGACGATTCCAACGAAGTCGAGCCGGATGAGGACTCTGACGAAGACGACCCAGGCGCTTCGGACGAAGACGAAACATTTTCTCGGTTTTGCCTGTCGCCGAGATTGTCTACCAACGTAGCTTCCAGCCCCTCTAATAGACCTCCACTGGATGCCTCTCCCTTAGACATCTAAACAAACAAAATGCGAAAGAAGAAAAATGGGAAGGGGCCACCCGATAGCAAGCGTGAAATTGAAGACATCTTCAAGCAGTGTAGAAGGAAAAGGAAGCAGGTAAAAACCGAAAGCAGCGGCAAGAGCCAGCACCATACCTTGCAACTATGAAGATGGAGGAGGGAGGCAGTCACCACGAAGGCAGACCGAAAGCGAGCACAGAAACTCGGAAAATCCGCGAGAGCAGCGAAAGCCGAAACTCGGAGAATCCGCGACAGCGGTGAAAGAGGGTGGAGGCAAATGAGCTTGAAGTGGCTGGGGTGACCCCCCGTCCCCGTCGGTCAAGGGCTTATATAGCCCCCTGAACGAGCGCGCACACACACGTGCACGCCCTAAAAACAAAATAACAAACAAAAACAAAAAAGAAAAAAATAGGAAGCACTCGCCGTGAGCTCCGCCTTCGCACCGGTGGCGCCTTTTGGGGTGATCCGCACCTCCAAAAGAGCAAGGCGGAGGGGCGGCTCAAGGGGCTATTGTTGGGGGCAAGATGGGCAGATGGCCATCCCGCCGATCTCCCATGGCGCCAAGCGAGGCGAACCTTTCGGCGAATGCGTCTGCCGAATGTGGCGGCCCATTTGACTCCACCCCTCGCGCCTTCTCGGTGAATGCGCGTAGCGGATGCTGCGGCTCGCTTGCTTTCACCCCTCTCGCCTTCTCGATGAATGCGCGTAGCAGGTGCTGCGGCCCGCTCACTTTTGCCCCTTCCGCGTGAGAGGCAGATTTCCTGATGAATGCTTGGGCCGAAGGCGACGGATCTGTTCTTGACTCTCTTCTCACTCTGCAGGAGCGGGTTTCACGATCTACTCCTAAGGGGCGAAATGGTGCCACCGCCTGGCGGGAAGAGAAGCTGATCGGCGGGCCTCGGACTGCAGGAGGCCCGGGAGGTGGCATCTCGGGTAGGTGGCATCATGGGAAGGTTAAAAGGCACAAGTACGGAAGGGCCCCTAGGGTTTGCTAACTCTCCGGGCTGGCATTTCTCTTGGTGCGAGGGGCAAAATGGTCCCGTGTGAAAGGTCCTAAATGGCTAGAGGGGGGGGTGAATAGCCTATAAAAATTCTTGCAAAGCACTAAACAAACCGGTTAGTATAACAAAAGGCGAAGCAAGTGTTGCGCTAGCCTAGTGGGGGTTGCAAGCTAACCTAGACAATTCTAGCAAACCTAATACACTAGGCACACTAAGAATAGGGTCCTTAGCAACACAACTAGGCTACACAACCTAATACACTACTTTGCACAAATGTAATCGCAAGGAAGGAAACCGAGCGTGCAAACCGTGCCTTCAGGAAGATGACCAATCACCGTCTTGTCTATACAATGAAACCCGAAGAGATGATCCAATAGAGAAATCCAAGTTGATCTCGAAGAATCAAGCCACACAAGAATACCGAGGGACACAAGATTTTTATCCCGAGGTTCACGTGCTTGCCGGCACGCTACTCCCCGTTGTGTCGACCACACACTCGGTAGTTCGGTGGCTAATTGGCATAAGCCAAGCCCTCACCGGGCACCACAAGAACTCACACAAAGTGAGGGTAACTCAATGACACGAGATTCCACTAAGGATTCCTTTTCGCGATCTCCCCGGGGGGTGGGATCAACACCCCTCACAAATCACCTCCTGAGTGGCCAAGAACAATCTTCAACCTTGCTCAACTCCGGCTTGCTGCTCCAACTGTCTAGGTGACGGCAATCACCAAGAGTAATAAGCTCAATCACAACTAGAACGCTCACTAGTGCCACTAGATGCTCAATCACAAGGCAAATGCACTAGAAGCTCTCCCAATCACTCTCTAGATCAATCAAGATGAGTGCAAAGTGAGGGAGGAGGTTTGCTTAGCTCTAGGGGATGTCAAGTATGTCAAAGTTCCAAGAGAGACTCCCTAGAGCCGGCCAATTCACTTATATAGGCGCCCACCAAAGCACCCAACCGTTACACTCAAGCCGGTCTGTCTCACAAGACCGACCGGACGCCGAGACGGCCTGACCGGACGCTGCCTCGTCCAGCGTCCGGTCGCACATAAACGCCCACGTGTACTAGCCGCTTGAATTTTACCATTCGCGCCCTACGCCACTGATCAACTCGCGTGCGACAAGCATCGGCCGGACGCGCCCTCGTCCCAGCACCGACGCCAGCACGCTGGAGTCCGGGCGTTACCCGAGAGCTCCAAAAACGTGAAAATCTTGACCGACGCGTCCCGGCCCATGGTGACCGGACTTCGCCGACCGTCCGCTCGCCTGAACCCCTTCTCCAGAGCTGACGCCACCGTACGCCGGCGCTGACCGACTTCGGCACCGAGGCCCGGTCGCGCGGGGCGTCCGGTCACACCGAAAAAAATGACGACGCCGGCCGGACCGGACGCGTCCGGTCCCTACCGGACAGCGTCCCGGTCACCTCGAGTGACCGCACTTCGTCCGAAAACCTCCGAGTCCCGCCTCGCGAGCCTCTGGGCGGGAGGGTTCCACACCCAAACACCATCACCTCTTGCCCTCATGTGCCAACACAAAAGTGTCTCTCCACTTGTGCACGTGTGTTAGCATTTTCAAATAGATTTTGCAAGAGTTAGCAAGCACACTAGGTCCCTAATGCATATGCAAAGTCATTGCTCACCTAGTGGCACTTAGATAACCGATATTGCGCGACATCGCCCCTCTTAATAGTACGGTTATCAATCCTAAACCCGGCCATCAACTTCTCTACACGCCTATGGCCGGCAAAATGAAAATGCCCTAACATATACCTTTGCCTCTAGCATTCCATCTTGTTTATCATCTTCCTTCATCTTCAAGTGTGGTACTTGATCACTTGTGGTCTTCATCGACACCTTGATCACCACTCCACCACTTGGCTTGGACCTTCCCTTTCTCTAATGCTACACACTTAGCAATAGGGTTAGTCCTAGGTTTCATCAATTAGCCAAAACCAAACTAGGGCTTTCACCGTGGCCAAGCTGTGTTGTAACTACAAAAGGGGAGGGGGGCTTCCCTCCCAGGGAGAGAAGGAGGTCCAGGGTGGTTCGGCGCGCTTCAGCCTGTTGCCCTGGCTCCTCGATACCTTGTAATTCACTCTTCGACAGCATAATACAAGTTGGTTTCCCCAAAACAACACTGGGCATTCGGTCGACGACCAGAGAGGTCTAGAAATGAAAAGATGCGTCCGTCGCTCACGACCAGACATGCCTCGAGTCTGGTCAGCACACTGCCTCGCTCTTCTATGCCACCTCACCGTGATCGGATGCGGCACCAGACGGTCTGATCCGCCTGTTGGGTTATGAGGATGCTACGCTAGCCGGAAAACAAAAGTTTTTGACCTCATAAACTAGGATCTACTGCTAGTTACAGGTTACAGGATTACCACTAGACGCGCAGGTGTAGCGGAAGATGACTTGATGTAGTCGAATGCGTCGCAGCAGGCAGTGCAGTTGTGCGGTCGTCCATCACGTCAATCCCCTCATGCGGTCCATCCTTGTGCTCCAGATGTAGCACCTCCGAGGGAATCCCACACGTGCAGGGAAGAAGTGTTGCGCTTCTGGACTGTTAGGTCTATGAGGAGCAGAAGGCGTGAGCATGGAGGGCGACGACGGCTGCCAAAAGGCGTGGATTAGGTCTGGCTGTGCCCCTCCCCTTTGCTTATATAGGCGTCCCTAATGTGCTCGTGAGTTGGAGGCCCATTAGAAACCCTAAGCCTTGTCTAATTTGGGTCCAACCCGAATTAGGCATCCATCCCCTTAAACATGCGACCCTATGGGTTCACGCACGCATAAACATGGCCCGAGTGCACCTATTCGTCCAATAGTTGACAGCGGCCTCTAGCAAGGTATGATAACTCCTATGTATATGCAAAGATCATATCAGATGAACCACCACAACCACATACATGTTATTCCCTTGCCATATGATATTTAGTTCAACTCGTGGGTTAATATTTAACCCAAGCACGGCTATGCATTTGTTGATCTAATCACTTGAGTGATCCAGTGATATCTCTCTTAATCAGAGAGGGGCAAGTTCCTTCTTGATTGTCTATGTCTTACAACATGTTTTCTAGCAAACCCAAAGACCACCTTTATAACTACCCAGTTACGGAGTAGCGTTTGACACTCCCTAAGTAGGTCGTTTCGCATCTTGAGTACACACGACAATCTCAGGTCCAAGGATATAATGTACATGATGCGTAAAGAGATAATAAGAACATCACACATTGGGTCAGTCCAGCCCCATGTCATACATTGTCCACATTATTAGTTTGACATTTCTATGTCTATGACATATGAAACAGAGTCATCAACTAATACATGTGCTGATCTAATATTCATGTGTGTCCTCACATGAACTCCGATCGTGGACAACATTCGAATAACCATATGTTTACACTTCTAACGTCCCTACGAATTAACGAGATTAGAAATGCATGGTATTTAAATTAACTTATCATTAGCAACTAGCCACTTCTTTATCACTAGCATTCCTAAGCATGAATTAAGTTGTCATCCCTAATTATAATGCTAAGGAGCAAATATAGATTTACATGTATTATTTAATATGACTAGATAGAGATATGAATATAAACTAAAATAGATTCTGCAAGCGGACAAATAATTATACCATTGTGGCATTTTACCTAGGGAGTTCTACCAGTTGTCGATTTATATTTATACCACTGGGAAAGCTTGTTATAAACTCTATCTATTATATTGATAAGAAAGTATATACAATGAATAAGTAATATTACCAATGTCATCTACTCTACTCATAACAAAAAAGAGGTCACAAGATAAATATAGATAAATATAGGTGATAGCATAATCAAGTATCATAATTATATAGATAATCATCGAGCATTTTCTAGTCATAATCATAGTTAGCCAATGGATAAACTAAGGAGATAATTGTCTAAGATAATTCTATAACTACATCAATGAATAACTCTAATTACGGCAATTACATCTAGTAATCATCGCTAAGTCAACCCTATATCATGATCATATGTAAGGGGGCATCAACTAGGAAGGATGTGAAACAGAGTCATTATCTAACTTCGCGACCGTGCCCTGCTGTCCTACAAATGGAGGGTGGACTACGAGGAACCAACGTAGCTGTCACCTACGCTGACTACCACACGCCCCGCATGTCGTGGTGCACTCGCAGTAAACAAGATATCTAGACACCACGTCTACATATTGTCTATCATCTACACATTGTACACTTGGATAAACGCTATACGAGCAATTACATGAATTCAATAAGATCGAACTAACTAAACTAGACATATAATCAAAGTAGACAATGACTATTGCAATTAAGAACATATGAACTATTAAGAATAATGTCTCCCTAATCTGAATAATGAATACAATAAGAAAGAAAAACTAGAACCATACCGAACTCCTACGCTCCCGCACAGACGCCGGGGGCTCCGATCCCGATGAAGAACTAGATCTCCTCTGCTTCTAATCTAACTAACTAGAACTATGAACTAGAAGTCGCTTGATGAACATGAAGGCTTCTAGATGCTTGATGGCTTGAGGCCTTGACGAATAATGAATTGGCTCTCTCCAGGGGGGTCTACCTATATATTTATAGTCCAGTGGGATGAACGTGTGCCGCAGGATCAAACCGACTTAACCAAGGGCCGAGATGCATTAGGAGAGGCGGTGGAGGAAGCTTCTAGAAGGAGGAGGGCCAAAACCCTGGGGGGCACCGCCCGGCCCTATGGTGGGGCCGACCGGCCCCACCTGGCCGCCTCTGCCGGTCCCGCTGCTTCGGGTGTCTTATCTTTCCTGTGGCGGATAAGTTTCGTGATTAATATGCACTTTAATCCTTCTTTTCAACTTTTCTGGAAAAATCCTTAGAAAATATAGAATATGCAAAACTCGTGAAAATTATCAGTTAAAACCCTAGACTAGTGTGTTTTCATGCATCCTCTTGTGTCTAAAGTTCTAATGAATGTTGATGTTATCCCCCGTCAACAACTCCCCCAAGCTTACCTTTTGCCAGTCCCTTGGCAAACAAACTAAGCCTAATTTTTATTATATTTCGATCAGGAGTTGATACAATATTGTTAGTTTTTCCAAGTACACACGCTTTTAAACAAAGATATTCCTTCCAGATTAAACAGTATATGTTTTAACCTTTAAACTTACCTATTTTATCTTTAATTATTGGACTTTACAGCTTTTGCATAAGTCTTGAGCAATCGAAAGATAGAACAATCAAGTCAAGCACTATGTTTCAAATTCTTCGCAGTGCTAACATTCCGGAATTTTTTATAAGTTTTCAAAATAAAAGTCAGAGCTTCATTGTATGACACTCTCAAGTCTCTCAATGTATGTGGTATTTATGGTTCTCTCTTAAGGCATTTATGATGTTATGGCTTCTACAGCTAAGGATATATATGGTAGAGCTCATAGGATTGGCAATAACAAGGGTAGGCATAATTGCAATGTATATATTGTAAAGTCAACTAATGGATCTATAGAGAATCGAGGCATACAATTAAACCAAGATGTGCATGTGTATGGAATATGGTGGATAGGTGTATATATGGTATTTGTGGCTAATTCTAATTCTACTTTTGCTCTTTAGAAATAACTCTCTTGAAACTTTTCTCAGGAAAAACATAGGCCATCTTTATTATTTTAAATCGGGGAGGCGGACATCTTATACCCATTGCTTTAATTGCTAGGATATTTGTCCATTTTACTCCCTTCTTCTCCTCTTCTTTTTTTTTGAACTTTACACAGCCACATGCATCCCTTAAATATAATAATCAATTAGAGAGATACAGTGAGGACTTAGAGCATCAAAGATAGGGGTTTTCCTATGGGGTGTATATTTTTGGTGTTTTCTTCCAGTGTAGGAGAGAAACATTTTTGTGATGAATATGGATGGAAAATATGTGAATGATTGCGCTTACTCCCGTGGTAGGAATAACGCATATGTGGACTGAAGTGTGTAAGTAATCTTGGTTTTAAAAGCATGACAAGACTCTCGTAAGGCATTCAACACAAAGTTGATGAACTCAATGTAAAGCGCATACTTAAATGTGAAAAAGGCTTCCTATCTTCTAAGAATATTATTTCGGCTTTGGTAGAAATTCATATTTTATCATACAAGAGCTCATCATGTGGATTTTAAATTTTTAGAATAAACCTCCGGATCTTAGTAAGACTAGAAATAAGATAAATAGCAGCTCAACCTTCATGAATCATATCGATCAACCACCTAGACTCAAAAGCAAACTTATGCCTCCACAATTCAGGTTCGAGTAAATTATCCAATTAAAACAAAGAGTTGTTTAAAACTCGGGAAGATTTAAGTTTGGCAACTAGGTGCTTGGCAAGAATGACAACAGAGCAACTATTCATCATCTCCAAAACAAATTTTACTGTTCATCAAGTTTTTAATTGACTCTAGCCTAGACTAAATTAAAATATACTCTAATATATATAACTAAATATTTATTTGGTTTTAAATAATTATGTATCTTTTTATCGTTTTGAATTAATAACCTAACAAAAGACTCTATGACTTTCATGGACCTTCATGTGCCCACATATTTTTAGTATTTTATGACTATATAAAGTAAACTTAATAATCGCCTAGGTGTAGTCACCGATAATTAGGGGATGCTCCTCCCCCAAAAATTTGGATGTTTGTAATACTTGGTGTAGATGTCCTTGAGAGCAAGCTAGCCAATAGCGTGAGACCTGGTGGTTGCCACCGATAGACTCTCTCCTTGTTATAATTTTATTCCTGTATAAATACACTCCAAACAGAGAAACCAAAACTCGAGGCTCGAATTTAATAATGGGTTAGCGATCAGCCAAAGAGTAATTGATCTTCTTCATGAGCAAATTTTTACATTGCTAGATTTTAGCAGGATTTCATCATTTTTTTTTTTTTTGAATTTTTTGTTTATGATGTAGGAATTAAATATGAATGCTATTTTTATTATTTTTATTTTTATGCCACCACAGTAAATATTCCTATGGGGGGTTACCATAAGTTTAATTACATGGGGCTTATGATGCCATAGATGATATAGTAAATATTTTTTTGTTATATATTTTTTATTATTTTTTTTATATTTTAATGTGCAAACATAATTATGCTACTATATATTAAAGTAAACTTACTAGTGAACTTAAGTAGATAATTACCATTCTAACCTTATGGCTAGGGTACGGAATTTAAAGTCTACCGACAGGACTTAGACAGAGGAGAATACTTACTTAGTGGGTTCATTGTTTGAGGTCACCTCAGTCAACTCCCCGTCTCGTGGTGGTGCAGCACGTGCTTCTTCTTTCTCCTTCCATCTCTTTTCTGTTTCTTCTGCTTCTCTCTTCTCTAGCTCCAGCTCTTCAGCTTTGTTTTCCTTCTCCCACTTTTCTAGATGTGCTAGGATCTCTTCTTTTTCTGCCTTGGCGACTTGGTCCATTCTTTCAGCTTCCGCTTCCCACTCACTCCAGCGTGGTGCTTGTATGTTCTCTTCTTGCTTCTTGTAGCAGTCTTCATACTTCACAATCTTGCCAGAAAATTCTTCATAGCTATAGTGAGGCTGGACAGCCTGACGGTGGCCTTGGCGTCTTCTTCTATCGCGTTGCTTCCTGATCTGTTCCTAGTTAACAAGTGTTTTAAATTGACAGCGTACCTTTCCAGTGGGTAAGTTGAAGTGGATCTATCCGGACCCGATGTAGATGTTCACGTTGGCGGTGTAGAGAAATGGCCTTCCTAGAAAGATCGGGGATTCATCGTCTCCCTGCATATCAAGAACTAGAAAATCTACAGGTATGTATTGCCCTTGAATTCTTACCATGACATCCTTGACCACTCCTTTAGGGAACCTTAGTGATTGATCCGCCATCTGCAACTGAATAAATATTGGGTATAAAGGTAAATTATCAAATAAATAATCATATACCTATTTTGACATTACGTTGCAGCCTGAGCCGGTGTCGCAGATGGTGTTGTCGAAGGTGATGTCTTTGATTGTGCATTCAATGATTGGTATACCTGGATCATCTCTCTTTGTTGGAAATGCCTTGGGTAGCATATGATCATTTTCTGTATTGAGAGCAGTGATTAGTTGAGTAGTTTCTTCAGGTGCATGCTTGATCTCCCTCCATTTTCTATTGCTTCTATTGTTTCTTTTATTCGGCACTGATTGCTGTAGTTGCTCTTCTTGTTGATGGAATTGCTTCGGGGCTGCAGGAGCTTTCAGGATGCGGTTCTTGAACGTGAATCTTTCTTTCTTGTCCTTAATGGACAGGACGATCTTGGCGTACTCCACATAGATGATGGCTTTTGTTGTGCATAAGAATGGTCTGCCCAAAATTATGGGTGCCTTCTCATCTACTCCTATCTCCATGACCACGAAATCAACTGGGACGTATGATTGTCCCACTCTGATGATAACTTCTTCTAATACTCCCTTAGGGTAGCAAATGGACTGATCTGCAAGCTACAAACGCATGTTTGTGTACAACAGGGGATCATTTAATATTTTCTCATAAATTACCTTAGGCATAATGTTGACACTAGCGCCGAAATCGCAGATAGCCTCTCGAAAGTTATGACATCCTATAGCGATAGGAATGACAGTCCTTCTAGGGTCTCCCATCTTCTCAGGTAGAGAGTGGTCAATCCAATCGTACATGTACGGTATGGATGAAAACGGATCGGATACGGACGGATATCACTGATACCACATTTGTTTTCATATTTCTGTCCGGATTCGGATTCGAATACGGATAGTGTCAACCATGCCGGATAGGGTACAATTGGATATCGACATCATAAATATGTGATTTGAGTATTCGGATACGGATACGGTACCGGATGTTGAATGTCCAGACTTAGATACGGACGGATAAAAACCTCTCTAAACGAATTCGGTCGAACGGACGGTCGGATAAATATCCGTACCATTTTCATCCATATCTACAGGCTCAATATGGTATTGGGTTGCATTGTGAATATCAACAAGGTTAGCGGTTTCTAAATCTTCCAGCTGGCCTAGAATCTTACCTTTCTCGAATGGAGTAACAGCAGCAGCTAACTGAGCTAATTGTGACTCTAACATTTTATTAAAGCTGTGCTGATTCTTTATAGCAGAAGCAAAGGTGTCCAATCTAGTATTTATGTTTTTTAGTGCTTTATCATTTGAAGCTATCTTTCTAGTCATTTGATCTAACAATTTAGATTGATTAGCAACTAAATCTCTTAAAGGTGGAAGATTGTAATTATTAAAATTATTACCTTGGTTGTTACCTTGATAATTACCTTGTCGAGGTTGCTGATTCCACCCTTGGTTTTGTTGAGGACGATAGTAGGTGTTGTTGTTGATGAAGTTCATATCCTCTTGTAGTGTAGGGCAGCTGATAGCCGAGTGCCCGTAATCTCCACATTCTTCACATGTCATATGAGAATCATTGATGTGCATGACTTCCTTCTTCTCTAATCGAGCTTCTTCATAATGAGGTCTAGCTTGGCAGTGACCATGTCAGTTTCCTTGAGATGATGGATTCCTCCTTCTTTCTTACGGGGCTGAGTACGTTCTTCATTACAGCTTAAATTTGAGGCCATCTTCCCAACAAGTGTTTTAGCATCTGAGAGCTTAAGTGACAGGAAAGCTCTCCCAGCTGCAGCATCAATAGACTCACAGGTGCTAGAGGCAAGCCCGTGGTAGAAAGTCTGCATTAATAGCCACTCCTCTATCCCATGATGAGGACAGTCTTCTATATAGTTCTAGAATCTTTCCCATGCGTTAGTGAATGATTCATCATGTTGTTTGTTGAAATCGGCAATTTTCCCCACGCAGAGCGTTTATCTTGGCAAGAGGAAAGAATTTTGCCAGAAAGCGGTTGAGCACGAGATCCCATGTAGTGTTCTTGTCTTTGTTGGTGTAGAACCACAGCTTAGCTTTCCCCAATAATGAGAACGGAAAAAGGTGGAGTATTCCTCTGATCGTGAAGGTGCTCCAGATTTCTAGAAATTGTTATAGGTGTGCACTTGCATCTTCATGAGCTTTTTCACAGAATTGGCTGGCTTGAACCATGGTGATGAGAGCAGACTTGAGCTCGAATCCATTCTCCCCAGTGTTGACTGCTGGTCCAGTTCGAATGTTTGCTGTTGTTGGGGCAGAGAATTCACGCAGTGTCTTCTCAGCCATGTCTTCAAATATAGGAGCTAGCTTTTCTCCTAATTGCTCTTTTGTTTGTTCTTCTACTTGTTCTTTAAATTCTTCTTTCAATATTGGAGCTGACTCCTCCGAAGAGCTAGCTTGAGCAGCAGCGGTGGTGTTCTTGATGGTGACTCGAATTTGTCTCTTGCTTCTACAAACTTCTTCTTTCTAAGGAGTTTCTCTGGATCATCAGTGAAGTTCTTTGGAAGGGAAAAACCATTCATTCATCACCCTGCATAAGATAAATAAATGATAACAACGAAGGGTGTACCTGTTTGAGTTAAAGATCGATTGGTAATATGACTTTATCCATGTTGTATATATGTTATCAATATTTCCTAAGTTTATTGTGCCTTCCCCAGCAACGGCACCAAAAATGCTTGTTGGCACTTCTAACGTCGCTACGAATTAACGAGATTAGAAATGCATGGTATTTAAATTAACTTGTCATTAGCAACTAGCCATTTCTTTATCACTAGCATTCCTTTGCATGAATTAAGTTGTCATCCCTAATTATAATGCTAAGGAGCAAATATAGATTTACATGTATTATTTAATATGACTAGGCAGAGATATGAATATAAACTAAAATAGATTCTGCAAGCGGACAAATAATTATACCATTGTAGCATTTTACCTAGGGAGTTCTACCAGGTTGTCGATTTATATTTATACCACTGGGAAAGTTTGTTATAAACTCTATCTATTATATTGATAAGAAAGTATATACAATGAATAAGTGATATTACCAATGTCATCTACTCTACTCATAATAGGTAGAGGTCACAAGATAAATATAGATAAATACAGGTGATAGCATAATCAAGTATCATAATTATATAGATAATCATCGAGCATTTTCTAGTTATAATAATAGTTAGCCAATGGATAAACTAAGGAGATAACTATCTAAGGTAATTCTATAACTACATCAATAAATAACTCTAATTAGTGCAATTATATCTAGTAATCATCACTAAGTCAACCCTATATCATGATCACATGTAAGGGGGCATCAACTAGGAAGGATGAGAAACAGAGTCATTATCCAACTTTGCGACCGTGCCCTGTTGTCCTACACACGGAGGGTGGACTACAGAGGAACCAACGTAGCTGTCACCTACGTGGACTACCACACGTCCCGGTATGTCAGGGTGCACTCACAGACAAACAAGGTATCTAGACACCACGTCTACATATTGTCTATCATCTACCCATTGTACACTTGGATAAACGCTGTACGAGCAATTACATGAGTTCAATAAGATCGAACTAACTAAACTAGACATATAATCAAAGTAGACAATGACTATTGTAATTAAGAACATATGAACTATTAAGAATAATGTCTCCCTAATCTGAATAATGAATACAATAAGAAAGAAAGAACTAGAACTATACCGAACTCCTGCGCTCTAGACAGACGCCAGGGGCTCTAGATCCCGATGAAGAACTAGATCTCCTCTACTTCTAATCTAACTAACTAGAACTATGAACTAGAAGGCTCTTGATGAACTTGAAGGCTTCTTGATGCTTGATGGCTTGAGGCCTTGATGAATAATGAATTGGCTCTCTCTAGAGGGGTCTACCCATATATTTGTAGTCCGGTGGGATGAACGTGCACCGCAGGATCAAACCGACTTAACCAAGGGCTGAGATGCATCAGGAGAGGCGGTAGAGGAAGCTTCCAGAAGGAGGAGGGCCGAAACCCTAGGGGGGCGCCGCCCGGCCCTATGGTGGGGCTGGCCAGCCCCACCTGGCCGCCTCTGCCGGTCCCGCTGCTTCGGGTGTCTTCTTGATCCTTCCCACATCCCAATGTTGATCTTTCCCATGGCGGATAAGTTTCGTGATTAATATGGACTTTAGTCCCTCTTTTTAGCTTTTCTGGAAAAATCCTTGGAAAATATAGAATATGCAAAACTCGTGGAAATTGTCAGTTAAAACCCTAGACTAGTGTGTTTTCATGCATCCTCTTGTGTCTAAAGTTCTAATAAATGTTGACGTTATCCACTGTCAACACCATACAAGTAAAAGAGTTTCACAAACAATTCACATAATTGCCAATCAATACAAGTTGTCTTTAATGGATATTTATAAACACAAAATATATCATGAATACAATCAAAATATCATCATCTCTATGATTACCTCTAGGGCATACTCCTAACACCGCCGGTGTTCGGTCACAACCAAAAATGCCTCGGGATCACCACCGGACGCATCTGGTCACACTGTGACCAGTGTCCGGTCCCTATGAAAATTGCCAAATCAAACCCTTGTTTTCATGTGCCAACGCCAAAGTGTCTCTCCATTTATGCTCACGTGTTAGCATTTTCAAATAAATTTTGCAAGGATTTATTTGCACACTAGGCACTATTGCAAATGCAAGTAAGAAATCATCTAGTGGCACTTAGACTATAATTTTTACCGCGAGATCACCCCTCTTAATAGTACGGTTATCGATCCTAAGCCCGACCATCAACTTCTCTACATACTTATGGCCGGTGAAATAAAAAGCCCTTGCTTATACCTTTGCCTCTTGATTTCCAATCCACCTCTTCTCTTTTTTCTCATGTGGAGCACTTGATGATCTTGTGGACATCACCACCTTCACCTTGATCTCCTCACTCCACCTTGATTTGGACCATCCTCTCTCATGCTACATGTTTAGCAAATATGATTAGTCCAATAGATTTATTAATTAGCCAAAACCAAATTAGGCACTTTCAATCTTTCCCTTTTTAGTAATTGATGACAACCAATACAAAGATATGAATTAAATCCAAATTTGGTCTTACACCACTTGTCCAAGTAAATTTAGTTTTTAGAAAATATTGGACAAGTCATGTAAAACTCATTTTGTAGCTATGGCTCCCCCTATATGTATGTTAAGAGTTTGGATTAGAAGCTTTGCACACATGTTTGGATAAATCGGTTTTAGGAGAGTCATTTCTACCAAATTGATACTAAGATGTATAGAATGGACCTTTGAAGCATAATACCATCGGAGTATATTTTATGAACCATCCTTAGCTCTAATGCTAGCTAAAAGCATAAAAAAAACACTAGAAACCTGGTGAGATCAATATTTGAAGCAAGGTTTCTAGATACAATTGAAAAATAGCAAAAAGATGCTACTTCTAACTAGTCCCTATGCATGCTAGTTGTCAATTCATCAATCAGGTTCTATACTAGCAAGCATCACATAAGAAAGAGAGATACCACTTATAAAAACACCTAAGTGCAATGCAAGCAATCATATAAAAATGCACACTCGAATGCAATTAATCACGTTCATGAGCTTGCTCTTTCTACTTGTGTGCTTCCAAAATTTTGATCCCCTTCAATTCTTCAATCTTCACTTGATCTCTCTCCCTTTAGGCTTTCTCCCCCATCCCTGATATATCTTTGTCAATTCTCTCCTTTTTGTCATCAATGACCACAAAGAATACCACTTGAGGGACTGAAGATGTTGACTTAAAATCACTGGAGAGGACTACTTGTAGGGTTGAGATAATCACTTAAGGTTGAGGATCACTTGATTGTTTCCATGAGCTCCCTTCTCAATGGTTAAAGCTAGCAAACTTGCATAAGTAATCTAATTTGGTTTGAACCAAAGACAAACTTCTTCACACATATTTTAATGGTTATCTTGTCTATGTTGAATTAGATCCTTTCTTGCCCATTTAGTTAGATCAAACGCTAGGTTCACATTCTCATAAACAAGTCATACTAAGCCACTGGACTATACAAGACATAGAAGCAATAGTGGTAAAATATGTACTCAAAATCATTTAGTTTTCATGCATGAGTCTAGATTTTCAAAACCATTTGAGGCACCACTTGGAACATAAAACATAGACATATCTATGTGCTCTAATCATGTCCTTAGCAAATATGAATGCAACCTGTCAAATAATTTCACCTTTGCTTTAATTGAAGGAGATACATGTCATATAGTTGGGGGTGCATTCATCTCATATTGGAGAAGTCAAGAATGTTCAATTTATTTCTCAATGTGCAAAATCTCTTCTCATCGAGTGGCTTGGATGATCTTGTGGAGCACACCTATGGCCAGTGAAATGAAAAGCCCTAGCTTATACCTTTGCCTTTCACTTTCCATTCGATGTCTTCTCTTTTTTTTCTCATGTGGAGCACTTGATGATCTTGTGGACATCACCACCTTCACCTTGATCTCCTCACTCCACCTTGATTTGACCATTCTCTCTTATGCTACACACTTAGCAAATAGGATTAGTCCAATAGGTTTCATCAATTAGTTAAAACTAAACTAGGGACTTTCAAATATGCACATCTATTGGACTTTAGTGTCATAATTGTGTGAAAATATATACAATGTCACTGAAATATTTTGTTATTAGGACTGTGAGATGCAGTATCTTGAACTTGTAGTTTCTTTTGTGTTTGTGTAGTAGTAAGAGCGCTCTCAATGCCGCCAGTTAGTGCCCCAGATCCATTGGGTGCCCAGGAACACTGATGCCACAGATGTGGTGGTAAGCAATCAGATCTCTGATGTTGGCTTGGATGACACTGATGTGATGGTGATTACGTCAACCCTGGGTCTTTCATGATCATAGTTTTGCACCATTGCGTGCTACATGATTCATAGTGGTGGTGGCTTTGATAGTTTGATTGATCTCCTTCGGGGTTTGCAACACGAGGTACAGCAACTTGAACAATAGGAATTGGAGTTTAGGTCCTTTGACAGTCGGCAACAGCCAGCCTAATGCGCTAGCTGACATGGCAGGCACAAAAAAATGTCAGGTGCTCACTGGAGCATGTGCAGTCCAATTGCCAGCGACTATTTTTGAGGTGGTGGCTATAAATACACCCTGACAGCCAATTTGGAGCTGGGGAAGATTGCTCATGAATTGAGGCTCATGTTTTGTGCTCTAGCTATCAAAAGTGCTTAAGGTTTCTCTAGGTGATTAATGTATAACTCTCTCCATTCCAAATTTTAAGTCATTGCTTGATTCTAGCCATGACATTGATGAATCAATCAGTCACTGTATCTAACAATTTCTTCACCATCGACACTTTATCCAGTGTTCCGCCTAAACCTAGACATCAGTCGATCCCAAACCTGCTTTCCCGTCTTCTTCTTTGCTACATGCATCAATATATAGATCCCAACATGCATTAAAGATGCGTCCGCACCTTCTTGTTCTTGCCTGTGTCAATCTGCACTCTTATCTTTAGGTTCTACCACCCCAAGACCCGTTGATCCTCCAGGATTGCATGCACCCAAATGCTCCAGCTAGTGTAGTTCCTCACTGTTTGCGATGGATAGACTTGCTGCCCACCACCGCCAACACCCTGAAATCCTTCGTCGCCGATCACGATCGATATTGGAACGAACAATGCCTTGGCGGCTTTGACACCAAGGTTTGCCCAAAGATCATATCACAGCCATAGCCCTGTTTTGTGTGGCTAACCTGGAACACAAGAGAATCAATCAATCGCACAAGAACAGACGAGTTCATGAACTGGCATCTGTCGACTGACAGATTCTCCACAGACGGATATGAGATAGTACAAGCATGATTACATATGTTTTTGGCACACCCAGGATTACACCAACATTCTAGTAGTAATACCTATGTATGTATGCCTTTATTTATTTGTCTTCGACTGCCCCATGGATTTCTCCAACTCCTTCCTTGCTGCCTCCTCCCTTGCTGCTTCCACTTTCTCCTCTAGAGCCACTACGAGAGCCTCCAAGCACGCACCGGCATTATTCTCCTTGTGCATGAGGTGCTCTGCAACGTCTGCCGGAGACATTTCGGCCACCTGAAGCAGCTGCTGTATCTTGCCGAACCGCTCAAACAGCTGGTGGTCGTCGATCTCCAGGTAGTTGTTGGCCAGGATCTTGAAGGCCTCGTAGCTACAGTAGGACATCTCGATGTGCATGTCCATTCTGCCTCGCCGGATCAGCGCGGGGTCCAGATCGTTCTTATTGTTGGTGGTAAATACGATGATGCGCTCGCCACCACAGGCCGACCATAGCCCGTCAATGAAATTGAGCACCCCCGAAAGGGTCAGCTGCTGGCCGCTGTCGTCGTTGCCGTTCTCATAGGCCTGTATCAGTTTCTGCTCGGCGGTCATGTTGGAGACGACGGCCGCCGGCTTCTGAGGTTTCTTGCCCCTGTGCATGCCCGTCAGGTCGACCGAGCAGTCAATGTCCTCGATGACGATGATGGACTTTCCCGTTGTCTGAATGAAGAGTCTCCGCAGGTCGTTGTTGGTCTTGACCGCCGTGAGCTCCAGGTCGTACACATCGTACTCCAGGTGGTTGGCCATGGCGGAGATCATGGTGGACTTGCCGGTGCCCGGAGGCCCGAAAAGCAGGTATCCACGTTTCCATGGCTTGCCGACCTGTTCGTAGTAGTCCTTCCTCTTCTTGAAGGTATCGAGGTCATCGATGATGTTCTGCTTCAGCTGGGGTTCCATGGCGAGCGTCTTGAAAGTCGCCGGGTGTTGGAACGCCACGTGGCTCCAGCCGTTCTTTGGGAATGGTGTGTTGGTGAAGAGGCGGCGCTGGCGGTTCTTGGCGATGATTTCGCGGCCCTTTTCGATGACGTGGGGCAGGTACTCCTCGAGGACGATTTTGCGGAACCTGCGATGGAAGGAAACTCGGTAGCAGCGGCGCTCCTCTTCACCGGGTCTGTCGTAGATGACCTGAGCTACTGGCTTCTCCTTGTAGGCGTGCCACCAGACAGTGGCGCCGCCGGCCTCGCCACCGCCGCCGGGGAAGGTGTCCATGATCTGCTGTCCGACGTCGACGTAGAACAAGGGTGTCATTCTGTGGCTGCCGAGCTCGGCCTTCAGCTTGCGCACCCGGGGGGCACAGTGCACAGAGAGGTAGGCCTCGGTCGCGACGTAGAAGTTGCTGCGTTCAATATGCTCGGCGCCGTACTCAGGGATGGTGATTTGGATGTACGGGCTGAAGAAGCCTTTCATCTTGTTCATCCATAGGGTGATTTTTTCGTGGTTCAAGGCCATGGAGAAGAGGGTGAGTATGAAGGCCAGAACTGATCCAAACGCAGCCCAAAATCCATTCGACAGCATGGCTGGGTTTTGGTTGTGTAGCTTGGCTTGCTATGAAGGATTATTAGGGAAACTATCTAGCTAGAGCTCTCGATTGATGAGACCAAACTATACGTACATGCCCGCTGTAACGAGCTGGCTTTGGCCCTAGCTAGCCGTCCTGCATTGGCTGATATGTAAATCTATAAGGGATTATTTATATATATAGACGATGCGGAAAAGACCCTTATTACTAGCTACTGTATTTGTGGCTTCTATATTAATTTGGATGCCATCCTTTGGCAGTGAACTCTTTAGATGTCATATCTAGTAGTGCACAGGATGCCTCAGTCATGCAAAAGGTTAATGGCTCGTTTGGTATAGCTCTAGCCGTGACTTCCATAGTGAGGCCTTGTTTAGTTACATGCAAGTTTTTCCACTCTCTCTCCTCACATCAATTGTTTTTCCCGCATATAAATAGTATTAAATATAAATAAAAAAATAACTAATTACACAGTTGGGTTGTAAATCACGAGACGAATCTTTTGAGCCTAGTTGGGCCACGATTGGATAATATTTACCACAAACAAACGAAGTGCTACAGGACTTTCCAATCTCTCTCCTCTCACAAATTGTTTCCCACATGTAAATAGCATTAAATATAAATAAAAAAAATAACTAATTACATAGTTGGGTTGTAAATCACGAGACGAATCTTTTGAGCCTAGTTGGGCCACAATTGGACAATATTTACCACAAACAAACGAAGTGCTACAGGGCTTTACACTCTCTTTCCAATCTCCATCTAAACAAGGCCTGAGATTGATTCTCTGCTAGACCTAGAGCTATTTTGTAAAAAAAAAACTTACGTTGAACACTAGTACAGAAATGCTTAGTAATGCTGGCGGTGGCTAACCTATTTCTACTGGTGGTTTTGCCAACCGCCAGTGGGAAAGGCCAGTGAAAATGGCCTATTTCCACCGGCGGTTGTTTGAGAACTGCCAGTAGAAATTGATTTCTACAGGCGGCTCTCTTAAGCAACCGTCTGTAGAAATTCCTGCCCAGAAAAAGCAAAAAAATAGCAAAAAAATATTTTTAAAAAGACAAAAAATATTTTTGAAACCGGGGAAGGCACCCGTGTAAAATCGCGCGCTATGCGGCCGTAGGGGTTCGAACCCGCGACCTCAGCCTCGCGTGTATCCCCCTCTACCACTCCACCCATACATCGCTTGTGTCTATATCCCATTTCGGTTCCCCACATATTATCCCAAACTGATAGTAAATTCAATATTTCAGGGTCTAAACGAATTCAAATGAAAAAAGTGTTCAACTACAAAGTTTCATAACTTTTTAAGATCTACAACTTTTATTTAGAGTGTTTCTCCATCCGAGATTATTTGCAAAATTTGAATTTCAAATTTAAAAATTTCATTCTTAGTTTTATATAAAAAAGATGATTTCAAATAAAAAGTTGTCAACTACAAAGTTTCATAACTTTTTGAGATCTACAACTTTTATTTTGGGAGTTTCTCTATCCGATAAAGTTTGAAAAACTCAAAAAAATTAATTCCAAATTATTTCTCTTTGGCGGTTCTCATAAGAAACCGCCCGGTAAAATCATTTCTACCGGCGGTTCCTTAAGAGAACCACAGCAAAATAGTCGATTTCTACCGGCGGTTCTTTAAGAGAACCACCAGTAAAAATCGTATTTTACTTGGCGGTTCCTTAAGAGAACCGCCCGGTAAAAATAGTTTGATTTCTACCGGCTGTTCTAAAGAGAAACCGCCAGTAGAAATCAAATGCTAGTGTCAAGAGAAATGATTTATGTACTAGTGGAAGTGAGGTGCCGTCGTAGAGGTACAAACGAAAAAACCACACGTGTGCCACCTAGTATGAATAGAGGTAAAAGCTCAGTTACCAACATACACTCCATAATAAAAACTACACTTTACAAATAATCTTTCTCGATTAACTAGCTAGAAAATAGACAAAATAAAGAGTTTAATGCATCAGAGGCCCATTAAATTATGCGGGGGTTTTCGATTAGATTCATCAACTCCAGAAGTTGACTTCCGGATACATAAACTTTATAAGTGGTTAACGCACAGGTCATACTCCTTGTTTGGCATTTATATTCAACTTTAGGGTCTATAAAGTTTGTAGGTGTTTCTCCATAGGTCCGTACCCTTTCATTTGATCTTTAGATCTGATGTAGCATGAGGAGTCATAGCTCTAGCATGGCATAAAATTTGTCGAGCTATGCTTATCTCTCCCAACCAAGCCACCCTCATTTCCACTCTCTCATGCTTGACATCGGTGCCTTTGCTCTATCTCTGCTCCAATGCTCGCCACCACCATTACTGCAGTCTGTGTTCTCAATGCATGATTTTTAGCTGCATCGATAAAACTACGGACCTCAAGCAGGTAGGATGGATCTACTCTGTCTAAGTTATACATCCAAAATGCTCTGTCCATTGTCACCTGTTATAGAGTTTAATATATTTAAATAATATAATCACTAAAAAGGAGACATTAATGTTCTGTGATAATTAATAACAAACCTTAAAGATGATCAGCAAACTCCTTTAATGGATTATAGATGAAAAGAACTCCTCGTTTGTATATTTCTCAAATAACACATGTCTGGGCTACATATAGTTAAAACAACTAGTTAAATAAATACGCCTCTCAATAATAAATAAAGCAATAGTAAATATTTCAAGCATCATTTTATTAGATGAAATCCTAAAAACAAAAAGGAAGACTAACCACTGCTTAATTTAACAAGACATAACTTAATAATTAAAGAGAAAATAATTTTTAATCATCAATATGACAAATAAACTAGTAACTAAAAAACACTAGACACAACTAAATGAACTAAACATAATAAATTAAAGCATCATTTTATTATATGAAATCCTAAAAAATAAAGGAGGACTACTTAATGAAACCCAAATGAAAGCCTAACCACTGCTTAATTTAATAAAACAAAACTTAACAATTAAAGAGATACTAATTTTCAAGCATCAATATGACAAATAAACTAGTAATTAAAAAAAACTAAACACAACTAAATATAGTAAATTAGACCCTAATGAAAGCCTCACTACTACTTGATTTAAAAAACTTAACTACATATTATATTAAACAAAATATAAGTACATAATTAAGCAAACACTAATTGCAAGCATCAATATAACACTTTAACTAATAATTAAATAAGAGTAACTAAAATTTAATGAAACAATAATTAAAAAATCACCACTAAAAAAACATCACTAATTGCTAATTAAACTAAATATAACTAAATATTAAAATAAAGGAAAACCCTAGAAAAATAGTGACTAGAATTATGGAGGAAAAAAAAACCTAGCTACCCTTCTCTCTCTCACATGAGGTGAAACCCTAGATCTCAAATGTGGGTGGGATTGAGCAAGAATGGGGGAAATGAGGCAAGAAACACATAAACTAACCTTTTTAGTCACCTCCTCCGAAGAAATCAAGAGCAAAACCTCCCCCTTGTATTTAGTGAAATCTGGACCTCCAAAGCTCTTCCATGGAAGAACCTGTCGAGCTACAGTTCTGTTGGCTATGGTGGGGAGGAAGAAGGGGGGTATATATAGGAGAGGATCATCACAGGCGGTTAACTTAAGGAAACCGCCTGTGAAAATAGCTTCATTTTCACTGGCGGTTGACATAAGGAAACCGCCAGTGAAAATGTTCATTAGCACTGGCGGTTCCTTAAGTCAACCGCCAGTGTAAATGAAGCTATTTACACTGGCGGTTCTCTTAAGGAACCGCCAGTGCTAGACCTTTTTCACTGGCGGTTCTAAAGCTGGGGCCCTCTTGTCGATTTCCAGCGGCGTCTCTAAGCCAAATCCGCCAGTGAAAATAAATCCCTACCGTCAAGACAAATGCTTTGTGTACTAGTGCTGGGCACCAAGCACCCACTACTACAGCTAGCTGTTATCGCCCATTGTACTGTAACTACCATGGTCAAGCTCTGAGCTTGTGCGCTCCACCGTTCCCATCGGTGTAGGCCACCACCGCTTCAACAAATGCGAGGTTGAGTCTGCCGCTGTTCCATTGTCCCCACGTGCACACATTCATAGCAAGTCTATGCCAGACCTTAGATGGATGAAAGTATCGATGGTACTTTCCCAACCATTGCAATATATATAGAGATCTACCATTAGTTATATATGTACAACGTGAACTCTGATACATATGCTAAAGAATGATTCATGCCTAGTTATATGGAACCACTCTTGTGGTATTTCATTGGCCAGTTCCATGTAGTTAGAGCCTTCTTCAACCATGATATGGTCCCTCTAGTTATTTGATGAGTTAAATGCATCGGCAAACTTATCCATGAACTTTGGAAACACATGAACTTTGGAAACACATTTTTGGGTCCCTAAACTTATTAAGTGGTGCATCACACTTCTCTAAATTTGTAAAATGGTGCATTGCAAGACTATTTCTGACCATACTAATCACTATGGTACACCACTTAACAAGTTTATGGACCTAGAAATCTGTTTTCAAAGCTTGTGGATTTAAGTGACATCCCTTAATATGTTCAGGGGCTGCTCCGTGCATTTAAGATTTAACCCTTACTTCTCTATGAATGGTGGACTGGTTGCAATTCAATCCATTATTATTCTTGACTTTACTAGACACTGAGTAATTATAGAAATTGATTGATGGCACACCAATGTAGACTTTGTCCACCGGGAGGATGGCTCGATAGTTCCGGTACATGCATGCACATGCCACGACAGTAATGTGTTGGTATATGTCTTCATCAGTAATCACTCATCGCTCATCGCCGCCCTTTGGATGTGGATCGGGCATCAACTTTGCAGGATTCATGATTTTTGAGATGTGTACGTGTTTTGTCACATGTTTCTCAGCTAAGGTGCTCTTTCATTGGTTGCACGTGGTTCTATTTTTCCAATGATAAAAAACCCCCATGAAATATTAATATATAATTTTTTTCACTTATGTATTTGATATTCCCTATTATTTTCTCGTAAAACAAGGCCCCAGGTGACTATTTTTCTATCAACAAAAAAAATATAATGACATGTAGACCCTATAGGTCATATAATGGCGTGTGGAAAAATTTTAGTATGACTAGAGTCCAAACGGCATTTTTTTCTCACTTTGACCTCTATATGGTATGGCTTTGAAACTTTATATGGTGACTCAATCGAGTCCTACTTGACAAGGACACAAAGACTAAGAGTAAGGTGGTATGAGGACTTCAGTATAAAATCATACTAAAAGTAGGGCTCCTACTAGTTACTTGATGTGTGAGGACCTTGGAGAGGACTATGTAAACAAGGCGCGCATAAGGGGATTAATCTGAAGTTGCAAGCAATCGTTAGGAGTGTTCAAGAGGATTATGCTAGACAATTCTATTGCACTAGATTTTTCTAGAGGGCAAGAGTTAGTGGATCCTAAAGAGTTAAGTAGGATCCTCAGAGAGCAACAATCGCTTGTCCTCAGAATTGTGCTTATTGAATTTGCAGCCGGCTTCGCCAAATTCTAGTCTCTTGTTGTGATTGCTTCAACATCATCATCTTACTACGAGATTAGTCAATGTCGTTCTTGAGACGCTACAATCTTGTGTCATACTTGCAATATCCTTTCAAATTAAAATCCAAGGGCTGTTGTGCATGATTAGGTGTATCGATTGTAACAGGTTGTATGAGAGCCAAGTTTGAACTGCTTTGATTTTGTGAAAAGATTGGCAAGTCTAGGAAGCATTAAATTAAGATGACATCAGGGATGTGGAATCCACTAGTACTAAAATCATTTTTGCTGGTACCTTATTTTTTTTCACAAGTGGTTCACAATTTCATGACGGCAGTAGAAAAAATACAGTGGGCCCAACAAGAGAACCGCCTGTGTAAAAGCGTTTACACAGGCGGTTCTCTTAACTATACCGCCTGTGTAAATAGGTGTATTTACACAGGCAGTTTACAACGACAGCCACCTGTGTAAATACCCATATTTACACAGGCGGTATAGTTAAGAGAGCCGCCTGTGATAATTTATTTACACAGGCGGCCCTCGTTACAAACCCCCTGTGTTAATCCCGCTATAAATACCCTTCGTCCACCTCCGCACAAGAACGATTATTCTCGTCTTTGTGCACGGTGGCGGACCGCACAAGAACGATTTCAAGGGGGGAGGTTTTGAACTTCATTTCTTTGGTGAGAAACTTCCAAAAGGTTAGTTAGTGCCCTTGATGCTATTTTTTTTGTGATTCTTTGGTTCAATTCTTGTATTGGAGATGCTCTAGATCTAGGTTTCATCATGCATTCTTGCTTAGGGTTAGGGTTCATAGGGCAAGAGAGAGTGAGTTTTAGCTAAATTTTTATGTAAATTCATAGTAAATTGTATAAAATTTAGAAAATAGGAAATAAATACTTTTTAGAATCCTTGAGAGTAGATCTATGCAATAGAGTAATGATGAGCCCTTTTTGAAGTTTTTATTTTTTTATTGAGTTTTAGTTTATCTCTATTTATATACTAAATCGTTGAAAAATCATAAAATAGGAAATGAATACTTTTAAAATCTTTGTGAGTAAATATAAATTCATATAATTATGAAAATGAGTTCAAACAATTTAAAATCATAACACTTTATAAATTCATATACTAAATTTAAATTTCATAAATTGTAAACTCTGTAAGGGGTAGGTTTTCATCTCCGTTTAATTAGAGTTTGTTATAATTATGAAAATGAGTTAAAAGCGATTATTTAAATTCCATAAATTGTAAACTCTGTTAGGGGTAGGTTTTGATCTCCGTTTAATTGTTTCTTATAATTATGAAAATGAGTTTAAACAATTTAAAATCATAACACTTTATAAATTCATATACTAAATTTAAATTTCATAAATTATAAACTCTGTAAGGGGTAGGTTTTCATCTCTATTTAATTAGGGTTTGTTATAATTATAAAAATGAGTTTAAGCAATTATTTAAATTCTATATTTTGTAGACTCTGTAAAGGGTAGGTTTTTCATCTCCGTTTAATTGAAGGAGGTTAGTATCTTAGTTATGACTGCTTTCGGGGATTATATTTGTTTTGTTTTTAGATTAACCTACAAATTTCTTAACTAATTACAGCTAAATATGGAGAGATTATTATGGATGTATAACTTATCAAGATTAGACGCATCATATATAGTGGAGGTCCAAAAATTTATTGATGCCGCCGAAGATACATGCTCGAGAGAACAAAGGTGAAGCACATATGTTGTCCATGTGCGGTACTGCAAAAATATTGTGGTATTTGACAATGTAGAAGCAATCACTTCTCATCCGGTTTTGCGGAGGGATTTATGGAGGACTACTTGATTTGGACAAAACATGGTGAGGGTAGTTCTACACCTTATATGCGGACAACCCGACAACACCGCAAGTAACATCAATGTGGAGGGTTCAATGCCATATCTCAATGAATGTCATGCTATGCCGGATATCAACGAAACCCATCATGCTATGCCGGATGTCAATCAAACTCATAATGCTACGTCCGATGTCAATGGAACTCAGCATGCTAACACAGATGCCGTTGAAGATGGAGATTTCTTAGAGGCAATAATGAACCGTTGTGCGGATCCATCAATATTCTTCATGAAGAGAATGGAAGCCTTGAAGAAGGCAGTAGAGGAGCCTTTGTACGACGAGTCGAAAGGTTGTACCAAATAGTGGTCGACATTACGGGCTGTTCTTTAGTTCTTGACGATTAAGGCTAGACATGGTTGGTCCGATGCTAGCTTCAATGATTTATTGCGTGTACTTGGAGACCTTCTTCCTAAGGAGAATAAAGTGCCTGCTAACACGTACTTTGCAAAGAAGCTAGCCAGTCCACTTACGATAGGTGTTGAGAAGATCCACGCATGTAGAAATCATTGTATTCTATATCGGGGTGATCAGTATAAAGACTTAGACAGTTGTCCAAACTGTGGTGCTAGTAGGTACAAGATGAATAAAGATTATTGGGAGAAAGAGAATGCAGCCTCTGTTTCTTCAGGGAGGAAGCGAAAGAAGACCCAAACAAAGACTCAACAAGACAAACGTTCAAAGCCCACTAGCAATATCGAAGTGGACTATTATGCATTGAGAAGAATTCCAACTTTGGTGATATGGTATCTCCCCGTGGTTGATCGTTTGAGGTGTTTGTTTGCAAACCCTAAAGACGCGGAACTTATGACCTGGCATGCTTCTGATGAAAGGAAAGATGATGAAAAGTTACGACATCCAGCCGATGCAAAGCAATGGAAAGAATTCGATAAGAAATATCCGTACTTTGCCGAGGATCCACGAAATGTAAGGTTTGCTCGATGCTGATGGAATGAATCCATTTGCCGAGAGGAGCAGACACGCCTGCGGCACATGGCCAATGATCCTGACAATATACAACCTTCCTTCATGGTTATGTCAAAAAAGAAAATATCTTTTGCTAACCATTCTTATTTTTAGACCTACACAACCTGGAGTTGATATGGATGTATTTCTAGAGCCCTTAATGCAAGACATGCAAACACTATGGGAAGTGGGTGTGGACATGATCGATGCGTTCCACAAAGAGACATTCACACTGAGAGCAATTATTATTGTCACAATTAATGATTACCCTGCTCTCTTCTCATTATCTGGCCAGTTCAAGGGAAAGGTTGGTTGTGTAGAGTGCGTAGATGGAACATGGCACGTGTCTCTTCCTGCATCTAACAAGATAGTGTACATGGCATAGCAGGTGGCTACCGGCAGGCCATAAGTATCGCTTACAAAAGATGAATAAGTACTTTGACAATATAGACGAATCAAAATCTACTGCTCCATTAGGTTATAGTAAAGGGCATAGAGTGTACAAGATAGTTGAGAATGTGAAGTTTGTTTTTGGAAAGAAGACCAAAGATGAGAAACCAAGAAAGGTTGTGAAGGCAAATAATTAAAGGGGACACATTCAAGAAGTCTATTTTCTTTAAGTACTTATCGTCTTGGAAAGACTTGGACGTCACGACATGCGATCGATGGTATGCATGTTCGAGAAGAATGTGTTTGACAACAGTAATTGGAACTTTGCTAGACATAAAGAGCAAGACAAAGGAAGGTCTCAATTCATGTTTGGACATGCAACATTTAAAGATCAGAAAAGAACTTCACCCTGTACTCCTAGAGAATGGGAAGTACCAACTACCGGCAGCCAGCTATAACCTGAACAGAGAGGAGAAACATGCAATGTGTGTGTAGTTGAAGAATTTAAAAGTTCCATCTGGTTTCTGCTCTAATATAAGGAGTCTTGTGTCAATGAAAGACCTTACACTCACCAACTACAACTCACATGATTGTCATGTCATGCTGACCACTTTTCTTCCTATTGCCATCAGGGCTATAAATCCAGTGTTCTTAAAGATGGCAATCACACGGTTGTGCTACTTCTTCAATAAGATATCTAAGAAGGTAATTGTCCGTGATGAGTTAGAGTCCCTACAGAAATTTGTTGCAGAGACATTGAGCCAGTTGGAGATGTTCTTTCCCCCATCGTTCTTTGATATAATGGTACACCTTGTTGTTCATTTGGTGCCTCAAATAGAGGCATTGGGTCCCATGTATTTCCATAAAATGTGGACGTATGAGCATTTCATGTCAATATTGAATGGCTATATGTCAAATTGTGCTCATCTGGAGGGTTCCATGATAGAGGCATACACTACAGAAGAGGCCATTGAGTCTGGAGGACCATTATGTAATAATCTCCTAAAAGACTAGGTATCAAGTGGTTTGCCTCCATTGCGACATGAGGGAAGGCTTGATGGATGCGGGAGGATGGGACAGAAATCATTCATCCCGCCAGATTACAACATAGTCCTAGAGGCACATTACAGCATACTACAACAACTCATAATAATGGACCCATTCATCGAGCAGCACATGAAAGAGCTTCATGAGGAGAATCTAGGATGCACAAATGATTAGGTAGATAAGGAACACAAGCGTCGGTTCGCCGCATGGCTAAAGACTTTGGACATGACAGAGGAATCAGAAACCATCAAGATTTTAGCATCTGGACCATCAAGCCAGGTCACATCATGGTAGAGCTATGACATTAGTGGCTTCTTATTTTCCACCAGCTTTAGGGACACCAAGAGCATGGCACATAATAGTGGCGTTCGATGTGAGGCTGTAGATGATGCAACTGGTGAAGCAACTACATACTTTGGGTTCATTGATGACATATGGGAGGTTGAATATGGTCCACGCCTGCAGATTCCAGTGTTCCGATGTCGATGGGTTCAAGATAAAAATGTCACTGTGGATAACTATGGCCAGAGAGTTCTTAACCTAAGTAAAGTAGGTTACAAAGATGATCCATGGATCCTTGCTAACCGTGCTGCACAGGTCTTCTATGCGGAACAAACCCTTTCTAAGGATGAAAAGAAAAGTACCCAAAAGCCAAAGCACCACGTAGCTATTGTAACAACCCGAAATTTTACACAACACAAAAATGCCAACTATAAATTTTTTTTCCTGAAATACTCCATGTAATGTTGTATGACATTTAGCAAGCCAACCCTAGCATGCAATATGAGAGACCCAAATAGGACATTTTCATTATTTTATGCATAGCTATCATCACATGTGAAAAGGGACTATGCTTTTATTCATATAAATATTTGCACAAATTGTATTATAACATGAAGCATGTATGATTTGGCCTTTGCTTGGATTTTATGATGTGCCATGAATAACTAAATAAAAATATAATACATATAAATAATTAATGAAGAGTCATTAATTATCCAACTTAATTAAACCTACACTACACATGTTAAAAAACTAATGCCCGTAATAATATAAATGTATACATATATATAGATACCCTATTACTAAGTAAATCCCAATATACATGGGAAAGGACCTTAGCACATGTCAGACACCACGAACCAACACCAGCAGGTTAATGACCTTGACTAATCTTGCATTAGAGCTTAACTAGTGTATAAATGAAAATAGAAAAGAATAAGAAATTGGAAAGGAAATGGGAGGAGAAAGAAGCCCGAGCGGCCCACCAAGCCCACAAGCCAGCCTGCCTCTCCACTTCCCCCTTTTACCCTTCCCGCGCACGCGCCGCCCTGATGGGCCGGCCCAGCAAGCCGCTGCGGGCATCAGCCACCCCACCGCGCGAGACAGAGACGGCCAGCCCGTTCACGCCGCCAGCCAGACGCCGACGCTGGTACCCGCATGTCGGCCGTCTGCGCTCCTGTTCTTCTTCTTCTTTCCTACGCCGCCACACCGCTCTGCGACAAGGCAAGCAACGGCCTTGCGCCCCACCGCGCCAGCTGGTGCCCACTCCTCCCGTACGCCCTACCCGATCCCCCACTGACTAGCGGGACCTGCGGATCACGCAAATTACGTGATCTCGCACCACCGCGCGTGCCCACAGCACGACGCTGCCGTGCTCTCGTCGCCCGCCTACGCCCTGCTTACCTTGGCCGTGAAGCAAAATTGGCCGAAGCCACCGCCAATTGGGACCCGCCGCGCTCGTTTGAGACCCCCAGCATCACCCGCAGCCGCTTGATCACGCCGATGCCATGATTACCGTCAGCCCGACGCCATTGGAGACCCGCCGCCTATAAATACTGCGTCTCAGAGCCCTAGGGCTTCCCAGTAGCCTCGCCGCCACCCTGTGGCACTTGCTCGCCCACGCTAAGCCGAGAAGGGAGAAGCGGAGAAGAAGAGGACGCCGGAGTGCTGCCGAGCGCCGTCGGAGTCGGAGAAGACGGCGCCCGATACCACTACACCGACAAAGCAGCTCGGCACGGCCCCGCACTAACTCGCCACGGCCTCGACTCTACACCGCACCAGTAGCCTAGCTACGCCGTGACCGAGGTGAGCGCCGCCGTGCCCCTCGTCCAACCCCGCCTGTTCACCGGCCATGGCGCTCCGCCGTGGAGCGCGTAGGCCAGAGCCACCGCCGGCTCCAGAACACACGCACACATGCAAGGTGACTAGCCCTTGCCCAATGGATCAACGCCGAGACCGTCGATGCGAAGCCGACCACCATGCTGCCGCCGCGGTCATGCCACGCCGCGGCGAGCCGCCGTTCCGGCAAGCCTAACCCCTGCACCACCGAACAGACCACTGGATCTTGCTCTCCATGTTACGGAGCATGTCGTGCGCATGCCTGCACTCACAGGAGCCCTAGCCAAGCCACCGAGACCAAGCCTCACCACCGCGGCGCGTTCCAGAGTGTGCTTCGGACCGCTGCAGGGCACCACCGCGCCACCGCCGTTCTGACCGATTCCCGCCACCTCACGTTGTGTTGTCGAGCCGCCACGCACCACTGTGACCTCCCGAGTCCATCCAAGTAGAGGACCAGCTCCGGACGCCACCCCAAAGCACTGACCGCGCGAGACCCGAGCCGCCGGAGCTCCGCCGCGGGCACCAGTCCTGCCCCGTGCACTGCCTTGCATTATGGTCGACACCGGCAGGTCCTGCGCGCACACAGAGTCACCAATTGAGGATACACGCGCCCAATTTGACGGTAGAGGTGCTACAGCTCCACCCACACGCCGTGCCACCGCCGCTGAGCCGCCGCCGTCGTGACTAGTCCCAACCGTAGCTCTACAGCCGCCGCCGATGGACCGCCGTGACTCGCCTTGCCATCTCGGAGTTTTTGCGCTCGTCAATTGGGGCCGAGGGCCGCAGCAGCGTCGAAGTGCATACGCTCGTCGCCGGCGGGAGCGCCATCACAAGCGGGTCGCTGCTACCACGACGGCCCTGCCCGAGGACCTTTAGCCATTGTAGGGTACCCCGACTCGCGCACCATGACCCACGGGTGCTGATGCACCCGTCAGACGAGGCCAGTTGGCACCCCAGCCGCCGCGTGCACGAGCTCACCACCAGTGAACCGCGCGGTGGCGAGGCAGAACAGAGAAGAATGGAGGAGAGGAAGGAGTCGCGAGCACCTGGTTCACACAAGCCAGTGAGAGAAGAGGAGGAAATAGACAAGATGCACCGTAGACTGTGTCTGCAGTCTATGGGCCGGCAGCAGGAAGTCCACGATGGACCAGAGCCCATAGACCAGAGCCCATTGGACAACCCAGCTAACGACGTGGCCCGAAGAGGTGTCGACACGTGGCGGCCAGGCCCGGCCCAAGCCCAGCCCGCAAAGCCCATCCAGGCCCACACGGGACCCACTGCTGACGTCATTGTGACGTCATGCTGACGTCAGCCCTACCCAGTGACCAATCAGAGCTTGACATGTGTCACCTTCTGGCTTTTCGGCCCTTTTTCTTTTTTAGAATATTGATTAAACTTTAGAAATTCATAACTTCTTCATACGAGCTCTAAATTTGGTGAACCAAATTTCTAAATTCATCTAAAATCGAGCTCTATGCAGTAAGCCTATGTTTGAGTGTATTTGGATCTTTTTGTTATTTAGTTACTCTTTGTGCTATTTATAGGAGTCGCTAACGCGGCTATATTTGTGCCGTTTCAGAGACGGAGGAGGAACGTGACGAGTACGATCGTGACTACAACGAGGAATTGGGAGACGACTGTTCTGAAGGTGCCATATTCCACCCACTTCTCGTAGATCCTATTACACATTGCAAATGAGTAGTACTGCTAGTGCTTTAATTACTGTTACTATCACCTGATTAGGGTTGCATGGTAGTACTTCTTGGTTGCCATTATCTTAAGGCAACCTTGCCCCTGCTCACCCCCTATTAGGCTAGACACACGCATGCTATCATGATTACTATTTCTGATCTCTACATTTTATATATTGATGTGATGCGTGGTGGAAACTATTATATATGTGTGATTAAGGCACGTGGCGCCAACCTAAACCTGATGGATGGTGAGTGTGCTGTGTGTGTCTTGGGTGAGTAGAGGGTGAGGGTTGTGTCGACCGAGCTGGGATATGTGACGAGCTTGAGGCGAGTCTTGCCATGTGATGTGACCTGGGCATCCTATAAGATGAATACCTGTGGCGGGTATATGTGATGTGATGTGATGTGTGAGGTGGGATCCTAGGTGTGAGCCTGTTGAGAGGTGGAGCCCAGGACAGGGGTGCTGTGGTGGCACATAAAATGGTAAACCTGATGAAGATATCCAGCTTGGTCAATCCTAAGGACTTACTAGTATTCAAACTCACCGGAAATCCTTGCATACTACTCGCTCTCTTGTAATGGGAGAGACAGTTGGACTACTTGGTATGAGTGATGCCATTACTGCTAGGTTACGAGGTGATAGGGTGGGCGGCATAGATGTCAGAAGTTCCTGTGCCGTTCTAGTCGACAGTACCACTGGATGGGCCCGGTACTGCCTCCCCCAGTCTTAGCGTGCCGGTTCGTCGGGGTGACCCAGGGCTAAGTGGTAGGATGGTATCAGTCTGTCAAGCAAGCAGCCTGGATTTGCCTAGACAATGCATGGTCGAGGATGGCTATCTTGTGGGTATGTGAAAACTCTACAGAGTGTTATGGTTGATCGATCGATACATATGCCGACTCGTCGGCTATGGACCTTTCCTGGAGACCTACTTCACTAGATAGGAGATGAGTCCTTCTTTTCTCCCCCGTGTTGTGAGATAGAGCCGGTCGAGGACCATTGAGGCAGGCCGAGTGGGAGTTGGCCTGTCGATACGAGTGAGATGAGATATGGTGGATGAGGTGGATGGATGTTATGGGATGGATGGATGGATGGATGGATGGTGTGTGTGGATGTGGTGTTTAAACATAAAACTATATACATACTTAAATATACCATACTTGACTGATATTACATAGGAAACCATAGCCAAATATAGGTTCTCTTGATATAACCTTATTGCATCCAGTTCCACAAAGCATAGCAAAGCATAGGGTGGAATGTGGCCGGTACATATCGTACTGATACTTTGGCACACAGGTTCTGAGGAGGCTTACCACTCCGAAGGATTCAATGGTTAGGGGTTCCGTCGCTACGCTCAAGTCGTTGGATAGAAGTTGCTTCCGCACCCTCAAGCTGCTCCAGTTGATGCTACTCTGTGATTCGCGCTTTGTTGGCGTTGTAATAAGTTTCTATAAACCCTTCTACTTGCACTCTATTATCGATGTATGGATTTGATTATCGACTGGAATATGGGTAATATGATTTAAAAGGTCATATTACACTTCGACTGTGGGGATTTTTCCCTTCGTGGAAAATCGGGTCGTCTCAGCTATCCCTGGAAAGCAACAAATTATGGGAGTTGATGCTGTAATAGATTTAGAGGATGTTAACCAGTTCAGCGAGATGTCTCTTTTTACAAACTTTCACGAGAACATCAAAAATATTGAGAAAAGTATCCCTCAAACCTCATTGCCCTAGGTGCGCCACGATGGATAAGGAAGGACTGTAGCATGCTAGATTCTATATGCTTTGTCATTATTCATGTAACTCATGTATCACTTATCATTTATACCTTATGCTACTCTTTCTTATTAAGCAAGATGTTTACATTTCCCCTTTGTTGTGTATCTAAGTATATAAAATAATAAATAACCTTAATTAACAAACCCTAAGTACATGAAATAATAAATAACCTTAATTAACAAACCATTAGTTATTAACTAAACTAATTAACAAACCTTAGGTATAGGAAATACTAACTAACCCTAATTAATAAACCATTAATTACTAACTAAATTAATTAACAAACTTTAGGTATAGGAAATAATAACTAACCCTAATTAATAAACCTTTAGTTACTAACTAAATTAATTAACAAACTTTAGGTATAGGAAATAATAACTAACCCTAATTAACAAACCTTTAATTACTAACTAAATTAATTAACAAACCTTAGGTATAGGAAATAATAAACTAACCCTAATTAACAAACCTTTTATTACTAACTAAATTCATTAACAAACCTTAGGTATAGGAAATAATAAATAATAAACTAACCCTAATTATAACACACCTTTAATTACTAACTAAATTAATTCACAAACGCTAAGTACATGAAATAATAACTAACCCTAATTAACAAACCTTAGGTATAGGAAATAATAAACTAACCCTAAATAACAAACCTTTAATTACTAACTAAATTAATTCACAAACCCTAAGTACATGAAATAATAACTAACCCTAATTAACAAACCTTAGGTATAGACAATAATAACTAACCCTAATTAACAAACCATTAATTACTAACTAGATTTATTCACAAACCCTAAGTACATGAAATAATAACTAACCCTAATTAACAAACCTTTAATTACTAACTAAATTAATTCACAAACCCTAAGTATATAAAATAATAACTAACCCTAATTAACAAACATTTAATTACTAACTAAATTAATTAACAAACCCTAAGTAAATGAAATACTAACTAACCCTAATTAATAAACCATTAATAACTAACTAAATTAATTAACAAACCTTAAATACAAGCAATAATATAATAAACCTTAATTCTGGTGGAAATTGTAAAATCCTATTATACAAGCGGTACGTTAATGACAGCCGCTTGTACAAATATATTAGCACAGGCGGCTGTCTTTTAGTGGGCCGCCTGTAATAAAATATTTATACAGGTGGCTGTCACTGTCGTCTGCCAGTGTTGATGTTTTTTACAGGCGGTCCTCAATATCGTCCGCCTATACAAATCAAATCAATATATATACCAGCGCGCGGGCCGTGAAAATTTTCTAAGTCTGGTGGCGGGATCTGACGAAAACGACGCCATCAGGTTGCCGAAATCCGCCGCCGCGCCACCACCGCTCACCGGACCGCTGCCGCCGCAACCGTCCATGCTCGGAGGAGCCGGCTAGCCTCCACGCCCGCCTCGAGCCGCAGCCGCCAGCCCGCCGACGGCCAATCCGCCCCCAGCGCCATCGCCGCGACCTCACCGGAGCGCCGAGGTAGGCCCGTGCACGCCGCCGCCGCCGAGCTCCGCGCCGCCACCTCAGTGCGGCAGCGGCTGCCGTGCGCGCCGCCCCCCCCTCCCAGCCCGGCGGCAGCCAGGCAAGCCTTTGCTTTGGGCCCCCCGGGCCGGGCAGGTCGCCGTGGCTGCTTTTTTTTTTGTTTTTGTTAATTAGTTAGTAATATTTTTTGTTAGGGTTTGTTAGTTAATTTAGTTAGTAATTAGCAATTTAGTTAGTTAATTAGTAATTAGTTAATTTAGTTTGGATTTGTTAGGTTTTGTTAGGGTTTGTTAGGGTTTGTTAATTAGTAATTAGTTAATGTAGTTAATTTAGTTAATTTAGTTAGTAATTTAGTTAATAATTAGTAATATTTTTTTGTTAGGGTTTATTAATAATAGTTAGTAATATTTTTTTTGTTAGGGTTTATTAATAATAGTTAGTAATGTTTTTTGTTAGGGTTTGTTAATAATAATTAGTAATATTTTTTGTTAGGGTTTGTTAGTTAATTTAGTTAGTAATTAGTAATTTAGTTAGTTAATTAGTAATTGGTTAATTTAGTTAGGGTTTGTTAGGGTTTGTTAATTAGTAATTAGTAATTAGTTAATTTAGTTAATTTAGTTAATTTAGCTAGTAATTTAGTTAGTAATTTAGTTAATAATTAGTAATTTTTTTTTTTGTTAGGGTTTATTAATAATAGTTAGTAATGTTTTTTGTTAGGGTTTGTTAATAATAATTAGTAATGTTTTTTGTTAGGGTTTATTAATAATAGTTTGTAATGTTTTTTGTTAGGGTTTGTTAATAATAATTAGTAATATTTTTTTTGTTAGGGTTTATTAATAACAGTTAGTAATGTCTTTGTTAGGGTTTGTCAATTAATTTAGTTAGTAATTAGTGGTTCTTAAGTAGAGCATGTTAATTAGGGTTTGTTAATTGTAGTTAGTAATGTTTTTTGTTAGGGTTTGTTAATAATAGGTTTGCTAATTAGGCTATGTAATTAGAGTATATACTTGTATTCCATGTTTATACTTGTATTCTATGTTTATACTTATATTTCATGCAGATGAGTACTCCATCAAATGCCGAGCAGGCCGATGCCCAGATAGATACACCGGGATCTGACACCTCTGGATCCGAACCATATAGGAGCCCGAGCGTATCACCACGTGAATCCCCTAGAGCTAAGAAGGCTCGTCTTGAGCTGGAACATGACCCTAATTACGAGCCTGAAGGTGATCCAGATGGTGATGAGGTATATATGGAAGTAGAGTGTCTATACGAGATAATGCATGTGTATGTCTGTACCTAACGATTGAATTGACAGGAGGTGTTCTCTCAAGTTGTTGCCGAAATGGAGGTAGAAGAACAAGATGTTCAGAAGGACACGGCGCCTCAAACGACCGGGACATCCTCTGAGCCAGGAAGTACAAAGAAAAAGAGTGATCGGGCACGAGGAGATAGAGGAAGGAATAGATTTTCAGAAGAAGTTTATAGGATTACAGAGGTTAGTCCGAGCGGAGAGCCCTTAGCACCTCTAGAGGCGCTACCCAAATTTAGGGCCGCAATTGGATTTTTAGTAAAGAAGGAATTTGATATTAGCTGGAGTGATTGGAGTATGGTGCCTGAAGGAAAGAGGACCCGTTGCTGGACTCGATTGTGCACTAAGTTTATTTTCCCGGAGGGTACAGATGTGTTGGTCAAGGGTCATATCATGAAGTAGTTAGCAATATCATTCCGGGGTTATAGGCACGATATGAATAAAAAGTGGTTGGTCAAGGGGCGGGACCCGACGAAGAGGTACCCTATCACAGCGGATCAGTGGGCACGTTTTCGAGCCATGAAAGACTCCGACGATTCCAAGGCTAAGAGCAAAGCCGCCTCTGAACTCGCGAAGAAGAACAGGTATCACCACCACCTCGGCACTGGTGGTTACAAGGCCAAGATTCATAAATGGAGGGCAGAAGACGAAGCAAAGAGGAGAGAGGGCCACTTGGCATTGACTGATATAGTGCCTAAAAGAAGTGCGAATTGACTTCATGCTCGGAAGGAAAACACTGAGAGTGATGAGATCTCCTGTCCCGATGAGATTAAAGAATTTGCTGAGAAGGTTTTGGAAGCATCAAAGCTGGAAAAGACAGGCGCCTTCAAGTCACAGAGGGAGAGGGACAGCCTTACCCATGCTCTAGGTAACCATTTTTTTCCATTTTATTCGAGTAAAATAGAAATCGACACTGACATAAAAGATCATGTTGTAGGTAACCCCGAGCATCCAGATCGTGTACGGGGCGTCTCATCCAAAACCAGCTGGAAAGAAGGATTCGGTGATGAGTGGAAAGGCATGTATAAGAAAAGAGAACGACATAAGGAGCATATGAAGGATTTTTTTAAGCAGTAAGCCGCGAAAAAGTTTAGGGATATGATGAAGACTTCTTTAAAAATCCTGATCCTGAAGTGATGAAGCGGTTGGCGGGAGCAGTGTCTGCTCAACAGATGTCATCACAAGCTCCTTCGCATATGCAGCTTGTCCCAGCTCAACCCTTGGTTAGCCAAGAGATGGCCACACAATCTATGCCCTTTCCAAGCAGTATAGCGTCAACAACAAATGAGGACTATTATCCAGTTGACGATATTGATAAACCTTGGCCTCGCTCCATGGTCATATCCTATGGCCTTAGGAATCAGCATACAAAGCAAGTGGCCACAGGCAATGGTATCCCTGGACGTAGTTTCCATGGTGTCGAGATGCAAGATGCATACTGCAAGGTGGAAGTGTTGATGGTCGAGAGTGGATATGAAGACGACTTCTTCGACATCCCGACCTCTGAGGGTATAGAGAAGCTTGGACAAGCAATCAACAACTTCATACAATGGCCGAGACGGTACGTAAGGTTGATTGATCCACCAGTGCCACCCTCTCCACCAGTGCCTCAACCATCCCAAGAGGCCGAAACAATTCAACAGCCACCATCGCCAATGCATGCTCCAGCATCCCCGTACATTTATGAGCCACCGCCGTTCTCCCCAATACATGATTTGACATTCTCGCTGAATGAGCTCAAGGGGCCAGCCAAAAACATACCTGAGCAGCAGACTCCGCCAGCCAAGGAGGACACAACATGGGAGAAGGAGGATGAGCAAACTCCCCCACCACCACCAAAGCAGAAGGAAGATGAGTAAACTCCCCCACCACCACCAAAGCAGAAGGAAGATGAGCAAACTCCCCCACCAGCACCGGCCTCCAAGAAGGCAAAGAAATTTCCAATTCCAAAATTGATTTCTCCTTATGAGCCGAAAAAGGGGAAAGCAGCAGGCACAGCTCTCTTTATGAAAGGACTTGGAAAGCAGCAGACGGCACGACTCGTTGAGCTCGAACTGTCATAGAAAAAGGAAGCCGGTGGCCAATCAACAGAAGCCGTGCCACCATCAACGGAAGCCCCAAGTGGCGATGTACATGTCGAACAGCCATCAAGTACACCATTGACCCTAAAAGATATAAGAAAGCCAACGATCGATGATTATGTTAATGTCCTAGTAACTATGTGCCCGGAAGGCCTATGCTGCAATAGGCGGTGCTTGAAAAGATTCAATGGCCGATAAAAAGGTTTCATGACTGGTACATGAGAGCAATGAATGCTGGCCTCCATGCAATCAGTGTTGATATACCAGCAGACGTGTTTGCTACTGGCACGGAAAAAAGCAGGGCACTTGTTACCTTCGAGGACATGCACTTGTTGTTGAACTATAGGCGGCTTGACGTCCAACTCATAACAATCTGGTGCCTGTAAGTATCACTCATGCACACACATTTGTTATTATTAAATATGTACTATGAAACTCTAATATGCGGATGTTGTCTGTAGTTTGCAAGATCACGAGCAGAGGTCATTAACTACTGGAGCGATGGTCGGTTATCTGAGCCCTATCAGGTTACAACAAAATATGCACAAATTTGTACTGATAAATGAAGATAGAGCCAAGATAGAGAAGGACAAAACACCAGAAGCAGCTGCAGAAGCTATAAAAGAGTTGCAAAGAAAATACGAGGATGATTATGCCCTCTATCTCGGTGGAGCAATGCTGAGATATAAGTACAGGGATTTCATATTGGCACCTTACAGCTTTAGGTAAGCGTGACTTCGTATACGTACTTCAAATTATCATGTAAACCATAAGTACATGTGTCGCTCACTCATTTATTCATGCAGTGACCATTGGATTGTTTTTTATATTTATCCCTTCCAAGGGAGGGTGCTTATCCTAGACTCCTTACATTTTCCTCCCGAGTCGTATCAACCATTCTTGGTTCAATTAGAAAGGTGAGCCAACATGCAACCACATGCGTACTTATATGAATTAGAGTTTTAAAATAACTTTAGTGTTTTATATTCGATATCTACAGGGCATGGCGATTTTATAAGAAACAAAAAGGACCGGTAGACACCGCACGCTCAGATCCTAGGGTGCTATTGACGATACAACACCATTATCCGGTAAGTTGTCCGAACACATATCATCGTATAAATAATACACAAGGCATGACAATTTTAGAATAATTCTGTTTCTCATTATATAGTGCCACAAGCAACCTCCTGGATCGACCTATTGTGGATACTATGTCTGTGAGTTTATAAGGCAGCGGGGACGATACATCAGGGATAAAAATATGGTAAATAATATCTATGTATGAAGTTTTCTCATTAAAGTTGCAAATATATATATTGGACATGTGTCAATGATGCTTTTAAACTTTGTTTCCAGCCGAGAAAGAAAGAAAAGGACGTGCCCTTTACACCAACGACTATGGAAAATATAGTATCAGACTTGTGCGGTTTTATTATGAGAGAAATAATTCTAAGTGACGGAACATATTTTGATGAGAAGGGCGATTTAGCAAGTGAGAAATTTAGAGCGCTGACAGACCTAGCAGGTCTAAATTTGAAACGAAATGACATATAAACACTAAATGGTTGTGCGGATAACATTGACGTGTATATATGTAATTTTATGGTTGATGTTTGATTTCATGTGTACATATCTATAATATTTATATGTGTTGTATGTATGATGCAATTTTATGGTTTATGTTTACATATCTTTTATATATATATATATATATATATATATATATATATATATATATATGTGACAGACATAGCACTATAGTGTGGAGGCAAAAATTAAAATTTGAAATAAATATAAAAAATTATTTACACAGGCGGCACAGTGTGAGCCGCCTGTGAAAATTAGGTTTTCACAGGCGGCTCACTTTGTCAGCCGCCTGTGTAAATATATATTTACACAGGCGGCCGACAAAGTGAGCCACCTGTGAAAAACCTAATTTTCACAGGCGGCTCACTCTCCACCGCCTGTACTGTGGGCCGATTAGTATTGACCTCTGGTACAGGCGGTGGGCTTGGCCGCCTGTGTAAATGCTTCTACCACCGCTTGTACAAATGTTTTCTGTACCAGTGATCAAGTAGAGAAATTTGATGGCATGGGAAATTTCAGCATGTATCGATGTGCGGTTATAGATGTACTTGTCCAATGAGAATTTATTGATGCACTTGAGAGGGCACCAAAACTAACAAGACAACTGACGAAGTATGAAAGATACGGAGTGGAAGGCTATCAACACAATTCGACTATGTCTCTGTAATAAGGTAAAGTACTTGGTAATAAAAAAATTCACTAACGAAATCATGAAAGCGCTTAGAAGATTTGTGTATGGCAAAGTGGCTGATAGATCAGTGTTTACTATATGCAAGTTACATATGGAGGAAGGTACACAATTCGTGGACCATTTAGATGTCTTAATTAAGCTAACTTGTCACGCTGATAACCGCATCCCCAAACGCCCTCTCGTCTCCATGACCACGACATATAGAAGGAGCCGCTAGCATGCAGTCCTTCCCTGACTCACCAAGGAAGCAGAGGCTGGTGGAGTAGCCCAAACACAGGGTATTCCCTAAGGTCATAGCCGGAGATCGTCTGGAAGGCCACCCATCATGAGAAGCTGTGATGTAGGGGAGGAGGCCATGCCTGCCGGATGCGTGGAGATGGCTATGCCCACCAGGGAGGCCGCGCCTGACGCTAGGAGGAGGATGCGCTCGGAGGTGAGGAGGCCATGCTCGCCGGGGAGATCGCGCCAGACACGTGGAGGAGGTTGCGCCCAAAGGGGAAGAAGGCCTGGTGGGGAGGACAGCCGTGGCGGAAGAGGCTGCACAACATCGGATGTGACAAGGCTTGCCTTCGTTATTTAGTTCCTTGTGCAGGCGGTAGAGAAACGACAGCAATTGGCACTTGAGGGCTCCCACCAGATCCCCAGGTCCCATGAATGAGGATTGAGGGGGAGATTTTAGGGGGCCTTGCTGGAATTCATTTTTTGGCTACGACCTCCAAATTTGGTTTTGAGGGCCCAAGTAGAGACTCTGTGTAACACCCTAGGTGTTAAGCAAAATTAAAATATTATCACTAGCATCATTAACTCAAATCATCAAGCATACATTGATGCATTCATGGTGTCATTAATTAATGCTTGATCAAATGCTTTGTCCTGTTATGTTAAACATGCTTCAGAATTCTAATCATGTAATGTGTGTTAATCAAAGAATGACATGAAATGGTAGCTAATGATATTTGGTTATCACTAGCGTAGCTTAATAATTAATTAAGCTTGATATGCATGTCAATTAACCTAGCTTAAAACCCTAATCACCCTGAGCTCAAATAATGAGATTATGACTCAAATCAAGAAATCAATTTGAAAAGTGCTCAAAATAGAGTTGGATGGGAGAAGTTTCAAAATCAGGTTTCACAATTCAAATTTGAATTCAAATTTGAAAACCCTAAATTTGACCCCTTTTTTTACCCCCTTTTCCAAAATTTCAAATCCAGCCAGAATTTTGAAATGGTCCCAAAAGCAAAGTTGTAGACCATGAAATTTTGAGCAACTTTCATTTTGGGAAATTTTGAAGTTGCTACACAAATTTGAGAGTAATTTGAAGATTTCAGAAAGGGGGATGATTGCTACAATGCCAGGCCGTCTTTGCCGTCTCTTCCTCTTTCACTGCCGCTGGCATCGCCGTGTCTCCGTCCCTGGCACTTTGTGTGCACAGACACGCGGTCGACTGCATGACCAGGATCGCGCAGTTGCTGGCATCGCCTGGAAGCTGCCCTCACCTTCTTTAGCACCCTAACGCCGGTCTCCTCGCTCTTTCTCTTTTCCTGCTCTGTCACCGGCGAGCTCCCCCTCACCGGTCAAATTCGCACTGCCAGCACCACCGCCTCCCTTGCCACTTCGCCAGTAGCTCCGCAATGTCCTCGCACACTGCTCCAGCTCGTCGGCGCAGCCTCTGGGTGCCAGAAACATACGCGCCGCCGCTTTCTTCTTCACGGCCAGCAAGAGCTCTGCCGGGGCCGCTCCCACTTGGTCTGGCCGCTCGGCTATGTCTCCGGCGGAGCTAAGCAGTGCCCTAGCATCGCCTTGAGCTCGTGATTCCCGTCGGCTCGCTCTTAAGCTCGCTTCCGCCGCAGCCTCGCCGGAACGGAGCATCGCCTCGTCCGCGGCCAGCTCTCTCCGGTGTTGTTCCGTCCCAACCAGCACCACCCGCAGCTCGGCTTGGCCACCATGGTGCTCACTAGCCCACTCGTTTCTTCTCTATCACCGCCGTTTCACCGAAATGTGCGCTCACCACCGTGAAATGCCGCTGCACCTGTCTCTGTCGCGGTCAGCCTCCTCCGCTCCACCTCCGCCTCAGCCGGCGCAAGAAACGCGTCACAATGTGTGCTTCCTCGAACTCGCACAAGGTTGATTGATCTCCGCGGCAGTGCTTCCGCTGCCGCACCACTGTGCCGGCGCTCTGCTCAGCCGCCATAGCCGATGTGCCATCCCTTAATCCTTATCTGACCATCCAAGGGCCTGGACAGGTGCGCGAGGTGATGACGATGATGTTGGTGCCACCGCCATCGCCGGAGAGCTCACCGGCATCGAGCTCTGCCGCGTACCCATCGGCGGACCCCCTGGTCAAAGCCGGTGAAGGCAAGGTTGACCCCGAGCTCCCTTTTCAGTGACTGTGGGTGAGGAGAGGGTGAATGACAAAAGGTTTTCTCCTTTTTCCAAATTTCCAGAAAAGATTAAAATGCTGATTTCTTGTTTATTTTATAATTAAATAATTAGAGCTCAGAAAAATATGAGCTAAAATTCTTTGTGTTCCTTATGATGCGTAGTTTCACGAAAAAATATGTGTTTGACATGTTAATCACTTTTATCCTGCTTAATAATTACCTCTTTTAATTAATAAATGGCTATTCTTTAATTTTTGTAGAGTAAAATACTAATCCAAAAATCATGAAAAATTAGGTTAAGTTTTTCATGCTAAAACCAAGCTCCACTAAAACTTGGGTACTGTTTTGAGCAAGTTGACTTCAATAATTAATTTTTACTATGCTTAATGACTATAAAAATGGCTAATAAACTCACTAATTAGTTAGTTAGTTTTCTAATTAATAGTTGAGTGATTTGTGGCATTGTTTGAAGCCCATGAATTAGTACACATCCCAGGTCCATGGCATAGTCATGTGTAGCTTAATAATATAGATGCTCACATATGTAATAAATAATTAATTAACTTAAGTAAGTAAACTCATTTAGGGTGGATTCCTTTTTGGAATTGTTTGAAGACCATAGGTCATTTAACCACCACTGATCTATGGCTTGGTCATGTTTAGATTAATAGTAACTTTTGCTCACATGTTTAATAAATAATAAAATGACTTAAACAATTGATAAATGCTTCACTTAGGATTACTTCCATTTGGTATTGGTGGAAGACCATGAATCATTACCACCCTAATGGTCCATGGCTTCGTTATGCTTTATAAGTAATGGTCATCATCACATGTGTGGTATAATGATAATCATGATCATCTGTGTAGTTAGTAGTTAATTAAATAATCAACTAGAGCTTGTGTTTCACTTGAATGTTTAATTGCCTTTGAGAATTGGTTGAAGCCCATGGAATGCTTCACCCTAGCTATTCCATGTGTTGACAGTAGTTAACGTATAATATAAATCATCAACCTTTCTCGCGAAATGCAAGAATATCATAGAGTTGAAGGTTATTACTAACAATTTCCATAAGTTTTGGTGAATTGTTATTTTTTAGGGATTAATCCAGAAAGCATACAAAGGAGAATTTAATTGCATAAAAGTGACGCCCGATGAAACATTCGCTAGAGAACTCAAGAAGACTCCGAAGACACTTTGGAGCGAAGCCCGGCCCCACACCTGACAGGAGGGGCTGGCCGGCATGCCTGGGGTTCTGGGCGGCACCCCCTTCCGTAACCTTCTACGCCCTTCTTGAGTATTCGTCCACCACCTCCAAGGATCCATCTGCCCCTACGTAAAGTCAGTTTGATCCAACGGCCGTCGTTCATCCCACCAGGCTATAAATATAGCCCTGTACCCCCTAGAGGAGGCTAGATTAAGAGCTGAAGAGTCTGAAGCCCTAATTCATATCTAGTAGAGATCTAAGCTAGCAATCAAGAGAGAATAGTTCAATCTAGAGCTAGTCTTGTTTAGAGATTATAGAGATAGAGTTAGAGAATGGAGTTCTGGAGGACTTCTGACCTGTTGATGCTTCTTCATCGTTGTATTCTTCAGGATCAAGTTCCTTCGCATGGAGCTTGCATTCTGAGATTCTTTGGTAGTCAACTTCTAATTCAACTAAGGAATTTGTTCATATTGTCCTTCTAGTTTGCAACTCTTATTGAGTGCTTTGATCTCGGTAGCTCCTTAATTGAAGTAGTATTTTATAGTGTAAGCGTGGTGCTTAGGCTAAGTTTACTTGTGAATGTCCTCTGATTTTCTAAATAGCGGTAGCTCACGGAGATGACTTTATAGCTTCGTTGAATTCTTTGTAGTCCCGTTCCTGTTAATAGGTTTGGCAGGCTTATTGATGCTTAGTAGGAGAGAACTCTATTGTCTACTCCTATTTTATAAAGTTATTGCCAATGATAGAATGATAGAAGACATAGCTTACAGAGATCATAATTAGATAACCCTTGGTATTCTCCTTGTTCTCGCTATTTTCTAGCTTGATTATGCATTGGGTAAAGTTTATAGACTTAATCATCGTTACCTACTTTTCCTCTAGGTTCGATATTAAAACTAGGTTAATCTTGGTGAAGTGCTACAACGGCATTGTATTTGTGCGCTTGCGGATAATCATATTTATTTGTGTGTATTTAATTTATACTAACAAGCATTTCTGGCGCTGTTGCCAGGGAACGGTTTGCTAAGTTGACTTTAAGTTTAGCTTAGTGTTGTAGTATACTTTTATCTTTTATTTTACCTTTAGTTCTTAGTTTTGTTTTTATCTTTTTATTATAGAACCCGTATCCCAACTTCTACATCAATACGGAGCACCCAACAGCCAATAGAATCATCCAAAGCAATTACATCATCTGGCAATGAGGTACATCCGGGGTTAATTCATTTAGTTTAGAAATGTACTTTTTCTAGCAGTTCTAGCGAAAACCCCTATTCTCATTTGAGTGATTTTGAAGAGACCTGTGTATGCCTACATATTAAAGGCATGGCTGATGAAACGTTAAGATGAAAGCTCTTTCCGTTTTCATTAACGGGAAAGGCTAAACATTGGTATCAATGTCACGTAAGAGTAGACAGGGTGATTAGAAAGCTTTATGTTCTAGTTTTTGTCTTAAATTTTTCCCCATCGATAGAGTCGCTAAACTTTGTTTTGAAATTATAGGGTTTAAACAATTATATAACGAATCAGTAGGTAAGGCTTGGGAATGTTTTGATAGTTTTGTAAATTTAGGTCTTAGTCTTGCTTTACCAGAACCCATGCTTTTACAATATTTCTTTTTAGGCCTTAATGAAAGAACTAGATAATATCTTAGTTTGGCCGTAGGAGGAGCGTTTATGCATATTACTGCTACACATGTGAAAACTATTCTTATGAATATCTTAAATGATCTTCCTGAAGAAAAAGAGGAGTTGATAGAAGAAGAAACCCAAATAGCTAAACCTGAACTTTTGTCTGAATCATCTCAACCTTTAGCTATTACAGAACCTGAACTACCCAAGGAGGAAGAGGAGGAAACTCCACTTTCTGATTTTTATGCTTGATTTTGAGGATAAACTTTTTAATGATTATAGAAACACCTCAAGTTATTAGGTAATGATAAAACCTCAAGAATCTAGGGAATCTAAAAATGTAAATCTCATACACCCTGTTGAGGTAAAGTTTTTTGAGTAAAATGTGTTGTTAGTCCATTAACTTGTGAGGGTGTATCGATTTGGTCCATCAGTTTTAAAAGTGCATTTTTAGGTCCAAAATCTTGATTGTTGGTGCATAAAGGTTCATACCCCTTCATTTTATATTTTTATTTTTTGAAAACCCCCCTCATTTTTTTCTTTCACATGTATACCCCTCCCATGCCCACGCTGACTCTGTACGCACGCCGCCGCTCCCGGTCCGCGTCAACGAGCTGCCAGACGTGCCGGCCTTGCCAGTATAATGCGCAGCCGCCTTCTTCAGCTCGCCGGCCCTCACCCTTATCTCGTACCAACTCCAGACTGAACGCGTACGTCCAGCGTGTAGACACTAGAATATTGTACACGCGTATCACATGCATGTTTCCTGCGACCATACAGAGACAGAGGTGTAGTCTGTGTACGACGTGCACGCATGGCACCGTGTAGAAGGAAGGAAGGTAAACGACAAGTTTCAGATCTGGCATACCTTGTAGATAGACGATGTGCATCTGCGGTTGTGACTAGTGATATTCGTGGTTGAGTCATCAGACACTCGCCTATCAGTGATCCAACTGCAGGCATCAAAAATTCAGAACCGTAAAAAAACTGAGTCCAACTCATGATACGCACGTACAACAAGCCGTGAAAATTTCTTTAATGTCAATCAAGAATATAGTTTATTTTCTAATTTTGTTTGTTGTTACACACACGTACGCTAGCTAGTTATACATGATCATACAGATCGCGTAGAGGATATTGTAAATGTGATCCTTATTACGCGATGGCTGCCAAGTGGAGATCTTCCAGGTGGCCGCGCGCCAAGCTGTCAGTGCCCACTCTCGCGCTGCGCACCGGCAACACCGCCTCCTTCACGTGATTCCACGATGCTCTGCGAGAAAGCAGGCTACGTCCCCGTCCAAGGCATGTCCTATGTCTATGTGTGCCTTCCAGCGTCCAGCATGTGCATGTCCTCGGGCTAGTTCGCTCGCGTACCCATACTACACTAACGCGTTCGCGCATCTCCTCGGGCCTCATACTCAACACGTTCAACGATGCGCTTGAGCGCCGCGAGCAAGCGGGACCTCGCCGCACGTGCCGGTGTTCGACGTCAGCCCGCTCCGCTCCACAAGCTCTCGCCCGACGGCGCTGCTGCTCCCCAGGACCGGAGCTGCCGACACGGATCGCGCGGGAGCGGCGGCGTGCATGCAGAGTCAGCGTGGGCATGGGAGGGGTATATATGTGAAGGAAAAAGAAATTGAGAGGGGTTTTTTAAAATAAAAACATAAGACAAAAGGTAAGGACTCTTTATGTACCAACAACTAAGATTTTGGACCTAAAAATGCACTTTCAAACCTGATGGACCAAATCGATACACCCTCACAAGTTAATGGACTAACCATACATTTTACTCCCCAGTACAACCAGCATTAGTTGACTCACCAGATTGGTATCCCTTGTTGGTATCCCTTGTTCTCTCTACTCATTTCGAAATTTTTGAGACACCTGACAATGGTTTCGGTTATACAATTTATACGGACACTGAAGCAAGTCTCATACAACCAAACCTTGAAGGCTTGGTGGCAAATCTTAGCAATTTAAGGGATCTCCCCCTCCCCTGGGTAGACTTGTCCCACAACAGTCCTCAGTGGTGTGACGCTCTAGCTAAGTTTTCTCCTATGCTTCAAGTTTTGAGCTTACCATTTTCTGGGCTCTCTGGACCTATCTGTGGTTCACTTTCTGTCTTGAATTCACTTTCTATTATTGACCTGCAGCTGCATATATAATTTGTCTGGTCCAGTCCGGAGTCCTTTACTAACTTATCCAACTTGAGTGTCCTGGTCCTCAGACGTAATGCACTTGCAGAATGGATTTCTCCACTGTTCTTTCAACTTACCAATTTACTGACCATTGATCTATCCTATAACTATAAGATTTCTGGCTCCTTGCCAAATTTCTCAACTAACAGTAGTTTGATAAATCTACTTGTTGGTTCCACAAACTTTTCTGGTACCATACCAAGTTCTATTAGCAATATAAAAAAATTTGAAGGGGCTAGACCTTGGTGCAACTGGATTTTTTGGGGAATTACCATCATCATTTGGTAAGCTTAAATCTTTAAATACCTTACAAATATCCGGAATGGGAGTAGTAGGGTCCATACCATCATGGGTTGCTAACCTAACCTCTTTGGTGACGCTCGAGTTCTATTACTATGGTCTACATGGACCAATACCTTCTTTTGTAAGTGATTTGAAGAAATTAAAAACATTGGTACTGTGTGACTTTGGCTTTTCAGGACAAATACCGTCACATCTATCGAACCTAACACAACTACAAACACTACTGCTTTATTCAAACAATCTCAACGGTATAGTCAGCCTAACTTTTTTCAGGAATTTCCCAAATCTTTTGTTGTGGTAGATGGAGAAGATAATTCTACAATAGCATCCCTTCCCAAACTCATACATTTGTCTTTATCAGATTGCAACATCTCTGTATTTCCTAATTTCTTGAGGCGCCAAAATCAAACTGTGTGGGTTGACCTTTCCCAGAACAAAATACAAGGTGCTATACCAAAATGGGCATGGCAGATCTGGGATCATCTTTTTTATTTGGACTTGTCAGAAAATAAATTTAGCAGCATTGGTTATGACCCGTTTCTCCCTGTAGCTGTAGAGTGTTTTGATCGTAGTGACAACTTGTTTGAGGGGCCCATACCCATACCTCAAGGCTCGTCAATATGGAATGTTCTCATCTGTACATTCCAATTTTGATTCTCATCTTAGTGACGTTAATCCCTTTAGGGCCTCCCAAAACAACCTATCTGGAAAAATTGATCCATCTTTTTGTGGGACAAGTATACAGCTCCTTGACCTTTCTTACAACAATTTGAGTGGTTCAGTTCCATCATGTTTGATGGAAAAGGCGAATGGGATGCAGTTACTAAATCTGAGAAAAAAAATCAACTTAGAGGGGACCTCCCTGATAATATCAACGCAGGGTGCACATTTGAGGCATTAGATTTCAGCGACAACTGGATCGAGGGACAGCTACCTAGATCACTGGTTGCTTGCAAAAACTTGGAGGTACTTGATGTTGGAAACAATGAAACTAGTGACTCATTTCCTTGCTGGATGAGTACACTTCATAAACTAGAAGTCCTTGTTCTGAAATCAAACAATTTTTTTGGATATGTTGCATAATACCTTGGAAAAGGAAAAAGTAATTGTTCATTTCCAAGTGCAACAATTCTTGATCTATCCTCAAACAACTTTTCCGGGCTGTTGCCAGTGGTTTAAACAGTTGAAGTCGATGATGTTTGTGGATTCAAACATGCCAGTGGTCATAGACCATGAGTTGCCAGAATTTGGACCATACAAGTATACTGCTGCAGTCACATATAAAGGGCATGATACCAAATTTGCTGAGATATTAAGAACCCTTTGTGGCGATCCTAGCCAAGATACGAAAGATCGCCGGCGAGCACACGTGGCAGTGAATGGCGGCGCCGTCAGCAGCAGAGGAACACGAGGAAGGAGAAGGCAAATTCGAGTTCTATTCTTCACAGTTCCACCCTGCCACCCACACAGCGAGTTTAACAGAAATGAAATGGGCTAGGACCAATACAACCATGCGGCCCACATGCCGTCTTAAAGGCCCATATGTATATTGATGGTGGTACATTACATCTCCCCTCCCTTAAGCAGCAGCGCGTCCTCGCGTTGCAGCCTCCACTGAAGTCCTCAACGCTGAAGGAAGAGTCTCCAGAGGTTCCCAGGTCGCCCAATGGCGGGGGCAGGACTGACGAAGAACCAATGCCTCCGGCTTCACACAACTGCCCACCAATTGCAGACGCGTGCGCAACACCTGATCTGGAGGTAAACTGAGCACAGTGGTTAACGATGCAAATAAGTATCGGTAGAAACAGGGACCTAAGGAGGCAGCGCTTTCTTGAGTTGTGAGATGTGCAGAACTGGATGAATACGACTTGCAGCCGGCAGCTGTAGTTTGTAGGCCACTTTGCCCACCTTCTGCAGAATCAAATATGGCCCGAAATACTTGAAGCTGAGTTTGTTGTTCGATCGGCGCTGGACAGACTGTTGGATATGGAGTTGCAGCTTGACATAGACCCAATCTCCAACCGGGAACTCCCGTTCCTGACGATGTTTATCAGACTGAACTTTCATTCTGTGTTGAGCCCGTTGCAGATTGTGTTGAATGAGTTCAAGCATAGACTTGCATTCCTTCAGCCACTGATCCAAGTCTGAGACAGCACAAGTATCCTCCATAGTAATACCAAAATGCCTGGGCTTCTGGCCATACAGTGCTTGAAATGGAGTTAGGACATGAGCAGAATGAAATGTAGAATTATACCAGAGTTCAGCCAATGGAATCCAGGACACCCATTTGTTTGGACAAGACTGTACCACACACCGTAGATATGTTTCCAAACACTGATTGAGGCGTTCTATCTGGCCATCAGTCTGTGGGTGATACGCGGCCACCAGTCGACTCCAACATAGTCCTCAAGCCCGCGTCGTTCAACCACGTCGCTTGGATCCAAATCCAGCCACGGTCCAACCACCACCTGGGCCTCGAGTTCCTCCTCGGTCGCATCCTCCGACTGGCCGGAACACGGGAAGGCCGAGCTCCCGACCAGCCAGAGCTCAGAACCAACTCCCCTTCGACTTGGCTAATGCCTCGTCGACATACGGGCGACAGGTGAGGGGTTTATTCCAAGATCAGGCTCTGACCCGGCACCCCCAGCGCAACGTCGAGTTCCAACTCGACGGCACCATCAGGCATATCGTCCATCACGTACGTCTCGAGGAACTCCCCGACAATTCCATGACAACCGTCCAAGAAGAAGGGACTTCGAACTCGATCTTCGGGCTTGACGGCGACGCTGCATCAACCAGTACCACTACTACAACGGATGACGATGATGAATTTCCTGAACGGATCAAAAGCCTACTCGGCGGCAACGAGCTCCCTGAATTCCCGCCAGCGTTCGGAGGCATCGTTTTTCACGTCGGTAACAATGAACCACCGCCTGTCATTGAGTTTGAAGCAAAAGCGCGTGAGAGGGAAGCCCGCAATGCGGATCGAGCTCGGTGTCGAGCACTGGAGCTCCAGGCAGCCCAACAAGCCCAGGCCAACGCCGCCGCACCAGCCGCCACGGCAGCCACGCCCGCCTCTCCCGAGTCCAATGCCGTCGCTCCCTGCCCAAGAGGGAACAGGCTCCAGCCTCGAGTTCGACCTAGTCGGTGAGCGACCAGTCCATAAGACGCCCAGCGCCAACATCGCCGTTGCCGTCCAGCAACTTCGGGGCATGCCTGTCACCCCCGAGCTCGAAGCGGTCCTCGACCACCTCAAGGCTGCGGAAGCGCAAGTCAATTTCCTGCGTGAAAACACGGCCGGTTCGTCTCATAGCCGCTGTTCCCGCAGCACACGACACAGCAATAGGGATTGAGCAGAAGGTGGTGGTGGCAACGATCGAGATCGAGAAAGTCGTCAGGGCGCGCAGGCTGACCACAACCAGGGCCATAACTACATCCCGCACGGAGGCGATGACCACCGACCACGTGGCAGGATTTAGGAGGTCGAGCAGCCCTGGGGTAACGATCTCCATGATGTTATTGACAACAGGTACCGCGCTCGTTGTGGACCGTGGGGTCCCAAGTCCTTCTCTGAACGACTTCGCTAGGTCGACTGGCCCAGGAGCTTCAAGATCGGTGAACTGCAGCACTATGATGGCAAAGCTAACCCCGAGCAGTGGGTCGTTGTCTACGAAACCATGGTCCGAGCAGCTGGCGGCGATGAGCACGTCATGGCCAATTACCTCCCGGTGGTGCTCGGTGAATCTGCCAACCGGTGGTTGCTGCGACAGCGCGACGGCTCCATTCACAGCTGGCCACAGCTGCGGTAGATGTTCATTGAGAATTATAAACCCACATGTGAAGAGCCCGGTACCAAGCATGAGCTCGCCCAGATCCACGACTCTCCAAACGAGTCACTTTGACACTACATTCGTCGCTTCTCTGAAGTCTGGATCACCATCCATGATATTAGCGTCCCAGAAGCCATCAGCATCTTCATCGCTGGGCTCCGACAACCACGCAATACTGACCTCCGCAAAGAACTGCGCAAGCAGCATGAGACGATGGAGGAGATGTTCAATATTGCCCAGGACTGGGCACGCATCGACGAGGCTCTCATCCAGTACGATGACGGCGGTCATGGCGTGTTCAGACGTAGCCATCGGCGCGATGATGACCGCGACCGTGATCGCGATTACGATGACCGCCGTGGAGGACCCCACTATTACCGCCACGGCGACCGCCGTGATGACCGCGGCAATGATCACCCCGAGGACCGCAGCAGCGACCGCCGCGATAACAGAGGTAATGACCGCCGTGATGACGACCGCCCGTACAAACGGCGATCGCCGCAATCACGGCAACCGCCAAAACAACTCTGTCAACAACGCCGATAAGGGCCAGAAGCGCGAGGTCGACGGTGAGTATGACAAGATCCTCAACGGTGATTGCCCCCGTCACCCAAACAAAGGGCACACCTTTGGTGAATGCAACGGCTTTGCCAGCATCTTCGCCTGAAAATGATAGCGCACCAACAAAAAGGGCAACGGCAAGAAGCCCAACACGTGCGACAAGTCTAACGATGACGAGAACGATGGCAAGAATCCGTGCCATGCATACAAAGACCCAGAAAAGCATGTGACTACCATGATTTTTGGTGGCAAAGTGGCCATGGAAAATGCGCGCGACAAGAAGCTGCTCAAGAGGCGCATTGCCGCCCTCTCCGAGGCCGACGACCTCATCGCCGACATCTAGGCTCCTGCCAGGTTGGAACAGCCCATATCCTTCAGTCAATTCGACATGTGGGCTAAGCTACCTGATGCTGCTCTATTTCCTCTGGTCCTTGACCTGGTGATCGGCAGCATCCGCTTCGAGAAGGTACTGGCTGACGGAGGCAGTGCGTTGAATATCCTCTTCTACCAAGCTTTTCTGGAGCTCGGTTTGAAGCAGGATCAGCTTGAGCCATAGGACTCACCATTCTAGGGCATCATGCCGGGCAAGCCTTCCATGCCCCTTGGACAAATTTCGCTGCCTGTCTAGTTCAGCACTCCACAGCACTACCACACTGACTTCATCAACTTCATCGTCGCTGACTTCAATGGCATCTACCATGCCATACTTGGCAGGCCGGGCATCGTCAAGTTCATGGCTGTCCCGCACTATGACTATCTTGTCCTCAAGATGCCAACTGATAAGGGTATGCTAACGGGGTAGCGCCCTTATGGCTCATGCAGTCAAGCAGTGCAAGCGAGCTGCAGAAACAACCAAAGCGCACAAGAAGTTCAGCTTGGTCCTCGGGGACTCAGACAAGACAGCTCTAATCGGGGTCGACATCGACCCCAAATAGGAAGACGCGCATATTCGTTTCCTGCAGGAAAACATAAGCGTTTTCATGTGGAAACCTGCTGACATGCCCGGTGTCCCCAGGGAACGAATTGGGCACTTCCTCAATGTCTCCAAAATGGCCAAGCCAGTCAAACAGAAGCTACGTCGATTCGCTCGCGACAGGAAGGAAGCAATTAGGGCAGAGGTAACCCGGCTCTTAGCCGCTGGTTTTATTAGAGAAGTGTATCATCCAGATTGGTTAGTAAATCCGGTCCTTGTACGCAAGAAGAATAATGAATGGAGAATGTGCATTTATTACATCAATCTCAACAAACACTACAGCAAAGACCCTTTTCTCCTTCCTCGCATCGACGAGGTGGTCGACTCCACTGTGGGTTGCCAATTGCTTTCTTTCTTAGATTGCTACTCGAGCTATCACCAGATCGCCCTTGCTCTAGATGATCAGGAGAGGACCTCCTTCATCACACCCTTTGGTGCGTACTGCTACATGACCATGCCGTTTGGCTTAAAAAACACAGGCGCCATGTATCAGTGCACTATTCAACAATGCCTTGAAAAAGAAATCCAAGACGGCTTGTGCAAGGCATACATCGATGATGTGGTAGTCAAAACACAGGAGGCCTCGACTCTGATCGATGATCTCGACAAGAACTTCACGGCCCTGAACATATTCCAGTGAAAACTTAACCCGAACAAGTGCGTGTTCGGCGTCCCCTCTGGCATACTGCTCGGCAGTGTCGTCAGTCAAGATGGCATACACGCCAACCTTGAGAAGGTAAAGATCGTGCTGGATATGATGCCACCCCGATGTGTTAAGGATACCCAGAAGCTAACAGGGTGCATGGCTGCCTTGAGCCGATACATATAACGACTCAGCGAGAAAGGACTTCCCTTCTTCAAACTACTGAAGGCAAAGGAAAAGTTTGTGTGGTCGGATGAAGTGGACGCTGCGTTTGACGAACTCAAAAAATATTTGACCACACCTCCAGTCCTTACAGCACCCAAGGGGGACAAACAGCTCCTGCTCTACATCACCGCTACCGACCGGGTGGTGAGCACCGTCTTAGTGGTCGAACGCGACGAGCCTAGACGTGTGTATCCCGTCCAGCGCCCAATCTATTATATCAGTGAGGTACTTAATGATACAAAGCAGCGATACCCTCACATCCAAAAGCTCCACACGGCATTTTGATCACCAAAAGGAAGGTTCTCCATTACTTCCAACAATTCAACATGACGGTGGTGATAGAACATGCTCTCGGTGACATCCTCCGTAATAAGGATGCCACCGGCAGGATTGTCAAGAGGGCAATTGAGCTTAGTCCTTTTGAGCTAGGATTTTGCAGTCATAACACCATCAAGTTCCAGGCCTTGGTCAACTTCCTGGTCAAGTGGACGGATATGACACTGCCCGTATCTGATACGGTCGAGGAGCACTGGAAGATGTATTTTGACGGCTCCCTTAATATAGGCGGCGCCGGTGCAGGAGTCTACTTCATAGCCCCGTCAGGTGGTCGACTACGGTACGTCCTACATATCCACTTTAAAGGCTCCAACAATGCTGTTGAATATGAGGCCACGCTGCGCGGGCTCCACATTGCCGTTGAACTGGGCATCAAGCGATTCCAAGTCTATGGCGACTCAGCCCTGGTCATCAACCAGGTTAATAAAGATTGAGACTGCACTAATGAAAAAATGGACGCCTTTCTGGCCGTAATCCACAGGCTTGAGGATAAGTTTTACGGTCTCGAGTTTGTTCATGTTCCTTAAATAGAAAATCAAGCTGCAGACGATTGTCCAAATTAGGGTCATCCCAGGTAGAGGTTCCTCATGGAGTATTTGTTCAAGATCTAATCACGCCATCCATTGATGAAGAAAAGCCAGTGGCATGAAAAGATATCGCCAAGCAGCCGGCTCCCACGACAGCCAACCAGCAACCTTTACTAGAACAAGTGGCCGCTGTTCAGACTATGGCTCTAATCACCGATGAGGTCGATCAGTCACTCGCATTGGTCAGCGATAAGGAGTCTAACAAAGAGGTCTGCCGCGATGAACCCTCAGCCGATCCATCAGTCGATCAGTCTCAGGCTTCCTAGTCAGACTGGCGAACACCTTTCATTCAGTACCTAGTCGATGGAGACGTCCCAAGTGACAAAACTGATGCAAAGCGCCTTGTCCGTCGAAGCCGCAATTACATATTGATCGACGGGCAATCAGTGTGCAAAAATGTGAAGGCCAAAGTGCTTCAAAAGTGCATCATAAAAGAAGATGGTGTTGCACTATTGCACAAGACACTCTGGCACCTGCGGCAACCATGCAGCGTCCAGGACGCTGGTCGGCAAAGCTTTTTGAGCTAGATTTTACTAGCCTTCTGCCGTATCCGATGCCGAGCACTTGGTCCGCCATTGCAAAAAGTGCCAGTACTTCGCAAAGCAGATTCATGTCCCCACACATGAACTCCAGACCATCCCAGTCTCTTGGCCCTTTTCATGCCGAGGACTCGATTATTGGGCCTTTCAAAACAGCGCCTGGTGCTTTTAAGTATGTCTATGTCCTAATAGACAAATTCTCAAAATGGATCAAATATAAGCCCTTGGTTAAGGCAACCACGCAGAAAGCAGCCGAGATGCTCGATGATGTCATACACCGATTTAGCATGCCAAACAGTATCATTACCGACCTAGGCAGAACGTTCACAGGAAGTGCTTTCTGGGACTTCTGTGATGACTTGTGCATCCAAGTCAAGTATGTGTCTGTGGCTCATCCTAGGGCCAATGGTCAGGTCGAGCGCACCAACGGCTTGATCATTGACGCCCTTCGAAAATGCTTATTCCGTGATGACGGCAAATATCTAGGGCGTTGATTGCAAGAACTACCCGCGGTGGTCTGGGGACACCAAGCCTAGTCAGAGCACCGGCGTTTCCCCATATTTCATGGTGTTCGGATCCGAGGTAGTCCTGCCGCCGAGGTCGCTTTCCGTTCACCTAGGGTCGAGCACTTCGACGAAGACGCCTCTGATGAAGCAAGAGAGCTCGACATCGATGCCTGAAGAATGACGCCTTGACACGTGCATTTAGAATGCATGATATTTAGCTAGCTTACGTCGCTATTATAATTACAACGTCAGGGATCGTTTCTTCATCGTCGGCGATGTCGAGCTGCGACAAAAGCAGAAGACAGATGGCCTCCATAAGCTGTCCTCTCATTGAGAGGGGCCATTCATGATCAAAGTAGTCACTAGGCCTGCTTCTTATAGGCTCTGCACATTGGATGGCATCGATGTACCGAGCTCCTGGCACATCGAGCAGCTTATAAGATTCTACCCTTGATAGACGACATAGAATAAGATATGCACCCTTGTTCTTTTCTTTACCAATAATCAAAGTTTAAATATATCACAATTGATGTTTCTACACCCCCTAAGCAATTGTTTTACCCCTAAAGCATGCCTATATTTTTCAACAAGTCGTACAGTCTAATACTCTGACAGGAACAATCAGAAAATAGCACTGTGTCTGGTTCCTCCGACCAAGTGTTATGGCTCCGAGCCAAACAACATAGGAGATACTAGCAGTCGCTCTCTGACGGTACTAGGGCCCTAGCGTTCCGGCACCATGCTGTCCTCTAGAGGTCATCTAGCCACCTAAGAGCTGATTTGCTTCAAAGGACGCTATACGACTACATGCACAACTTATAAAAACAATAGTTTTTCTAATGAACTGAGCTCCATGCTCATTTATGGCTTCGCTATTTCATTGTTCAACACTTGGTATTCCTATTAACACATGTTCATGATGAGAATTTTTAATTCTTTTTATATGTGTTTTCTCCAGTTTTCTGATCCTCCTAAAGTACTTGCTTAAGGATAAGAGACATTGGCTATGGTGTTCTCTGACATACCGACCACGAAAGATATGATTTCCATAAGTGGATGCCTTTCTATTAATAGTTAGCTCGGTATAGGCGGAGCAATACTGGCACATGTTTCAATTATATTACTTCAAATATTTACAACAAAATGAATACAAAGGATGGGCTACCTACGCCAAGCTACTTGAGGATCCCTCATCCACTAGCTTGATGTCTTGTATCACTCTGGACTTGAGGATCCCTCATCCACTAGCTTGATGTCTTGTATCACTCTGGCAGCAGTATCGCCTAGGAGCTATTCCGCAGTTCATTGGCCTCTTCTTCACTAGTATTGGCTGCCACCCCCTCTTCGATTCTCTTTAGGTCGATCAGTGGGTAGTGCGACCTCACCAGCGCAAGAATAAAGGCTGCAACGTACTGACTCGCCTCACGGACAAAATCTTTGAACAAGGGCCATGCCATCCTACATTGGTCCGTGAAGGCTTCTGGCGCGTTTAGCGGGCCGGTCACTTCTGGCTCTTCTGGCATCAGGGCCTTCATCAGTGGTTTGAACCTGCTTGCCATGGCTCAGCAGCATTCCTTCAACTTCTTATTTCCTTCAGCCAGCACTTCAAATTGTGCCATGTGCCTTTTACGGAGCTCTGCATACACGCAAGACAACATTTTTTTATTATGTAACACTGGCGAGCACCAACAAGAACTGTGTGTCAAGGTAGCCGGCGACCGACCTATCATCTCACCCTCGAGTTCATTAACACACTTTTGGAAGATCTCTTTTTCGGCCAGCAGCAGGTTCAGCTCCTGCGCTCTCAGCTAGTCGCCTTCCTCTAGCTCTGCGTGTATTTCAGTCAGCTCAAGATACCTTGTATAAGTGAAGGCTTTTACAGCACATAAAGGATGTCATACCTTTCTTCTCCTGTTCCTAGCTGGACTTTTCTCCTTCTAGAATCGCCACCCGATACTTCAGAGTAGCATTCTCCTTTTTTAGGCGCTCATTCTCGGCCATGGTGGGCCAAAATTGGTTAATCAATTCCAAGCGTTGCTGGGAAATATTCTACACACCCTGCAACATTAATACTCATTAGCTCTGACTAATGTTATTCACAAGATGGACTGATCAAGGAATAGGTCGGCTGCTTACCTTTATCTGCTCACACAGATGGTTTAGGGTTTTGTCGATCTCTTCAGCGACTGGGGCATTGTCGGTGTTTCGTGAAAGCACCAACTAGTAAATTTATAGATGCGCGTTTATGCCCGGATGGTTCGCTAAGAGGACACGAGAAATATACTGGTTCAGGCGTGAGGCCCTACGTCCAGTTCGAAAGGATCGTGTTACTTAGCGGCGGTTCGTAGTAGGGGTTACAACCGGTTCGGGAGAGGGAGGGTCTCCCAAGTCTCTGATTGAGCGTGGTGCCAATATCGTGGCGTGTGAGTGGTGTGTGAACGGTGGTTTTCGCTGTATGATTCGAACTTGTTTAACCTTTTTCCCCCTCAGGAGATGGTTCGCCCTCCCTTTTATATATGAAGGGAGGGAGCGGCCTTACATGAAGTAGATATGGGCGTGTCGTGTAGGAAAAGGAAAAAGGACAATGGTGGAGTGGTGCGTCTGCCTTCCTGGGGTCGGGACGTCCTTCTTCCTTGCACCGCACGCGTTGATCAGGCTTGGTCTTCGGTAAGGTCGCATCACCGGAACGTTCGCCCATGCCATAACAGTGGACGGAGAGGTTGAACAGTTGATTACAGCGTTTGGAATATTATCCCAAAGTTAATGATGTCGTACAGTTCGGGGATGGGTCACGGCTGTCGGATCATCTGGACTGTCAGCTTTGCAGGGTGATTAGACGCCAAGCCACGCCCGCCCTTGACTAACAAAGGCGGTCAAGGGCGAGGCCACGCCCGCCTCGGCTAATGCTGCCAGCGATTCTTGCGTCCATACCTGCCCATACCCCGAGGCCGAGGTGTAGTCAAGGCGCCCGCCCATGTCCTGCGCGGGGCGTGGGTAGAGCGAGCGCAGCCTTGACTGGTCGCGCGTGTCACAGAGTGGCGGCCTAGTCGTGAGGTGCAAGTTCCGAGCGGCTTCTTCGTGAAGACGCCAACAAGCAGGTCGTGCGGTGCCGCGTGGCTTCCCGGTCGCGACCCCAGAGTCCCCTAGGCTTCGCGGGGGTCGCGCGAGTCGAGCTCCCCGGGGTCGGGGGCGCCCCCCTAGGGGGTCGCGCCACTGCGCACGGCCCGACTTCGCCTTCTGGCGCGGCCTTATTGGAGCATTAGCCCGCCTGGTCCGGCTTTCGTGGGCTGGTCCTGGGCTGCCTTATGGCTTGCTTAATCTCATTTAGCCGGGGGCTTAACAGGCCAGTAGTTTGGCCCCCGACAGGCATCAACTTCAGCCTCAAAAATAGCCCAATCACCATCTTGATCCCGGTGAGCCATAAAATTGACTTTCCTCGGGATCCGTTTCAGCCTCTCAGGGTGCCCAAGTACCTCTTCCAGTTGGTCTTCTTGGGCATCCTGCATATTTGAGGTGCTAGCTCCGGCCATGGTCTCGTTGGTGGGCGGTGGTGTACACTTTGCCAGCATCTGGTTCACCCCTTGATCCAGGTCTGCCCGGGTTTCTTCCCTCTGCTGGTGGGGAGAAAGTGGATCACTTGTGGGGGACGGAAGGTAGGCTTCATCATGGTTGGCCTGGCCGTCTTGGCCTACCCCACGTTGCTCTCCCTAGGCCTTGGGGCCTTCCTCTACTTGCCCATCCAGGGGGCGAGCACCGACCACGGGTTCCTTTGTGCTAGCTTGTCTACAAGTCAGAAATATGTTGGTCAATGCACAGCATTGGTTTTGTATTCTCAGTACATCAAAAATTCATACCTGGAAGATCGTTTGAAGGAGTGTCTGAATCGACCAACCCCTCCATGGCTAGAGGACCCACTTAGACCACCTCCAGCAGCTCCCGCGCCACAGGACTCTGAGCTTGGTGGTGGCGGCTCCTGCGTTGGGCTTTCCCCTTTTTCGGCTGTGGATTATGGGGAGCCGACCTCTGAGTCGACTCCGGCGCTTGAGTCGTCGGCTCCTATGGCGATCTTGACGTCGCCCGGCCAGAGGCGTCACCCATCCTGCTGCCTCCAGTAGATGATTGTGAAGCTCTTGGCGGCGTCACCTGCTGGGTTGTGGTTGGTGGTCGGCGGGGTGTGCCTGCGGTGGTGGTCGGTCGGTGCACTTACTCCTCTATACGTCTGCTCCTGAACTTCTGACTCAGAGGAATTGCATCTTCTGGGTCAGAGTCTGAGCTTTCAATCATAGCTGCTCGGCGTCGAGGCTCCTAGCCTTTACTGATGTTTAACTTGCCCCTGGTCAGGGGGGCGGTTGCCTTAGCTTTCTCGGGCTCCGGCTCTTTCATCGGCGCCTTGCCGGTTGCTTTCCGCTTCTGCTGCTTCATAGCTACAGCTGATTCTTCTTCCTCTGCTGATTCTTCAGTCTAGGGATTAGGCTCACGGCCAAGCCGTGAGACAAAGACCTGATCGACCAGTTAGTCTAGGGACTGGACCCATGGCCGGATCGTGGGACACATAACTAGTCGACCAATTTGCCTCCAGACTGGTTGTCTATCATGCTTATACATTGAGCGGCATAGCTTATGAATGGTCGACCAGTTCGACGGCAGACAAGTTTTTTCTTAAAAGCTTGCCACAACATGATGCTCATCTTCTACCAACCTTGGGTGACTACGTAGGCCCACATCACCTAGCAGTGACTCGGCCTATTCATTTTAAATAATAGGGTCAGTTCCCTACCATTTAATACTAGCTTTTCTGAAAAGCTGGATTTCTATAACACCAATGATACCAGGTATCATAAGCTACTGTGGGCCCATGTCTCTAGACATGGACTGCTTTTTTTCATTTTTGGAGCAACATGCATCTTTCGACAATGCCTGTACTTGACAGATACAGTGTTCGGCTCTTCATCAAACTAGATGGTGAACCAGTACACTCCTGTGATGCTCTTCCTAACTGGTCAGTAGACCAGCCACAAGCTCCAGTTGCTTGAGGAACTAGATCAACCATGCAAGATTTTAGGCCTCACTGATTGACAAGTGTCAAGATGGTGTTTTTCTCAAGATCTATGGTGCTCGAGGACTAGCTGTGGGGGTATAAACCCCTATACCCTCACGGCTGGCCTTGGGCCTACTCGGATGGGGTAGCCCAGCCCACAGGACCAAAACCGATCGGCCTCCTTGGCCTGGTCGGATTTTCAGGCGGACAATTAAGAGTTGCTTGTCATGCAAGAAAACTAATCGGTTAGGAAACCAATTGTACCCTAGTTAGATATGATCTGTTTATAACCGACCATATCAGGATCTTAGGATCTGTAACCCTACCCCCCGGACTATATAAGGCAGGCAGGGACCCCCTCAAACGCATCTCATCTCAATCAATAACAGAAGAGCAGGACATAGGGTATTACACATCTAGCGGCCTAAACCAGGGTAAACCGTGTGTGCTGTTCTCTTGTTATGTCTTGGTCGTAGTCTAAGCGTGCCTCTACCAATAAATCACTACCATCGGTATATCCGTGGTAGACCGCCGCCGATATTTCATCGATAGGTAGTGTCTCAGAAACCCCAGTGTTTTGCCACTAGCTTAGCAACAAGATTAGACATAAGCAAGATATATTAAGTGATGATCTTGATCTCTATTTCACATCCATCTCCATCCACCTTACTTATTGGAGAAGTTTCATAAAGATTGAAATCAAGAAGCCACCTGAGATGATAATTCATACCCTTGCTTGGATAACCTTATCAAGAGCATGAGTATGTGGAGTGTCAACAAAACCTTGCCATGTTGCCCAAAAGAGTCTAATTGGACTTAGGAACAAAAGTTGTGAAGGGTCCATGTTGAGCAAATGTCAAGAAAGTGCTCAACTGAGGCCAAAACCTTAGATTAGAACTTTATCAATATTGCTGCTTTGACCAATAAAAAAGTATATCTTATGCTCATATTCTTAGGTTTGACGTTAAATAAAAGTTGAAGTACAAGTTGTGTACAACAAACTTTATTTAAGGATCAAGTCATGATTCACCTTGGAAACATGTCAACCAAGATCTCGAAGATTGAATTTGCTGTAGTTTCAGCACTATTCTAAGTCTAGAATTCAATGTCGATTGGTTAACATCTCGCGTTCTCCAAATTTTGTGTAGCAACTTGAGTTGATCCAAAAATAAAAATTGGAGGTAATACAATGAAGAAGAGCATGCAAAAAGTTGGGTTCAATTTGAGTAAGTTCGGGCTGTCAATTTGGAGATTGAGTGCGTCAAAGGTTAACCCTAATCAACACGCCGACATGCCTGTTTGGACCTTAATTACCTACTGATTTGACAATCTAATGACTAGAGTACCTAAAATAAAGTTGAAGAGCAGCAGGTGGACAACAACTTTTCTTAAAGGCCCATGGCCCAGTTCAGAACCGAGCAGGCCCAAAATTGCAGTCCAATGTTCCCATGCCGTCGCACGCCAGGTGTCTGTGGAAAGGCCTACGTGGCGACCATGCACCGTGCCGCGCGTCCGCCCCCTTGCCACGCGCCCTGGCGCCTCTGCTGCTCAAAGTGGACACCCGAGCTCGGTCCCTGCTCTATCTCCACTCCCTCACTCGCCCCTGCTCGCTCTCCATCCCCTTCTCCGCGCTAGAAGGACGCCGTTGCCATGGCCATGCCGGCCGAGCTCCCTACAGCCGGCGTTCCCATGCCTCCGTGCCTCCTCGTCGTCACCTGAGCGCGGCACCACCTTCCCTACCTCCTACCGCACCTCCTGCGCCTTTTCTCCGGTCGATTCGGCCACCGGAGAGCCGTCACGCCAAGCTCGCTTCTACTGCAGCCATGGCCGCCGGCACACGAAGCGTGGCCAGGCTGCTGCCGCCACCTCTGGCCGGGCCGAGGCCACCCAGGGCCTGGCTCACCCTCCTGCAGCCCCGGCGTCCCTTCTCCACTGCCTGCCGCCGCCGGAGAGCCACCCCAACCGCAGGAATCGGCCTCCCCATCGACCTCCTCTCTTTTACTCGCATTAGGGACCTCCTGCAGCAATTTGACAAAAGTCAGGGTGTTTTGTGAGAAGTCTATGACTCATATGAATAGTATTGCACAGTGCGATTTCTCTTTTTCCTTTTCTTTTATGCATTAATCGGCTGAATTTTTGGAAATTCATATAAAATCATAGAAAAATCGTAAAATAGCAAATGAGGACTTTTGGAATCCCTGTGAGTAGGTCTATGCAGTGGAGTAATAATATTGCATATTTTAGTATAAAATTTGTACAGTAAAAATTGATCTTTGCTCTCAAGGGTTTATTCTTGCTTAATTCATATCTCAAGTTGTAGTGCTCCATTTGATGTGAAATTTGAATGGTAGGCTACTTATGATATATGTGTACTGTGATAAAAAGTTGGGATTAATTGGATGCAGTATGATTGAGTTATTGACTTATCTTCGTTAATGTCTAGTGAATGGTTTTAATTGATTAATAATTGAAATAAAAATGTAAAAAAAATGTGGTTCTACTGTCTTTGCATGATATTGTTGTTTCCTATGGATGCTTAACATAGCCATGTATTTACTGAAAAATATTGAGTTTAAGAATTAACTTGCTCTCACATATTTACTGTATTAGCAGTTTGTCTTTTTCATAGAGGTTGCTATGCTTGTGCAAATGTTATGAAATTTATATAGTAGACTATTGATAATGTATGTAAGCTACTGTAATTTTATTATAATTTAATGTGCACTTTTAAGATGTGTTCCAGATATGTTTCTTAGTCCATCTTGTTATTGAAATAAATGGAAAAGGACATGGAAATAATTTATTTAGAGATGGCCACTATGTTTTCTAGTATTCATTTAATATATTTTAACTGTTGGTAACATTGGTTGTACCCAATTTGATGTTTGAAACATGAGTGAAATATTATTTGCTCTATTTATCCCTTTTGGAGGCTTTCTGGACAGTTTCTAGAACTTCAAGTTACTAGCAGCTAAGGCTATAGTCCTAGCGTTATTGGGGATATAACTCTCTTGATAGAGGTAAAAATAGTTTGGTATGCCACGGTGCCCGTGCCATGCTATTCTGAAACTATCATCCGAGGTATATCACTAGTAGCAGTAGAGAGAATAACTGGTGAGGTATACCTCAGTACCATGGCTGATCTAGTGATATGGTAATTGAGGTACACCACCTCAAGCATTGCTTACTTATTACCGGGGATAGACTTACTCTATTCTCAGTAATGATGTGAAGGAATGTCAACTGCATTTCTGGCATTGTCATCAGGGATCCAAACTTGGTGATGCGCTAAGAAACGCCAACAAGCATTTCTGACGCCGTTGCCAGGGAAGGCTAGGAAAGATTTTATATGAAAACATAAACTTAGATAATATACATGTGTAAAAGTAAACTTTGTTCATACAGGATAACTTTTCTTGTTTTCTCCTGTTGTGGATGAAAACAGATAGTGTATGACTGGGTTCAATCTACCGAAAAACTTCACCAGCAATCTAGAGGCTATCTTGAAAAAGACTCGGTCCCGTACCGTTTCTTGTTCAAGTACTCCACCGACAACCGAACCAGTCACCTTCGCAGCCGAGATCACCGCTATGGCTAGAAAATCACTCCGCGAGTACTCTGTCCCCAATGTTGCCAACGTGCCCATTGGGCCCGCTGTCAACCTTGGTGACAAGAACTTTGAACTTCGCACCGGTCTTATCATGATGGTGCAGGCAAGCACATTCTGTGGCTTGCCAAGTGAGGACGCCAACGCTCATCTCCAACAGTTCCTGGAGCTGTGCGACACCATCGTCATAAAAGACATCGCACCGGAGGCCATTCACCTCCGTCTGTTTCCCTTCTCCCTCACAGGGAAGGCGAAATAGTGGTTCTACAAGGATCGGGAAGCTGTTGATACCTGGGCCAAGTGCCCAGCGGCGTTCCTTGCAAAGTTCTTCCCTCTAGGCAAAACAACTGCCCTCAGAGGGAAGATCACATCATTCCAGCAGAGCAGCCTGGAGAACATCCCCGAAGCATGGGACAGGCTGCAAGACTACATTCAAGCCTGCCCACACCATGGGATGGAAGATTGGATGATTCTACAAACCTTCTATGAGGGGTTAATCCCCGTGTCGAAGGGCCATCTGGATGCTGCAGCTGGAGGAGCATTCCTCTCCCTCACTATCACTGGAGCAAAAGCTCTGATTGAGAAAATCCTGTGCAATCAAGGATGAGGGAGGAAAGGTCCCAGTCACAAAAACAAAAAGGCATGTATTCTGTCAAGGAGGCAGATATGCTTGTCGCAAAAATAGACCTATTGCTCAAAAGATTGGACGAAAGAGCCCATGAGAAAGAGGCCATGAAGAAGGGCTACGTCCAAGCTATAGACTCACACATGACATGTGAAGTCTGTGGCAATGTTGGCCACTCGGGGAATGACTGCTCCAAAACCTGTGAAGAAGCTGCCTACATCAACAAAGGCGGCAATGGGTGTCGCCAACAAAATAATGGTGGATGGAATAATCAACCCCGCCAACAAGGAGGTAATTCGAACTTCAATTCCAATTACAATTCGAACCAACCTTCCTTGAAAGACTTGGTATTAGGCCAAGCAAAAATAAATGAAAATTTGAATAAAAAGCTATCTTATAATGATAAAATGTTTGAAAACTTAAACACAAAAATAGAAAACCTCTCCTCTGCTGTTAAAAATCAACTGAGCTTTAATAAGATGCTAGAAACTTAATTAGCTCAGATAACTGCTACTTTACCTTCTAATAATGAGGAGGGATCGGGACAACCCGAAACACCCCTCAAATTTGTCAAAATGGTCACCATAAGGCCTGGTAAGCCTTCCGTCCATGACGGGTATCTTCTGGACCCTCCATTTATCACCGCGAAAGAAGACCCGGGTCAGCCAACCATAGAGTGCTCAATTGGCCCAATGGTCTTCCGACACGCATATTGTGACCTTGGGGCCAGTGTGAATATCATGTCAAAGGTGACATTTGACAATCTGATCGGTGGACCCCTACAACCCATAGACTTCAAACTGCAAATGGCGGACCAGTCAGTACGGGCTGCAGAAGGAATGGCCGAGGACATCCTGGTGCGCATCCAGGACGATTATGTACCCACTAATTTTGTTGTCCTGGATATGGGGAAAGATAATGGCGTACCACTCCTGCTAGGAAGACCATTCCTTAACACCACCAACGCCATTATCTATGTGGGGTCAGGACAAATCCACTTTCAATTCCCTTGATGGAGAGTGAAATGCCCATTTAACGGCTACACACAGAAACCCATGGAGTCAAAAAGAGTTTCCAAACCCCCAGCAAATCCCTCAACTAGCAAAAGGCGACCGAAGAAGGGTAATCGCCAGCAAAGGAAGACACTGTTGGCATTTCTTAGCGCATCACCAAGTTTGGATCCCTGGTGACAACGCTAGAAATGCAATTGACATTCCTTAACATTATTACTAAGAATAGAGTAAGTCTATCCCCGGTAATAAGTAAGAAATGCTTGGGGTGGTGTACCTCAATTACCATATCACTAGATCAGCCATGGTACAGAGGTACACCTCACTAGTTATTCTCTCTATTGCTACTAGTGATATACCTCGGATGATAGTTTCAGAATAGCATGGCACGGGTACCGTGGCATACCAAACTATTCTTACCTCTATCAAGAGAGTTATATCCCCAATAACGCAAGGACTATAGCCTTAGCTGCTAGTACCTCAGAGATGCAATACGGCGTACTTTCAGCATTCCTTGATACTAGGGCTAAACCTATATTCCTAACTACAGTAAAGAGGTAACGATGATCCGGTAAACCTTTGCGGTTTTGGATGTTACTCCGCAAGCGCACGGAATTACCGTTGTAGCATTTCAACCCGGAGAAATCCTAGGTGTCGTATTTATATTTTCCCAAAGGAAGGCTAGTGTAGATTTTAGTATGAAACCATAATCAAGAATATTGTACGTTGTATGAAAGGTAGACCAATGTCCATAACAGGGGTAAACAATACAGTTTTTATGATAGTGGACACACACGTATAAATAGATATCTCTCAAGTGGAGAAAGATGAATGAAGCATAAAGAATAAAAGAATAAAGAATAAAAGAATATCCTACAGGAGCAATGGTCCTAATACAGCTAATGTCTAGATAGTGGATAGTCATACAAATACATGAATCAGAGCTAAAGTTGTGTTTGCGATGGATAGAAAGACCACCTGCCGCTGGTCTGCCAGCGAGATGGGTGGTAATTTAGACTCCTACACCATAGCCGAACGTGGGGGGATTACGAAGGGACGGACAGGGCTGTCACCACCTGCCGCCTACCCCCTCATCCGTGGACTATGAAGTGCAATCACCAGCTACCCTATACCCGAGCACCACGCTCGCATATAAAATAGCTACCCAAGCCCCCCTCGGGTCTCTCACCCTACGGATGAACAAGTAAAGAACTTGGATGTTGTGCGATGAACCACCAACCCGCACACAACTCTATTCTTCATCATCTAAATGTATGAACAACTAAGAACGGAGCTCTATATGCTACGAACATGATATGAATGCTATGAACTAGCACACATATCATGAACAAGGCATATGAACTAGAAGTCCTATATTCTATGATCTAGCTACACAAACTAGTACCTAGTTCATCTACACAAACTAGTACCTCGTTCATCTAACAAGATCATAGAGCTAGAACTATACTCTAAATCTAGAACATTAATATATTGATAAAAAGAGAAGAAGAGCATAATGGAAAGAATAGTATTCATACCAAAAGTAGCCAAGATGTCTCCCCCTCTTACAAGTTGAGCCTTGCTCCTCTACTTCTACTAAGGATAAAGAGAAAGGTGGAGAGGTACACTTGAGCGTACAAGTGAGAGGTGTAGTGTGTTGTGTCTAAAATGAGGAGATCCACCCCTTGCTTTATACTAGGCCTAGGTCGGTTCAGGGGGTAGGGGCATTAATGACCGGCACAACCGACGTCCAAACCGCCTCAGCAAACCGCCACAGGAAGGAGGGCCCACCTGGCCGAGCCAGGGGTGCGACCGCACCCTGGTGCGCCCACACTAGGGGTGGCTCCCCTTGGCACCACCTTTGGCCGGTGGGCTGTGGGCTGGAACTGGATCTTGTTTCTGATGGTTGCTAGCCCAGTTTTGAAGTTCTTGATGGGCTTTGCTTTATTTCCCCTTTCCGCCTTGCCATAAAGCGTATTTCTGTGACCTTTTCCTATTTTTCTTGTATGTTCCCTGTAAAACAGTAATTCTCCAATACAAGTGGAAATAGGTCAATAGTAAAGGTATATGTGAATATATCTATGATAATTCTCCCTATATGTCGGTAATCACCGCCAACAGACACGCAAGTCAACGCCCATACCAAGAGGCCAGTTGGAGCACCAACCAAAACAAGAACAGTGCAAAATGATCAGAATCAAATACAGGGCCAAATCCTCAGGGTATCAAGGAAGTAGAGATTAACCCTCTACCAGTGGGAGGCCTTCCGAAGAAAGCCAAGAACAATGGGAGGCAAGAACAAAAAAAGGTCAAGCCAACCCCAATCAAAAACAAAACTAAACCCACGCCATCACCAAAGACAAATCAAAGGGTGTGGAAATTCAAGGAGGCTCCGAAGCCACCCACTGCACCAGTACCAAAGCCCACCACCACACCATCAAGGAAGACCAAGATGGTGTGGCGACCAAAGGTGCCAGCATTCGTGCCTTCTTCTCCAAGCACGAATATTCCGTCTTCCTCAAAATCCAAAGACAAGGAGAAGAGTCCGACTCCCCAGACTCAAAATGGAGAACCTCTACCAAAAGGTAATTTGGTAAGTTACCCCACTAACATTACTAAAATATCTTCATGACCCTCATAAACAAAATTTTGGTGTGAGGATTGTTGATTGTACCAACATATCTTCATAAACTTTCTATCTTTAAGCATGGTGCTTAGCATAAGAAGTTTACTCTAATTAAACTTGACAATTGTCTAGATTTGATCAGTGAACCAAATTCTAGTTTATAAAGGATCATGAAAACTAACCACAATATAAAATAAAATCTCTTACCCATAAAAGTTTTACAAATTTGGTTCATGATCAAATCATATCTTCATAAGTCTCGTATCTAAATATGGAGCTTAGATACTAAGTTAAATAGTTGACCACTGAACCAAAAACATGACTAGTATAAAACCTCTTGGGAGAGATTATCTTCACTAACATGTAGGTCTCAAGCCGCCTTGGGGGGAAGACCCCTGAATAAAGGTAATACCTCCCTCACTACTCAATAAAAAAATAATTAAAATAATAATAATAATAATAAAAATAAATTCCACTCCAAATATGTGAAATATGCTATGCATAGTTCTCCCTGTTGAAATGATGAATAGTTGCTCGTCTCTTATGATTCATCGGTGCCTAGCTTATGACTAAGTCTTCTTCCGAGGTTTAAGTTTATTGGTTTTAAATATTCACTCTAGAAACTTGAAAACTTAGTGGGATGCATAGAGCGTGATCTAGTCTAGGGATGGTATTAAGCTTGATTTGGTTAGACTAAGAATTTGTTACAATCTTACTTTACGAAAAGCTTGAATGCCAGAGTCTTAAAAATTAAATAAAAAACAAAGTCCTTTGATATGATCTAAAGTAGATTGCTTTGTTATACACCCATGATCGGAATTCACATACACAATGAAAATCAACTTTTGTTCTCTATGTATTGATTCTCTCTTAGAAGTCAAAAGAGAGTGTGGGCTATAAATGAAAAGATGCCATGCCAAAGAAGCATGAGCCAATAAAAGATGCCATACCAAAAAGGTATGTGCCAAAAAAAGAGAGAGAATAAAACAAGGGGTGCAAAGACACCCGCCCGAGCGAAAAAAATGGGTACAAAAAGTACCCGCTAGAGAGATAGCACCTACTTCTTAGAAAGACAGAAAAGAGATAATCATGCATAAGAGTTCAAAAGGAAAAAGAAAATAAACTTTCTTTCCGATCAAAGTGTATAGCTTAGTAATTTGCTATGATCTAATCATTTGACTTTGATCTTCATACAAAAATACAAAACTTCGGGAAGAAAGCAATTCAAAAGAGTAGAATGTATACGAAATCTCTCGTCTAACTCTCTTGCTAAAATACCAACCTAAAGATAAAGTGATAGCTATAAGCCCCACAAGTGACAAGTGAAAAGGATGAGTATGACTACCAATTTACTTAAATCAAGGAAGAAAACTTTATTATAATTCTGGCACTTGTAAAACATAATCAGCATTGCAGCAACTACTGATCAACAACCAAGTTCTTAGCTTTGCTCGAGGACGAGCAAAGGGTAAGCTTGGGGGATTTTGTTGGTGGCGACTACCGACATATTTTAACCGCCCACTATTATCTAAAAAGGGAGAATTATCATAGATATATTCACATATACCTTTACTATTGACCTATTTCCACTTGTATTGGAGAATTATTGATTTACAAGAAACATACAAGAAATAGAGGAAAAGGTCACAAGAATACGCTTTCCGGCAAGGCGTATTTCACACAATAAAGCAAAGTCCAAAGCCAAGAAGCTCAACTGGGCCAACAACCCACAGGAGAGGAGCCCAGGGGCACCAAGGAGCAAGTGGGCCAAGGCTGGGCCCGAGGGGACCCACCCCGGGTGTGGGCGCACCAGGGTGCGGGCGCGCCCCCAAGGTGGCTGGCCCAGCCCAATCTTCTCTGGCGGTTTCCTGAGGTGGTTGTGAAGGCAGTTCGGCCAAGCATTCTGATGAGGCACGGCCCGATCTTCCGAGAGGTATTGGTAAGTTCGATTGGTGGAGAACTCGACGTTGGCGATCCGGCTTCAAATCAGACACGATTCGAACCCTACAACCGTTACACCACTGCTCCGTTGGTTATCAATCAAGCACAACTTGATTGACCTCGCCAAGAAGGTTGTTCCTGCAAGCGAATCGAAGAACACAAGCAAGAAGGTTTCAACACGCAATCTAAAATTGCAAATATGAATGAAGCGAATTTCAATTGAAGGTTCAAGAACTCGGTTCCAAAGGACTAATCGACACAGTGGAGGAGATCAAGAACGGGGGCCCTGGATCACTGTAAAAGGATTTGTCACCACAGTTACAATGAACGATTTAGTTTCTCGATGGAAAACTAAACTCTAAACAAAACCCAAGTCTATTTGGCGGCGGCTACGAAGATATAAATGTCCTAGGGTTGGAGGCGCACCAGGGGGGCGCCCACAACATGGGCCACAAGCCCAACTCGATACAAGGCCAAGTTGGCCCAAAAATAGGTGTCGCAGCACCTTTTCGTGGTCACACAGCATGATCCATGAATGTTCTGGAGCTAGGACCAGAACCAAACTAACGGCATCGTCGTCCCCTTTCCAACGCATATTCACACGCCTTGTTTCGACGTCGTATGAGAGAATTATGATCAAAACACTGACGACGTGTCTGCTGAATCCGAAAGTGACGTGGCTGCTGAGTTGGAGATGAGTTGCAACTTGGAGAAGACCATGGCGTCGGTGTGTCCAGCGTGACGATGTCCTCATCACATTCAATGCCCCTACCCCTGGAAACCGACCCCGAACTAGTATATAAGAGAGGGGGCACTCCCTCATTTGAAACACAACACACTACACCTCTCACTTGTACTCTCAAGTGTACCTCTCCACTTTTCCCTTTATCCTTAGTAGTAGTAGAGGAGCAAGGCTCAACTTGTAAGAGGAGGAGACATCTTGGCTACTTTTGGTATGAATACTATTCTTTCCATTATGCTCTTCTTCTCTTTTTATCAATATAGCAATGTTCTAGAATTAGAGTATAGTTCTAGCGCTATGATCTTGTTAGATGAACTAGGCGCTAGTTTGTGTAGATGAACTAGGTACTAGTTTGTGTAATTAGATCATAGAACATAGGACTTCTAGTTCATATGCCTTGTTCATGATATGCTTGCTAGTTCATAGTGCTCATATCATGTTCGTAGCATATAGAGCTCCGTTCTTAGTCATTCATACATTTAGATGATGAAGAATAGAGTTGTGTGCGGGTTGGTGGTTCATCGCACAACATCCAAGTCCTTTACTTGTTCATCCGTAGGGTGAGAGACCCAGGGGGCTTGGGTAGCTATTTTATATGTGAGTGTGGTGCGCGGGTATAGGGTAGCCGGTGATTGCACTTCATAGTCCACGGATGAGGGGGTAGGCGGCAGGTGGTGACAGCCCTATCCGTCCCTTCGTAATCCCCCACGTTCGGCTATGGTGTAGGAGTCTAAATTACCACCCATCTCGCTGGTAGACCAGCGACAGATGGTCTTCCGATCCATTGCAAACACAGCTCTAGCTCTGATTCATATATTTGTATGACTATCCACTATCTAGACATTAGCTGTATTAGGACCATTGCTCCTGTAGGATATTCTTTCATTCTTTATTCTTTTATTCTTTATGCTTCATTTATCTTTCCCTACCCGTATGCGTGTGTCCACTATCATGAAAACCGTATTGTTTACCCCTGTTATGAACATTGTTCTACTTTTCATACAACGTATAATATTCTTGATTATGGTTTCATACTAAAATGTACACTAGCCTTCCTTTGGGAAAATATAAATACGGCACCTAGGATTTCTCCGGGTTGAAATGCTACAACGGTAATTCCGTGCGCTTGCGGAGTAACATCCAAAACCGCAAAGGTTTATCAGATCATCGTTACCTCTTTACTGTAGTTACAAATATAGTTTTAGCCCTGGTGCCAAGGAATGCTGAAAGTGCGCCGTATAGCATCTCCGAGGTACTAGCAGCTAAGGCTATAGTCCTAGCGTTATTGGGGATATAACTCTCTTGATAGAGGTAAGAATAGTTTGGTATGCCACGGTGCCCGTGCCATGCTATTCTGAAACTATCATCTGAGGTATATCACTAGTAGCAGTAGAGAGAATAACTGGTGAGGTGTACCTCAGTACCATAGCTGATCTAGTAATATGGTAATTGAGGTACACCACCCCAAGCATTGCTTACTTATTACCAGGGATAGACTTACTCTATTCTCAATAATGATGTTAAGGAATGTCAACTGTATTTCTGGCGTTGTCACCAGGGATCCAAACTTAGTGATGCGCTAAGAAACACCAACACACACATTCTTCATTCTAGCTTTTGTCTGAGGCCATCTTCTCCACAAGTGCTAATGCATCAGTGAGCTTGAGTGACAAGAAAGCTCCTCCAGCTGTAGCATCCATAGATTCACAAGTACTAGAGACTAGCCCATGATAAAAGGTCTACATAAGTAACCAATCCTCCATCCTATGATGAGGATATTCTGCTATATAATCTTAAAAACGTTCCCATGCCTCAGCGAACGATTCATCATGTTATTGATGAAAGCTCAAAATTTTCCCCACGTAGAGTATTGATCTTGCTTGTAGGAAAGAACTTGGCCAGGAAAGCAGTAGAGCATTTATCCCATGTAGTGTTGGTTTCTTTGTTTGCACAGAACCACTGTTTTGCTTTCCCAAGAAGTGAAAATGGGAAATGCAGAGTAGGATAGCATCTCTTAATACTCCTCTGATCGTGAAAGTGCTACAAATATCTAGAAAATATTGTAAGTGTGCACTTGCATCTTCATGAGCCTCTCCACAAAACTGACTAGCTTGAACCATGGTGATAAGCGTAGGCTTGAGCTCAAATCCATTATCATCAATATTGACATTAGGTCCAGTACGGATGTTGGCGGTTGTTGGAGCAGAGAACTCGTGTAACGTCTTCTCGACCATAGATTCAAAAGCTGGTGCTAAATTTTCTGCTGATTCTTCTCCTTCGGATGTTGGAGCTTGCTCTCTCGAAGATTTCTTGATGGTGATTCAAAAATATCCCTCGTATTGGCAAATTTCTTCTTCATAGAGTCTCTCTGGATCCAGTATAATTGTCCCAGAGATCAAATCCATTTATTCATTTATTACCTTGCATAAGATATATAAATAGATAGAAACAAGGGTAAGCCTATTTGAGTTAGAGGTCAATTGGGTGATCGATCTTATTCATGATGCATATGCATTATCGGTACTTCCTAAGTTTATTAGCCTTCCCCGGCAACGGCGCCAAAAAATACTTGTTGGCATCTCTTAGTGTCATTAAGTTAACAACGCCAAGAGACACAAGGTACTGATTAACTTATCATTAGCAACTAGCCACCTATCTCCTACCTTTACTCCTAAGCATGAAACTAGGTTGTCATCCCCAATTATATAGCTAGAAATAATTAATGGTACTAACTCTATCATTTTATGTGACCAGGTAGAAATAAAATAAATAAAGATAAATATAAACTAAGAATAATTCTGCAAGTGGACAGATAATTATATTATTGTAGCATTTTATCTAGAGTATTACCAGATTGTCATTTATATTTTACCACTGGGAAGGCATTGCTAAACCAATTACCTATAGTATTGATAACACGTGTATGCATTGAATAAGAGATGTAGCCAATATCACATACTCTTCTCATAATAGGGATAAGTCACAAGATAAATAATATATACATAAATGATAAATGAGCCACTGATCAGTCATCACCAATAATACTAATCCATCATAGCAATCTAATCATGTCAATGTCATCTAATCCAATTAATAGAGAAATAACTCTTAAGTATTTAACTATATATCAAAGCTACATCAACTAGTGCAAGTACATCTAGTAATCATCGTTAGGTAATACTACTATAGTTCCCAAACACATCAGAGCAATGAACAGGAAAAGCTGAGTATAGAAACCTTATGTATACGAATATACTCTTAACCTAACAATCCCACTCTATCAAACCACCGTATGGGGGAAGGCCTACAAAGGACTCAATGGATCTGTCACATCCATGATCTACCTCACTACCCGGCATAACTGGGGATATCCGTAGATAAGCGAAGCATCTAGGCTCCATACCTACATAGTGCCTACCATTCACCATATGATCAAACAGATGAGCGCTATACGAACCAGTGCATGAACATAATAGCAAACCAACTAAACTAGATGTGTTAAAGTAGGCAATAAACATAATACTTAAATTAAGATGAAGAACAGTGTTGCTAGTAAATATCATACAAACGCAGATAATACAATAAGAAAGATGGGAGCGTAAGAAGTATACCAAACTCTTTTCTTCTTGACAACTTTCAGAATCCAAGATCGTATCTTAACTTCCTCTAAACTAGATCTAACTAGGCTAAACTATGAACTAGAAGGCTATGAGAAACTAGAACTTTAGGCTCTGGATGACTTGATCTTCAACTAGCTCAACCCTGAATGACTTGAATGAGGTATTGAATGAATTAGGGTTTTCTAGGGGGTCTGGCCCTATATTTATAGCCCGGTGGGATGCACGTCGTCCCTTGGGTCAAACCGACTTTACGTAGGGCTGAGATTGATCCTCAAAGGTGGTGGAGAAAGATTCCAGAAGGGCGGCGGCTAACCCTAAAGTGGGGTGCCAGCCGGCCTGACCGGTGGGGCCGACCGGCCCCACAGGTCAGCCTCCTCCTCTCTCCTTCGATCTGGTGTCTTCTAGATCCTTCTGGAGTTTGATGGAGTATTCCTGAGTTGCGAATAATTCCGTGATGTATTTTAATAATTAAATCCCTTTTTCATTGTTTTATGGATTAGTCCCTGAAAACTGATAAATCACCAAAACTGGTGGAAATTGTCAGATAAAACCCTAACCTTCTAGATATTAATGTGTTTCTCATGTCTTTTGATATATTAAAAGTTGACGCTATCTAACGTCAACAATCTTCAATCCTGAGCCTTATCTGGTGATAACCTAAACGCATGTCCAACTTGGTGAACCATGCTACTCCATGAAGTTCATCCAGTAATTCATCCACAGTGGGGAGGGGATATTTATCCTTGAATGTGATGTTGTTGATCTATCTATAGTCAACACAAAATCACCACGATCCATCCTTTTTCTTCACTAGTATGAGTGGAGAAGCAAAAGGGGAATGGCTAGGCCTGATTATGCCATTGTGAGGCATTTCAGTGACTTGACGCTCAATCTCATCCTTCTGTGTTGGGGAGTATCGATAAGGCTTCACATTCACTGGCTTGACTCCTGGTAACAAATTGATTTGATGATCAAAAGCCCTAGCTAGAGGTAAGGTTTGAGGACTCTGAAATAAGTCTTCATTAAGCTGAATTAGCTGTTGCACTTCTATTGGAATGGTGTCTGCTGGAGGATCAACCATAACTGGGCACAAATGAACTAACTGGGCCACTCCACCTTTTTTGACCAGCCCTTTCAATTTTCTAAGTTTTAGATTTGGACAGGATGATAATGAGTCCTTGATACCCTTGAGACTGATTCTGGCTCCTTGATGAGAAAATCTCAGCAACTTCCTTTTCCAATGAATCCACATTGGGCTGTGGTTTTCCAGCCAATCCATACATAACACCAAATCAAAGCATGCTATTGGTAACACCCTGGCAGCATGAGTAAATGTGTGGCCCTGAGACCACCAGGTGAAATCTAAAAATTTCTTATCACTCTGAATCTTCTGTCCATTAGCTACAGTAATTGACACTGGGGTAACAGGAGTAATAGTACACTAAAGTATGGTTGCAGCCTTGTCATTGATGAATGAGCAGGAACTGCCAGAGTCTATTAGAATCAGAATTTCTTGATTGTTGACTCTTCCAGCTAATTTGATGGTCTTCTTCCCTTGAACACCAGCTGCAGCACATTGGGATAAGATGAACACCTCATCCTCCTCCTCACTAGACTCATCACTGGAATCATCCTTTGATGGACTGATCTGAATGGCCTCCAAATATTCTTCCAGAACATGCAGAGATACCTTGTCAGGGCATTTGTGTGTTTTGCTCCATTTCTCTCCACACTTCATGCACAGACCCTGCTGCCTGCGTTGATTCCTCAATGTGGCTAGTTTGTCATCCTATTTAGGCCTAATGTCCTCAGTCTGCGCTGGCAAAGGTCCCAGAATTCCTGCTTGAGAATTTGGAGTCTGTCTTGAATGAAACCTGTTGAATTCTCTATTATTTCTTCTGAATTGTGGTTTATTCTGAGTCTCCAACACCGTAGCCTGCATGAGAGCAAGTGACAAATCCACACCAACAGTTCTAGGCTTATGCAAAACTATTGCTGCTCTAATTTCAGGATTGAGACCTTGCATAAATTTGGTAACAAAAAACACATCATCTAGTGATTTGTTGTGGACAAGGACTTTGTGCATAGCTGCTTCAAACCTATCATAATACTCCTGGACATCCATGGTTTACCTAATTAACAGGAGGTCATTCATGGAATTGAGATACAGATCTCTACCAAATTTAAATTCTAAAGCAACACATAGCTCTGCCCAGGAAATATCGGAGTGTTGGGCTTCATAGGTTTGCAACCACAGAGCAGCACTACCCCTAAAGTGTATTGTGGTAAACTGGGACCACAGATGGATAGGAATCTGATACATGGAAAAATATTTTTCACAATTTTCCTTCCAAACTCTAGGGTGAGAACCATCAAACTTAGGGAAAGTAGCCTTAGGCAAACGGATTTCCTTCTGATAATGATTATGAACAGGTACAGCACGATTCTGTGATGTTCTGCCTGTTTCTATGTACTGAAAAGAGAACCGGGAAACTGACCATTGGCCAGGGGTTGCTGCAGGGTGAAGACACCCGAGTCAGACCCCAGTGGAGGTTGAACGAAGCCGTGGCCCTTGGCCCGTCCCTCTTCCTCGCACGGCGGGAGTGGAGGCGGAGCAGGCTTGGGGTTTGCTTCCAACGCCTCAACACGCAACGTGACAGTCTGAATTTCCTTGCTAAGCTCGGTGGAGAACTTGTCGACCTCCAGGCGCCAGCGATTGAATGCTTCCATTAACTTGAGCATCGAATTAGTCTGCAACACGAGCGCATCGATTTTCTCCTCTGCTGTCATCATGCGGTGGGTGAGGGTGGGTCCGCGTGCCAGGGATTTTGCGCGGGGTGGAGATGGTGGAGGTGGTGGGTAACTTGCCAGATCGACCAACGTCGTCGCCGGCGGCAACTGTTGGTGAAATGAAAATCCAGATCCCGCTGTTCCGATTGAAACTCCGCGAGCCCGAGGAGGAAGGAAAGGGTAACCAAGCTCTAATGCCAAATGTGGCGATCCTAGCCAAGATACGAGAGATCGCCAGTGAGCACGCGTGGCAGTGAATGGCGGCGCCGTCAGCAGCAGAGGAACACGAGAAAGGAGAAGGCAAATTCGAGTTCTATTCTTCGCTGTTCCACCCTGCCACCCACACAGCGAGTTTAACGGAAATGAAATGGGCTAGGCCCGATACAACCGGCCCACATACTGTCTTAAAGGCCCATATGTATATTGATGGTTGTACGTTACACCCTTATGTTCATTGATTTCTCAAATAATGCATTCCATGGTAGTATTCCTGAAACTATTTTGGAGCTTTCTTTGCTACATGGGCTCAACATGTCACATAACTTCCTCTCAGGGACGATTCCATCTCAAATTGGTGGCCTGAACCAGTTGGAGGCATTGGATCTGTCCTCAAATGAGCTTTTAGGAGTCATTCCACAGGAGCTAGCATCCTTGGACTTCCTCACAACACTGAATCTATCCAACAATAAGCAAGGAGTGATACCAGAATCAACTCATTTCTTGACATTCCCCAATAATAGCTCATTTGTGGGAAACACTGAGCTGTGCGGGCCCCCTTTATCAAAGGAATGCATCAACACAACAGCAGCGACTACAGCAGCGTCAGCGCATGATGACAGCAGAGGAGAAACTCGATGCACTCGTGTCGCAGACTAATTCGATGCTCAAGTTAATGGAAGCATTCAATCGCTGGCGCCTGGAGGTCGACAAGTTCTCCACCGAGCTTAGCAAGGAAATCCAGAAACGCACCAGTATATATCACGTTCCAAAAAGGTTACCCTCATATGATCATGTACCATACACATCTTTGTCACGTTAACCAAAAATCATTGCTAACTCTTCACGTTCAAAAGGAAATTAATATCAAGCTTTCCACAAAGAAATAGACAACATATTTGGACACGTCATTTCCTTCCAAAATTAGAAATAATTAAATATATAATTTTATTATTACCTCTGATGAAGTAATATGTGGCGAAATACATCCAGATCGATGGACCATAGTTATTTGGACGTACCACAGCAAAGCCCGCTAATCATTCCTCTTCCAAACATGATGGATTAATTTTTCTCACTGTGATATCCCAGTTTGGGTGTTGGGACTAAAAGGCATGTTTATGATGTTCTTTGCAGGTCTTACAGGTTCAGACTGATTTCTAGGAATATAATTTTATTTTGGATACTATACCGGAAGTAAAGTTGTGCAAATTGATGTTTTTATGAGCTAGCTGGAAGCAAATACTGAACTGGAGAACAATAACTGTACGGCTGTAGTGGCGGCAAGCTGGAAGCAATTGGCGTGACTTAAAACCTCTGGCTATCGAGTATGTAAGGCACTGATCTGGAGTGGGATCTGAAGCTTACCATTATAGTAGTGTGCAAGGTAATGATCCAGTTGGTGTAGTGCAATAACCAAATCAGAATTTTAATCGCTTTTGGTTAGCTACTCTGTATTCTGGCAATTTGGTTCATCTGTTATTTTGGTTGTAAGCTCATTTCAATTGCTGTAAACGCATTGTGAATTTTTTTCTTGGAAAAATGTATTGTGTAATTGGCCCTTAAGAGGCCACTATTGCTGAAGAATTAAACCTGACCTCGACTTTCACACGTCCGATCGACAATTGCTGTTGAGGATAAAGCAGGCGTGGTTGGCAAGCTTGCGCACGATCGATGACGCCAAGCCCCCACTGGTTCATGTCAGTTCTTTCTGTGTCGATCCGCCATGTTGTCATTGACATAAGGTCCCTATCGATTCCGCATCGATCTGTGCTTACATTACATTTGGCGGAGCCAAAAATTGAACTTAGAGGGTGCCAGCCAAAAATAGCCAATATGTAAGAACTAAGGTGCTGTTTGGTTGGCTCATTTACGCGCGTGACCCGATCACACCGCTAGCTATTTGCGTTGTTTATTGTTTATTTCACGGACCATGCAATCGGATACCGCGGGAATGGATACAGGGCTTCGTTGCGGCGTTTACGCCCGATGGTTGGTGGAAAGCATTCGCACTGACGCCCGGCAACTGAACCAAACAAAATTAGTAACTAACGATTCCCTTTACATTGCAAATGGGATGATGGATCGTCACAAATGAAACACGGCACTCCTATAACAACTGTGTACGTAGACCTAGAAATGTCGGTCGGGAGCTAGTGTTACCCTATTTTCCAAAATGGAGATGCAAACTCACCAACACTACTACAGAAAACTTAACTGAGACGGTCAAAATTGGTTAACCGAGGCGGTTTTTTAACCGCTTCGGGCATAACGTCACGGTTAATCATGGTTTAACCAAGGCGATTGGCCAACCGTCTCGGTTAATATATTAACCGTGGCAGTTACTTTACAAGAACCGCCTCGCTTAATATATGTTAACCAAGACGGTTGTCCTTATATGCCCGCCTCGATTTACTAATTAACAGAGACGGTTACCTTATAACAACCATCTCTGCCACTCAATTAATAGAGGCGGTTGTTATAACATAACCGTCTCTGTTATTATTTTTTCAAATTAAAAATACTTTCAATTAATATATTTTATATTATTTAATATTCTTAAATTGAAGCTGCATTTTGTTTCAAATTAGATCAGATAGAAAACATAGAATAAGCGCATAAAATATGAACATATATTACAAAGGATATGATGTCCCATATCGTTCGAAGATCCAACACGAAATTCAAATTACATTATACACAGCGTCATGAAGTCCAACACACATAAGCGGCACGAAAGCCCAACACACGAAGTTCATCACAAGCTAAGGTCGATCACCTAATCGAAGATGTCCGGCAATACATAGTCCCTCATGTCTAGCATTGTTCTTCATTTGCGTAGCTTCTCGTACTTCTCCTCCGTCGCTAGCTCGCTCTCTCCGTAGAAGAACTTTTCTTCGACATGATGACATTGGTCCATTATGAACTTACAAATGTCAAATAATGTTTGACCGATGATCATGTTGTCGACCCTGTTCTTTTCCACTATCCCTTTGATTTCTTGAGCTGTCGGTAGCTGTCGCTGAACTTCTCGCACGCTTTGAGTTACTCGTAAGCATAGTATCCACACAAAACCGATTCTTTAGGTTGTTTGGCGCACTGCATGCACAATATATACGTAACACAAAATAGTTAGGACATATAAAGAGCATGATGGACTGTGTACTAGCACATATGAGATTTCTGATATATACTTACCGGAAATTGTCGTCTCACTTTGAGTATGTGTTTGTACTTCAACTTTTTTCTTGGACCTACAATCGAAGCAGTTGTGGTCTTCATAGTAATTCCTGTAAGCACTGTATGAAAACCACTCGTGTCAACAAAAAATTTGATACGATTTATGCGTGTAAATCAATGTAATGTCACTTACTATCGGACACAGAATTCAAAGTCTTTGTGCCTATTTTTGTCTGTTATCCTCAAGGAGTCGAATATGACAGCCTTTCCATCTTGAGGGAAGATCATAAATACAATCCAGTAGCCCATGAGGCCCAAGCTGCAGCATCAAAATAATTTGGATCCGAAATCTTGAAATGTAAGAAGCGGTGAACCCTATGGGTGGTACGCATTGCAAGAATCATTTTGACTTACCTGAACTAGTGGGCGACAAGGATACACCCATGTTCCTTGACCTTCTTCATGGCTTGGAGGATGTACTATCCCTTTCTGTACCTGATCTCACTTCGTAGGTATGTCCTGGCATATACTCGCTGCATGGGAGTCAAGTTCACCAACTCCAGATCCGAGTCCGGTACATCGTAGCCATGATGGCCCTCTGGGTAATATGCATAGGAGACAAGTAGATAACATCATCCCTCATCTCCTGATTTATATATGATTGCATCTTGCAAGCAAAAGTCTTAGTCATGGCATTGTTATATTGATTCAAGAGGGCGCACTACAACGATGCAAAGGTGTAATCACTTACAATGCAAAAAGGGTGACTTGGACGACATCAAGGTCCTTGTGCCACAATGCCCTTTGCATGTTGTGGAAGTTCATGGGGAAAAAACAATCCTCTTCCAAGTGAAAGTACTCCTTGGGGGCCATCACAATGAAATCTTTCATGCCTAACTTGGCAAGATGCATGTACCAGAGATGGAACCATTGAACCTCCCACGTCTCCTCCTGGACTAGCTGGCCCAAGGGCATCATGAACATGCCATGCTCATAGTTATCGGGGCAATCTAGAATTCGTGGCCAAACTAACGGCGGCGTTTGCGGCCTGTAATCAGGACAAGTGCAAAGGTTTGTTAGCATCATCTACACACACATACTCTGTAATTGAGACAAGCGGGGAAGTGTGTTAGCATATATACCTATCGAATGCCATTGAGAAAGGTGTTTGTTTGCTATTTGTACGTCGCCCAATTCTCGAGGGGTACTTCCGTGGGTCTGTCATCCCCCTCTTCATCTATTGCCTTCATCGGCGCCGGAGGGCACTCTTTGGGACGACTTGGAGGTGGCGTTTCATGGCCCGATGCTCTCCCTAAAATTCTCTAGCCATTTAGCATTCCCAAATAGGACATCATTCTGGTCTTGGCAGTTAGCGATTCTATCAAAGAGGCCCACATCTTCGGGGTCCAACACCTCCGCCAGATTACCAGCATCACTATTATCATCTACCGTGTCATCTACTTGTAGCAGATCTTCGATGCACATCATTGTCAATGTTGGCTGCTGCTGCTACTAATACTTTAGGTTGTTCTCTATTTCCTCCGTCATTCACTGCCGCCACCGATGTCATCGATGAATTTCCTCTAGATGAGCAAGTGGCACTCGAATCTGCTTCACCATGATACTTCCTATGAACACAAGGTTGAGAAGTACCCTTGTGATTCAGTTTTAATGATGAGTGATTGATTTAACTGCTAGCATCTTGGATGAGTGGTTACTGACTGTAGCAAGAGCTGCGTACGCGACATGTCTCTTCGCTTCTGTTGTGCAGGTGTCGAGCTCAGAGGCGGTGGTCAATAGCGAGGTAAAGGTCAAATAGAGGTGGACCATGCCGAATGGACCAGGAATGGTGAAACGGCAGACGTGGGGCTTGGATCGAGGAACCCATAATCACCGGGCGAGACTGCGGTGGCTGGTACTTGGAGACATCGACGAGTGCAAGGACATGGGCCGGTTTGTTGGTTTGGGCCTCAAAACCAACGGAGGTGGGTTTTGTGGTTTAGACGTCAAAACCATCCAGCGAGTTTCTAGATTGAGCCTCAAAACTGTAACACCTCAGTGTTAAGCATTGCATTAGGCTTTAATTAATTAACCTTAATCTTCATTAAGCATGGCATAAGCATCATCAAGCATTTAACCTCAAATGCATTGTCATTTCATGTGTTGCATTGTTGTTAATTAATTACTTGCTTGATTGTTAATTAGTGCATTTAATCCTTATTGCAAATGCTTGATCAAGTTTGGATCCATGTGCCCAGCATTTTAAAATGATTTAACAAAATTATTGCAAAAAAGATTTGGTGCATTTTGGAGCAAAAGGAAATAATTAGAAAAATCCCTTTTATGCCCTAAATTCAAAATGAATTTACAATTCAAAATTCTATTGAGAAATTTGAGTTGAGCCTTAAATGAAAGTTGTTCAGTTTTAAATTCTCTACAACTTTTATTTTTGGCACCTTTCATGAAAATGCTTTTAAAATTGCCAAAAGGTTGCATTTCAGTTTGAATTCAAATTTCAAAAAAATAAAAATAAAAATAAAAAATAGCCAGCGCAAACCGGCAGGCGGGATTCGACCCTGGCAGCCCCGGCCGCGGCCCCGCGTCCACCCAGCGCACCCGCCCGCCTCCGCCATGGCCGGCATGGCGTCAGTCCTTCGGCAAGGCCACGCGCCATGCGCCGGCCGACCGCCGCGTGGCGGTGTTTCCAGCGGCGGGCCCCACCACGACCGGCCGTCGCCGAAATGGAACCCCCACCCGCTCCACTCGCACGCTCACTCACTCGCTGCTGCCTCGCTCGCTCTGCCTCTCCATCTCGCCGCCAACAGCGACAGCCCCAGCGCCCGCCCGCCCCTTGGCAACCCGCATTCCTTGCTTCGTCCTCCCGGCCAGCGCGCCCCTCCGCTTCGCAGCGCCTGGCCACCGCCTCGGCCTGCTCCACCTTCCAGCGCCGCTAATCGCCGCCCGACGACCCTCGGTAAGGGCCAATTTGGCCGTCTTCCTCAACATCGGCGACGCGCCGAAACGCCGAGTCGCGCAGCGCCGCCGCCACCTCGCAAGCTCGCTACCCGTGCGCGATAGGAAATCCCTAGGCCCTGCACTAGCTGCCCGCAAGCTCAATCGAGCCAATGCGCGCCTAGCCACCGCCACCCGTAGCTCGCCGGAGCTTCCCTCCTCCGCCGCACCGCCATGCACGCGGCCGGAAGCACCGGAGCTCAATCGCCCACCGCAACCCTAGGGCTAGCTCCGCCGTGACCTCGCGCGACGTGGTGCGCTCCCCACCGTCCACCGGCGCGCTGAGACGACCACCGCGCCGACGTGCCGAGCCGCCGATACCGCCGTCGCCGTCGCCACCGTGGCCAGGCTTCGCCCGCTGCTCGCGTCTAGCGCATCACCGGTGCGCCCTGCGCTGAGCACGCCGGTGCCACCGGTTTCGCCGGAGACCTCGCCGTCGAGCTCTCGCCGGGAGCACCGGCCCCGCCTCGGTCTGGCCGGTGGGGCCGTGGACCGCAGGGTCCCGCCTGGCAGTGGCTCACGGTCCACTGGACCGAGTCCACGCAGGCCCGGGGCTCGGCCCTTTTCTTTATTTATTTTTCTAGAAAATGCATTTAAATGTTTTTGATTTATTATTTGCACGAATGGAATCCAAATCTGATGGGGTTTGTTTTGTTAGGTTCTTGGTGAATAGATCTACCTATGAAAAATATGAAATGTTATTTTTGTGAAACTTTTTTGTGTAGATTTATTTAATTGCTTAAATGGCTGAAAACTGAGTAAATGCATAATAAATTGTATTTTGCTCTGAAAAATGTGATTCTTGCTTTGTTAGACTTATTTTGTGATGTAGTTTCTAGGAAAAATATGTGTCATGCAATTCCTGTACAAAAATATTGGAATATGATTTAAATTCAATTCTAGGCTGATTCATGTATGATTTTTAGTAAATTAATTATGAGGAATTATGCCTTGATAATTTTTGATGACTGCTCTTGTGCTAAGTAGTTCTAGATAAAAATAAGAAATCTGTTGTTTGACACTTTTCATAGTACAAAGTTGTGTAATGTGCATTTCTGGCCTGCTGCTTTATCTTTTTGTGTAGGCTATTGTACTTGATGAATTGTTATGAAAATTTTATCATGGCTCTGTTATAGCATAGTGTAGCTCCTATAATTTTTGTAGATTTTTCTGGATTGTTTAGACAGAGGTCACAGTTCAAGCCTATTTATTCACATGAAATGATAAAGCTTTGAATTAATGGTTTTAGCATGTTCTATATTACTTCTTGTGCACTTTTAATTATGTTATGCTTGCTGGTCATGTAATACAGTACCATAACTGAAATGTGATGTTGGCTATGAACAGTAATATTTCTCTTATTAATGTGATGTGTGTATATGTGTGTGTATGCCCGCACACACCACTCTTCTTTATATACATCTCTAAGTGTTTAGAGAAGAGATTTGCACGTATTCAGTAATTAAGTATGTTGTTTGCAGAGAAGAGATATGCACCTATTCTATGAAATGAAATGTTAATCATCCTCATACATGAGCATCATGTGTTGTGTATTCGTCATACTCATGCACGTGCATCGCATCATACAGGTTCGCAGGAGGACCTCCAGTATTCAGAGATCGAGGAGAGTCTTTCGGAGGAGCCCCAGCAGGAGGTTCCACAAGAAGGAGGCGAAGAAGAGTTGCCTGAGTGTCTTAATCACCGCGCGTCTGACTTCGAGCAAGGCAAGCACCGGAGCATCTACTTACCTATGCTTTCTAACAGTCTAATTATGCTTTATGATTGTTGCATTAAGTATAGGAGTTGTGTGACACCGTTGATGCATTTTATCGTTGCTTTACCATTGATTATCCCACCTTGATATACCCTGCTAGTCTAGGGCGAGTATTATGCTTAGCTTGCTTAGACGGTAGAAGTCGGGTGATTTCCTGTCATCCGCGAGATAGGTGGTTACCTATGATTGATGAAAAAGCTTATGTTGATATCATCTGGTTAATGGCTATGGTTTTGATAAATGGAGACCGGACGGAGTCTTGTGGGGTTGTTGGACCATAGTGATTCCATCTGTGTCGATTAAGGACCGTACCGTTGATGTACCCCAAGTCATGTTGAACGCATGCCTCATACTTAGCTGGCCGGATAAGCACTTCCGACCGCGAAGCCTAACACTATCCGGGCCTGTTCTCGATCCGTTCGCACCGTATTGGAGATGGATGGGGGACCACAGGGGCGCGAAGAGTAAGTCCGAGGTCCAAAGCATGGCCGGGCTAAGGCGTCGGACGGTCCCCGGGTACGGTGGTTCTATGCGAGTCCGCGTACTTGTTTTTCCTGGATATGTTGCCACGGTGATCTGTAGCTCACTTCGCGCGTGAGTGTGGTTTGTATGAGGAATACCCCTGAGCTCAGTAGTAATCGATTCGAATCGCCATCATTCCTGGACAATGAACACTTGACTTGAGCTGCACCATCGTAGTAATGATTATGGAATGTGGTTAATGATGATGATGGGTTAAGCTAATGATTATGATTATGGTTACTACTTGCTTGCTTAATCATGATTAATATAATATAATGATGAATAGTATAGATGCTCACCTAGCACTAATAGGAATGATTAAGCTGAGCTACCACTTTAAATATTACTACCGCCTTTACGCAAAAAGAGTCAAGCTATCCTCTGATAAAGCCTATCATACTCCTTGGAGTCTTTTATTTTGAGTCAGTCGGGTAAGTCTAGCTGAGTACCTTCTCGTACTCAGGGTTTTTCCCGCTTGTTGTTTGTGCAGATGGCCATACCTACCACGGGTATTGTGAGACCTGCTTATATCCAAAGTGGATTAAAGTACCCATGGTATGGTCGTTCTTAATATTCTCCCCACTTGCTTTTGTGGATTGGCTATCGAGCTGGCACTGCATTAAACTTAAGTTTGTGTGTGTGGGTTGAGCTTTAAAACTATCTTGTTTCCGCTACTTGGATCTGAAGGACTTGGTTTGTAATAACTTTATTTCCGCACTCTGATAATATCGAACTATTTGTGATATGTTGTAACGTGCGAATGGTGACGCTAAACTTGTACGATCTTGGTTGATGATGTTTGGTTTGAAATCCTTCGAGATTTCCGGACTACCGGGTTTATAACGGCTTAAGTGTGACAATTGCTTGCTTAGCGAGTGATTTTTCACTTATGCTTTTATAAATTGGTCGGTTCATTACAGTGGCATCGAGGAAGGTTTAGCGACATCGTTCACATGTAACAAAAAAGAATTGCTTTCAAAACTGGATTTCAACTTATAGATCTATAAGCCTTTTTGAGAAAATTCGTTTGCAAAACTAAGAGTGTGCCGGTGGTCATATCCTTTATGCCCAAATAAGGACTCTAGGTGGCTATTTAAGTAATTGACTTAGGGGCTTGCATCATATTTTCTTTTCACACGCTTGCCCATGCAAAGAAGGTAATTGTATGGGTGCCATTCGCTTGAATGGTAATGTATGGTTCAAAATGCCTCTACGCCTCGGTAAGTGGGAGTTGTGAGAGCATGGTTGTCCAACCGGCAATCTAGGGGAGTGCTAGTGTGATACCGAAGTACTTACATGTCAAAACCATGTACTTACCAAGGTGTTTAATTGTGGGTTGTGCCGTCTGTTGAGACGATGCCGTCATTGGACGAGGATCGGGTAGTTGTACTACATGTGCATGTATTTGGGAATGCACGTGCGTGTGAGTGCTTAATCTTTACTTTCTGCAATGCATTTATTCATACTGTTGGGATGGGCTGAAGTGGATTTTCTGCAGGTACATAACAGCGATTCGTGTAGAACAACTAGTTATACGTTATGAGAGAACGTTGTATGCCACCGTTTATCCGCTAGATATATTTTTGCTAAGTTTGTGAGAACGTAAGATACGTGCATACATCATGTTTGTTCATCTCATGTCATTACATTTACCTTCCCTTGTAAATGATTACTTCTGTTAATTAAAATTGGATAATTAATAACTTGTCTCACCCAGGATAAATTTCTGACAGATGGCTCGCACAAAGCAGACAGCTCGCAAGTCCACTGGAGGGCGTGTGCCACGTGGACAGCTCGCACCTCGCACCACTATCTGGGAGGACTATTTCCTGGAGGAGTTTGGGATGCCCATGCTTCTTTGGCGTGTGCTGGCCCATGTGGGGTATACGGAGGAGCAGCGACCTGTATACTCCTGGGTGACTGAGGAGCCGAGCGAAAGAGACCACCTGGTTTCCGTGGAGGTTACCGTCCCACCACTCCACGAGGACTCGGAGTGGGAGGGGTGGCGCATTCGTGCCTACGGAGTCACGCTGGAGGAGGGGGCTAGCAGAGTTGCCTTCTCCGTCCTGCGCACCATCATGGAGCGTTTTCCGCTGAGCCTAGAACAGGCTATGGCGGGAGTGTTCCCTCGTGGTGACCCTGCTGACACTTTCTGGGAGCAGTCTCCAAGCATGGCACGCTGGCCTGGAATTCATGAGATTGAGGATAGTGACAATGCAGCGATGAGTGCCATGTTTGCTATGATGCAGACCTTGGATGCTACCCAGTCTTGCATGTATAAGATAAATGACTGGAACAAGACCTTGTCGGAGAGGCAAGAGAAGAAGAAGAAGAGACACTCGGATCATGTCAGAGATCTGAGGCTCCAGATAGATCTTCTCACAGCTACCAGGAATGACGCTGAGGCCCGTGAGAGGGCGGCCAACAGGGAGATCGCTACCTTGCGTGCACGTGTCGCACGCTATGAGCAGTATGAGAGGAACGTCGATAGGATGATGGCACAGTTGGTTACCGAGAGGAATGAAGCCCGGAATGACGCTCACCAGCTGGGGCACTGGCTCTTTGATCGTGAGCAGTACATCAACCAGCTGCATGAGGACTACCACGTACTGTACAACCAGGTTCATGGTCACCATGCGCCTGGAGCTGCTGAGATGGAGCCTGGAGTCATCGACCCCGATGGTGGCGAGGAGGATGCTGACCTTCCACCTGCACCCAAGCCTGCACCCGACGACGACGTTGTTCTTGCTGCCAAGTCCGACGTTGGTAGCGAGCACGAGTAGGCTAGTAGTCTCATCGCTAGTCATAGTTGCGCTTTGTCTCTTTTGTTGTTGGCTTGTAACCCTTATGAGCTGTGACTCATGTGTGTTGGATCGTCATGTGTTGTGGTGCTACCTAAACGCCTAAAGTCCAGTGTATGTATGCTGGCAATTTTGGATGTTGTATGCCCTGGATGATGCTTTTATTCAGTAATCTAATTAATGATGTTATGGATTGTGGACATGAATCTTTATGCCTGTGTGTTGTTGAATGAATTCATTTTCTTCCAATGATGCATTGGCATGATTATTACATCGCTTACAATGTTGTAACACCATCTGATAATTACTTGATGCTGGAATATGCAGATGGTTGGGACTCGCCGCACCATGAGTGGATCCCTGGTTGGTGATGGATCCAGCCAGGGCGGAGGCAATGGAAATGGTGATAACGGAGGTAACGGAAACAACGGTGGAAACGGTGGGAATGGAGGAAACGGAGGCAATGGCGGAAACGATGGGGGTAACCTACCACCGCCACCTCCTCCACCGTTGACCGCTGAGCAACTTTTCCAACAGTTCCTCGGTAGTCAGCACAACATGGAGGCCACGTTGCGTGACATTGCAGCTAACACCAGTCACGGAGGCTACCGTGACCGTCCCGTCAATCAGTACAGTACCTTCAAGGACTTCCTGGATACCGATCCACCCAAGTTCCTACAGGCCAAAGAACCACTTGAGGCTCTTGAGTGGATCAACACAATGGAAGACAAGTTTCGCCTGCTCCGTATGACCGAATCACTAAAGGTTGAGTATGGGGCACATCAGCTGCAGGGACCGGCTGGAATTTGGTGGTCTCACCAGCGCACCACTTTCTCGCCGAATGCTCCCATCACCTGGGCACAGTTCACGCAGATGTTTCGCAGCACCTATGTTCCGCCTGGGCTGATGGCTATGAAGGTGTCTGAGTTCATGAGGCTCACTCAAGGCAACAAGAGCATGAATGAGTATCTACAAGAGTTTAACAACTTGTCTCGCTATGCTCCATCATATGTGGACACTGAAGAGAAGAAGATAGCTAGCTTCAAGAGGGGTCTCAATACCAAGATGGCCAAGACCATGGGTATCAGTTCGAGGGCTACCTTCAACGAGTTCATCAGTGACTGCTTGACTCAAGAGGACAACAACAATCTGCATGCTGCTTCCAAGAACCACAAGAGAAACTTTGAGGGAGGATCTTCTCAGTACAGGCCTCCAATGGCTAATCGTCCGCAGTACCGCCCTCCTGCTCAAAACTCAAGGTTCCGTGCACCCGCTCCAAAGAGGAATGCTCCACCACCTCCGAAGAACCAGAGGGGTTATCGCCCACCAGCACCTCAAGCTCAAGCCAAGACTGGGGGTTCCACGGCAGCTGCTCCCGCCGTAAGAGGCCCCTGCTTCAACTGCAATCAGATGGGTCATTTCGCCAAGTACTGCCCCTACCCGAAGAAGCAGACGACCTATCCTGCCCGTGCACACCACACCACCGTGGATGAGATTCCCGAGGGAGAACCAAATCCACCGGGTGCGTTTCTTGTCAACAATCATCCTGCAGCTTGTTTTATTTGATTCTGGATCATCGCATTCTTTTATGAGTCAAGCATATGCACGATCACATGAGTTAGAACTTAAGCAATTAGATTATGGGTACCTCATCAGCTCTGCTGGTGCTGATGTCCTATCTAATCAGATGCTTGAGCATGCAACTTTTGAGATTGGAGATAAAGCATATAGAGTTAATTTGGTGGTACTACCTGGGTTAACTATGGATGTGATCTTGGGGATGAATTGGATGAAAGATAAGCAAGTGGTGATTGATACTGGGAATAGAACCATTACCCTCATGGATCCTCTGGGGAATGACACTTTCCAAGTGTTATTGCCTCGAGTTGCAGACATGACCAAGTTGACCTATGCTATCCGAGCCTCTGCTCTTTCTGAGATCCCTGTGGTTTGTGAGTTTCCTGATGTTTTTCCTGAAGATTTGCCTGGACTGCCACCTGACAGAGATATTGAGTTTGCAATTGATCTAGTACCTGTTACAGCTCCAATCTGCAAGAGACCTTATCGTATGCCTCCCAATGAGCTAGCAGAGTTGAAGAAACAGTTGTATGAGCTGAAGAAATTGGGTTTCATTAGGCCAAGTAAGTCTGAATGGGGTTGTTCGGCTTTGTTTGTGAAGAAGAAAGATCACTCTTTGAGGCTATGTGTTGACTATCGGCCGCTCAATGCCGTAACAATCAAGAACAAGTACCCTCTCCCAAGAATTGATATTCTGTTTGATCAGTTGTCTAAAGCTAAAGTGTTTTCCAAGATTGACTTGAGATCAGGGTATCATCAAATCAAGATTCGTCCGGAAGATGTGTATAAGACTGCTTTCGTCACTAGGTACGGGTTGTACGAGTATCTTGTTATGTCTTTCGGCTTAACGAATGCTCCCGGATACTTTATGTATCTTATGAATTCAGTTTTTATGCCCGAGTTGGATAAGTTCGTGATTGTATTCTTGGATGACATTCTGATCTGCTCTACAAATGAGGAAGAACACGCCCAGCATCTGAGAGTTGCACTTACCAGATTGAGAGAACATAAGTTGTATGCCAAGTTCAGTAAATGCGAGTTTTGGTTTAAGGAAGTTGCTTTCCTTGGCCATATCATTTCTGAAAATGGCATATCAGTCAACCCGTCCAAGGTACAAGAAGTTATGGATTGGCAACCACCCACGTCTGTGCATGAAGTTCGGAGTTTTCTTGGAATGGCAAGGTATTATCGCCGTTTCATTCCAGATTTCTCTAAGATTGCCAAGCCAATGACGAGTTTGCTACAGAAGGAGCACAAGTTTGTCTGGACAGAGGCTTGTGAGGCAGCTTTCCGCACCTTGCGAGAGTTGCTAACCATAGCTCCTGTCTTGGCACAGCCTGATATCGAGAAGCCGTTTGATGTGTACTGTGATGCATCCAAGACCGATTTGGGTTGTGTGCTGATGCAAGAAGGCCGAGTGATTGCTTATGCATCACGTCAGTTGAGAAAGCATGAAGTCAACTATCCCACGCATGATTTAGAGTTAGCTGCAGTTGTGCATGCCTTGAAGATATGGAGGCATTATCTGCTGGGAAATGTATGCCATATCTACACTGATCACAAAAGTCTCAAGTACATCTTTACCTAGCCCGAGCTCAACATGAGGCAGCGAAGATGGTTAGAGTTGATCAAGGACTACGATTTGACAGTGCACTATCATCCTGGCAAAGCAAATGTTGTTGCAGACGCTCTGAGTCGCAAGTCACATCATCATACTGTGAAGCCCTTGTTTGAAGAGAAGTTCAATCTGATGCATCCTGCTGTTCTACATGATATCCAAGTTCGATGTTCTCTCGACCAACAGATCATTGAAGGCCAAAAGACCGATCCTGGCATTTATCACCTCAAAGAAAAGATGAAGAAGAAATCAATTCCACACTTCCGATTAGATGACAATGGTGTACTTTGGTTCGACACTCGTCTTGTCGTACCGAAGGATCGAGAACTCAAGAATAAGATAATGGATGAGGCTCACCTTTCCAAGCTATCTATTCACCCTGGAAGCAACAAGATGTATCATGATCTGAGACCTCGGTATTGGTGGACAAAGATGAAGAAAGAGATAGCAGCGTATGTGGCTCGATGCGATACTTGTTGTCGTGTCAAGGCCATTCACATGAAGCCAGCAGGTTTGCTGAAACCTCTGCCAGTTCCTGCTTGGAAGTGGGATGATATCAGCATGGATTTCATCACAGCTCTGCCGACCACACAGAAAGGGAATGATTCAATCTGGGTGATCGTTGATCGACTAACCAAGTCAGCTCACTTCTTACCTGTCAAGACAACCTACAGACCACCTCAATATGCTGACCTCTACATTGAAGAGATTGTCCGTTTGCATGGGGTGCCCAAGACCATCGTATCTGATAGAGGATCGCAGTTCACTGCTCATTTCTGGACCCGTTTGCATGAAGGAATGGGAACTAAGTTATTGCACAGTACCGCTTATCATCCTCAGACTTCAGGTCAGACTGAAAGGCTTAATCAAGTTCTTGAAGATATGTTGAGAGCGTGTGTGTTATCTGCTAAGGGTTCGTGGGAATCTTGGCTACCTTTGGCCGAGTTCTCCTACAACAACAGTTATCAAGAGAGTATCAAGATGGCACCGTTTGAAGCTTTATATGGCAGAAAGTGTAGAACTCCATTGAACTGGGTAGAAGCGGGAGAAAGGAGATACTACGGTATTGACTTTGTTCCCGAAGCTGAAGAGAAGGTTCGAACCATCCAAGAACATATGAAAGCTGCGCAGTCCCGATAAAAGAGTTATGCTGACAATAGAAGAAGACCTTTGATGTTCGAAGTAGGTGACTATGTCTACCTCAGAGTTTCACCGATAAAGGGTACACAAAGGTTTGGAGCCAAGAGGAAGTTTGCACCAAGATATGTGGGTCCATATAAGATTCTCGAAAGAAGAGGTGAAGTTGCTTACAAGTTGCAGTTGCCAGAGTCAATGAGTTCTATCTTTCCGATCTTTCACGTCTCTCAATTGAAAAAGTGTTTGCGTGTACCCGAAGAAAGAGTCGATGAACGGGATTTGAAGCTAGCAAATGACCTGGTCCATAAAGAAGAACCTGTGAGAATTGTTGATAGCAAGGAAAGAGTTACACGGAATCGGTTGGTGCGTACTAACAAGGTCATGTGGAGCTACCATGAGGATTACGTGAAAGAAGTTTATCCCGAATTCCATAAAACCTGGTTAGTAAACCTAAATCTCGGGACGAGATTTCTTTAAAGGGGTAGGGCTGTAACACCTCAGTGTTAAGCATTGCATTAGGCTTTAATTAATTAACCTTAATCTTCATTAAGCATGGCATAAGCATCATCAAGCATTTAACCTCAAATGCATTGTCATTTCATGTGTTGCATTGTTGTTAATTAATTACTTGCTTGATTGTTAATTAGTGCATTTAATCCTTATTGCAAATGCTTGATCAAGTTTGGATCCATGTGCCCAGCATTTTAAAATGATTTAACAAAATTATTGCAAAAAGATTTGGTGCATTTTGGAGCAAAAGGAAATAATTAGAAAAATCCCTTTTATGCCCTAAATTCAAAATGAATTTACAATTCAAAATTCTATTGAGAATTTTGAGTTGAGCCTAAATGAAAGTTGTTCAGTTTTAAATTCTCTACAACTTTTATTTTTGGCACTTTTCATGAAAATGCCTTTAAAATTGCCAAATGGTTGCATTTCAGTTTGAATTCAAATTTCAAAAAAATAAAAAAATAGCCAGCGCAAACCCGGCAGGCGGATTCGCCCACACCGGCCCACTGCCCAGCGGCCCGCGTCCACCCTGCGCCCCGGGCCGCCGGGCGTGGCCGACAGCGTCAGTCGCGCTGGCGCGCCACGCCGCTAGCGCCATGCGCCCGGATCGTCGCGTGGCCGGCGTTTCCGGCCGGGCACCACCACGGCAGCCGCGTCGCCCGAAATGGAACCCCCCCACCCGCTCCACTCTCGCCGCGCTCACTCACTCGCTACGCCTCGCTCGCTCTACCGCTTCTCCATCTCATGCAGCAGCAACTAGCTTTTTTTTTGCCCAGCCGCCCGGACAAGCCAGCGTTCCACGCCGTCGGCCTCGCCCCCTCCGCCGCGACCCGCCACCGCCTCGGGCTGCTCCCACCTTCCCGCCGCTAATCGCCGCCACGACCCTCGGTAAAGGGCCACCGGCCACCTTCCTCAACACCGGGCGACTGCGTCGAGGCACGCCGAGTCGCGGCCGCTGTCCGCGCCCACACCGCCCCCCGCAAGCTACCGTCGCGCATAGGAAACCCTAGGCCCCGTGACTAGGCTGCCCGCAAGCTCAATCGAGCCAATGCGCGCCTAGCCGCCGCCACCCGTAGCTTCGCCCGGGCTTCCCTCCGCCGCCGCACCACCATGCACGCGGCCGGGAAGCACCCGGAGCTCAATCGCCCACCGCAACCCCTAGGGCTAGCTCCGCGTGACCTCGCGCACGTGGTGCGCTCCTCACCGGGGTCCACCGGCCGGAGATTCACCACACCGCCCGGCGTCTTGAGCCGCCGTGCCGCCGTCGCCGTTGCCACCGTAGGTAGGCTTCGCCGCTGCTCGTGTCTAGCGGCGTCACAGGGTGCGCCTCGCTCGCTGAAACACGCCCCGGTGCCACCGGTTTCGCCGGGAGACCACGCCGTCGGCGAGCTCGCCCGGCGGAGCACCGGCCCCCGCCTCGTCTGGCCGGTGGGGCTGTGGACCGCAGGGTCCCGCCTGGCAGTGGCTCACGGTCCACTGGACCGAGTCCACGCAGCCCGGGGCTCGGCCCTTTTCTTTTATTTATTTTTCCGAAAAAATGCATTTAAATGTTTTTGATTTATTATTTGCACGAATGGAATCCAAATCTGATGGGGTTTGTTTTGTTAGGTTCCTGGTGAATAGATCTACCTATGAAAAATATGAAATGTTATTTTCGTGAAACTTTTTGTGTAGATTTATTTAATTCCTTAAATGGCTAAAAACTGAGTAAATGCATAATAAATTGTATTTTGCTCTGAAAAATGTGATTCTTGCTTTGTTAGACTTATTTTGTGATGTAGTTTCTGGAAAAAATATGTGTCATGCAATTCCTGTACAAAAATATTGGAATATGATTTAAATTCAATTCTAGGCTGATTCATATATGATTTTTAATAAATTAATTATGAGGAATTATGCCTTGATAATTTTTGATGGCTGCTCCTGTGCGAAGTAGTTCTAGATAAAAATATGAAATCTGTTGTTTGACACTTTTCATAGTACAAAGTTTTGTAATGTGCATTTCTGGCCTGCTGCTTTATCTTTTTGTGTAGGCTGTTGTACTTGATGAATTGTTATGAAAATTTTATCATGGCTCTGTTATAGCATAGTGTAGCTCCTGTAATTTTTGTAGATTTTTCTGGACTGTTTAGATAGAGGTCACAGTTCAAGCCTATTTATTCACATGAAATGATAAAGCTTTGAATTAATGGTTTTAGCATGTTCTATATTACTTCTTGTGCACTTTTAATTATGTTATGCTTGTTGGTCGTGTAATACAGTACCATAACTGAAATGTAATGTTGGCTATGAATAGTAATATTTCTCTTATTAATGTGATGTGTGTATATGTGTGTATGCCTGCACACACCACTCTTCTTTATACACTTCTCTAAGTGTTTAGAGAAGAAATTTGCACGTATTTAGTAATTATGTTGTTTGTAGAGAAGAGATATGCACCTATTCTATGAAATGAAATGTTAATCATCCTCATACATGAGCATCATGTGTTGTGCATTCGTCATACTCATGCACGTGCATCGCATCATACAGGTTCGCAGGAGGACCTCCAGTATTCAGAGATCGAGGAGAGTCTTCCGGAGGAGCCCCAGCAGGAGGTTCCACAAGAAGGAGGCGAAGAAGAGTTGCCTGAGTGTCCTAATCACCGCGCGTCTGACTTCGAGCAAGGCAAGCACTGGAGCATCTACTTACATATGCTTTCTAACAGTCTAATTATGCTTTATGATTGTTGCATTAAGTATAGGAGTTGTGTGACACCGTTTATGTATTTTATCCTTGCTTTACCATTGATTATCCCACCTTGATACACCCTGCTAGTCTAGGGCGAGTATTATGCTTAGCTTGCTTGGACGGTAGAAGTCGGGTGATTTTCTGTCATCCGCGAGATAGGTGGTTACCTATGATTGATGAAAAAGCTTATGTTGATATCATCTGGTTAATGGCTATGGTTTTGATAAATGGAGACCGGACGGAGTCTTGTGGGGTTGTTGGACCATAGTGATTCCGTCTGTGTCGATTAAGGACCGTACCGTTGATGTACCCCAAGTCATGTTGAACGCATGCCTCATACTTAGTTGGCCGGATAAGCACTTCCGACCGCGAAGCCTAACACTATCCGGGCCTATTCTCGATCCGTTCGCACCGTATTGGAGATGGATGGGGGACCACGAGGGCGCCAAGAGTAAGTCCGAGGTCCAAAGATGGCTGGCTAAGGCGGTCGGGCGGTCCCCGGGGTACGGTGGTTCTATGCGCAGTCGGCGTACTTGTTTTTTTCCGGATACGTGCCACGGTGATCCGTAGCTCACTTCGCGTGAGTGTGGTTTGTATGAGGAATACCCCCGAGCTCGGTAGTAATCGATTCGAATCGCCATCGTTCTGGACAAAGTGAACACTTGACTTGAGCTGCACCATCGTAGTAATGATTATGGAATGTGGTTAATGATGATGATGGGTTAAGCTAATGATTATGATTATGGTTACTACTTGCTTGCTTAATCATGATTAATATAATATAATGATGAATAGTATAGATGCTCACCTAGCACTAATAAGAATGATTAAGCCGAGCTACCACTTTAAATATTACTACCGCCTTTACGCAAAAAAGAGTCAAGCTATCCTCCGATAAAGCCTATCATACTCCTTGGAGTCTTTTATTTTGAGTCAGTCGGGTAAGTCTAGCTGAGTACCTTCTCGTACTCAGGGTTTTTCCCGCTTGTTGTTTGTGCAGATGGCCATACCTACCACGGGTATTGTGAGACCTGCTTATATCCAATTGGATTAAAGTACCAAGGGCATGGTCGTTCTTAATATTCTCCCCACTTGCTTTTGTGGATTGGCTATCGAGCTGGCACTGTATTAAACTTAAGTTTGTGTGTGTGGGTTGAGCTTTAAAACTATCTTGTTTCCGCTACTTGGATCTGAAGGACTTGGTTTGTAATAACTTTATTTCCGCACTCTGATAATATCGAACTATTTGTGAAATGTTGTAACGTGCGAATGGTGACGCTAAACTTGTACGATCTTGGTTGATGATGTTTGGTTTGAAATCCTTCGAGATTTCTGGACTACCGGGTTTATAACGGCTTAAGTGTGACAATTGCTTGCATAGCGAGTGATTTTTCACTTATGCTTTTATAAATTGGTCGGTTCTGTTACAAAAACACTGGCGGAGGTCTCGAGGCTGACGGACGGCACGTGGCGGCATCAGGAAGGTCACGTCGAGGCGAAGTTATCGGTGAGAAGGCATGGTGGCAATCGGATCAAAGACTGCATTGAGTCAGATCGAGTTGGACCGCAATGTCCCTAGGGCTAGGCGGGTTGCTCAGAGTTGTATCAGGAGCAAAACTAGAAAATAAAATAAGCCCGGTCGATAAGTAAGGCGGAGGAAGCTCTATCTCCCTTACCACTCCCATTTTGTATTTTCTCCTTTAGAGTTTCTTCCTCTAGTTGCTTGTGAGTGAAAGAGAGGTCCGCTGAGTGATTCCACCAGTGTATGAACCAAAGATGATTGTGGGAATGAGGCCTTAACCTCTTCATGTCCTCCGGGATTTAATTTCATGAACTGATTGTGTGATTTGCATTTTGTTCTTCATGTTCTTCGTTTTCCTCTCTTTCCCCTCTTCACATTCATGCCTGGTTCTTGAGCTATGATCCGTCTCTTTGTGAACTGCTTATTTTTACTCGATCTTGGTCATGGGTAAATCCTTTCCACTAAAGGATTTCATCTAAATCCTCACGAATCCGTAGATCGGGTCAAATCAAGAATTTCGGAGAAAACTTGCTCTTGAATCTAATTTCATCGATTTCTAAAGTTATATTGAGTTTGGGATTATGATCTTCATGGAGTAGTCTTAGAACTACCTTGTGAACCCCTCTGCAAAATCTTAGGTCGATCCGAGTTGATTTGGTCAAGTTTTGGCTTTAGAATCGAAATTTCCGGAATTCTGCTCGTGAATACCGGACACGTCCTCTGGGTGTCTGGTATCTAGTGTTAAAATTTCATAGTTTTTGGACATCATTTGGTTGGGTTTTCTATTTTGCTCCAAAAGTCGCTCTATACTGAAATCGCATACCGCACAAGTCCACTATGCATATCGGAGGCGTCCGGTATGAACTACCTGCGTGACTTGTTCAAAGTCATGAAAACCAAACTCGTTTGGTATGCCATCCGGACACGTCCGGTATGAGGACCTGAAGACCGTTTCTCACTGATTTGTTCGTTTCTCACCCTTTTGTGCTTCGATTCGAGTTCCACATGTTGCGTTGGGTTCCTAGCATCATATGCTTTATTTCTAAGTACTCTTGTCACAAGTTGGCTTGAGTATTTTAGGTTGCCCACTCACTCCTTCTCTATAGGATTTGAGTGTATCCCTTTTAAAGTTTTGTCGAGTGCTTTTCTCTAGTCTTTCTCGGTTGATCCACTATACCTCTTGGATATCTCTAAGGGTATCCACCTACCCGTTAGGTTCTGATCTTACCGCTCGCTTGTGTATTCGCTTTTAGGGTTTAAATTTAGAACACTTAGTTAAAGATTTCAAAAGAAATTTGAGGCTCCCATTCATCACCCTCTAGTCATTGTTTTTGGTCCTTCAATTGGTATCAGAGCCAGTTTAGGATTATTCCACCTTAATCGGTTCATGATTCGCTAGAAGGCGACATGGAGCACGGTTCAAGCAAGCCAATGGCTTTTGATGGAACTAATCACCCATACTAAAAGATCCACATGTCGATGTATCTCTAGAGTCTTGGTGCACGGGTTTGGAAGATTTGTGAGGATCTGAATTATGTCATTCTTCCTACTTGTATTGGTCAAGAACAAATGGAGCAACACGAAGCGAACAGCAGGGCTCGTAATGCTCTCTTTTTGAATCTTTCTCCCTCTGAGTTTGAGTGAGTTTCTCACTATACCACTCCTAGAGAAATCTGGGTGAGGCTTCAGAGCTATCATGAGAGGATTCCCCAAGATAAGACCAGACTCTTTGAAACATACAAGCATAAGTATGAGAACTTCACTCGGTTGGATAGAGAAACCATCGATTCAATGTTTTCTCACTTTTAGACTATTATGAACAAGATGCGAGCAAACAAGGCTCAGCTACCCTATGATGATCATGAGAGGGCACTCAAGTTACTACACGCTCTGGATCAAAGGGTTTGGGATTTGAAGTTTCAGGTGCTCATTGAGTCACCGAACTACACCACTCTCATGGTGGGTGAGCTGTTCAGCAAGCTCAAATCTAGTGAGAACAACAACCAGACCTAAGCCAAGATTGACAATCCTTCTGCTCCAACCATGGCTTTGGTCTTAGGTAGTGGTGGTTTAATTTCTTCCGCTAACCCTTCACAAGCTACTTTTGCTTTGTGTTCTTTGATCTCTTCCATAGAGGAACAGCTGGAGGTACTTGGAGACGACGAGCTGGCTTTGGTCATCAGCTGGTTCTCGCGGTTTCACAACAACCGCATGAACCGTCGGTGTTGTGACCCGAAGGATGTCTACTATGGGTGTGGTGACCCCGACCACTTCGTCACCAACTACCCCAAGAAGAAAAGCAATCCTTTGGCAACCACAACAATAACAAGCGCAAGGAGAAGCGCGAGTACACCTCCAGCAAGCACAAGTCCAAGGAAGGATTCGAAAAGGAGGCGCTCAAGCACAAGTTCATGAAGAAGATCAAGGTCGAGGAGCGTGCCTTCCTTGCCTCCCTCAGCGACCTCGACTCCGATGATGAGCATGCTTCTTCCTCTTCGAGCGACGATGAATCTGAGAGGAAGGTCAAGGACAAGCTGAATGGACTCTTCTTCTTCACCAACTCCACCCACAGAGGCTTCTGCACCATGGCGCTTGGTGAAGAGGTGGAGAGCGGTAAGGGCGACTCTCCCTGCGATGACGACGACACTCCCAAGGTATCACATTCCACTGATGAGCTCGCTGTTAAGGTTGAGTCTTTGAGTGATGCCTTGCTTAGCCAGGACAAGTTGCTTAGGCGTGCTACTAGAGAGCGTAAGGAGTTTAAGGTCAAGCTAGAAATTGTGCTTAAGGAGCTTGAGTAAGTTAAGAACACTGTCATAGTGATGGATGAGCCTGAGTGTGATTCCTATACCATCTACATGGCTGAGCTTGCTAGTTTGCAATCCAAGTATGCTGCTTTGGTAGATGAGTCTGATAGTGTGCGTGCTACACCTATCTTGTTGGATGCGTGCAAGTCTTGCTCGAACTTACAATCTAAGTTGGCAGAGAAGGATGCCAAGCTTGCCTTGTTTGAGAAGGCTAGCTCAGATAGCACCATGGTTGCTAAGTGTGCCCTTTGTGAGGGTTTGAAGCTTGAGCTTGCCAATTGCCAGCATGATAAGGTGCGTACCAAGGAGAAAAACACATACCTTCAGACCATCTTGAGCTGGGTGTCTTGCAGTGAGCCATAACTTAGCATGATGGTCAACCAATTCAGGAGGGGAATTGGTGGACTAGGATTAGGCTTTACTTTAGGTGGGAAGAGTAATGACCTTTATGGCAAAGTTGGTGAGTGTAGTGGTATGCCCTGAGTGAAAAACCTACCACTACTCCCAAGCTTCTCAAAATCACTCCACCTAAGCTACCCGTGCCTCCCACTAAAGATGGAGTGTTTGAAGAACCTTCATGAGCTCCACCCCAAAAATAAGTTTGGGTTTCAAAACATCTTAGGAACCCACTCGATACTCTACCCAATATCTCTGAGGATCCCCTTCCTAAAGGCAAACAACCACCAAGAGTGAACCACACCCAAAAGAGAGTGAACGAACCACCCTAGAGAGAGGTGAGGTATCATTGTGAGTATTGCCATAGGGATGGTCACTTTGTTGAGTTCTGCTTTAGGAGGAAGAGAGATGAGCGGCGAGAGTACAAGTTGAACAACCAGGACATGTACCATCCTCCCCATGGTGTACATGTACCGCCTATTCAGGGGCGCGCTGTTAGGCCTAGAGGTGCAATGCCTCAATATGCTAGGCCTCAGGCTACAAGACCATGTGGTAGTCGTGCACGGCAGGGTTTAGGTCATGGTCAACATGACTATGAACCTCATGGCGGTGCTTTTGTGTCCCACACTTCTAGCGCACCACATTCTCCCCCTCATGGTGATCGCTTTCCTCAAATGAGATATGGCATGTTTGTTTCTCCTAACACCTTTCCAGGGCAAATGATACATCACCGGTATCTTTCACAGCTTACTAACCCTAGTGGTGTGCCGTTTCCTCATCCTATGTCTTTTTATTGATGTAGGACAAAGGACTGTAGAATACATGGCTCATTGATTCCAGATGTTCGGGCCACATGACCGGAAGTTCAAAATAGTTCTTCAGCCTCAACCCTGTGCAACACAAGGAGTACATCACATTTAGGGATAATAGCAAAGGTAAGGTTGTCTCTCGAGAAACCATTCGAGTTAATGAGAGCTTTGTCCTCAAGGATGTTTCTTTGGTCTCAAATTTGCATTTTAATTTGCTTCCTGTTTCACAACTCCTTGGGAATGGCTTTGAAGTGCACTTTAAAGAAGGCTTTTCTTGAGTTCTTGACTTTCAAAGAAATCTTGTTTGTTGGATTATCCCTTTTGGCCATATCTTTTGAGCTGATTTTTCTTACTCATTTGGTTCTTCCTGCTATTTGATGGCTAGATCCTCTTCTAAGCTTTGGAAGTGGTATAGGAGACTTGGTCACTTGAGCTTTGACCTTCTTGCTAGGTTGAGCTCACTTGGCTTAATCCAAGGATTGCCCAAGATAAAATTTAAGAACGATCTTGTTTGCCATCCTTGTCACCATGGGAAGATGGTTGCCACTTCTCATCCAACCGTGAACCAAATCAAGACCAAGAAACCCAGCGAGCTACTTCATATGGACATAGTTGGTCCAACTTGAGTTCGGTCAGAAGGTGAGAAGTGGTATATTCTAGTGATCATGGATGACTTTTTGAGGTACTCTTGGGTGTTTTTCATGGAGAGTAAGGATGAGGCATTTCCTTTGGTTCGAGACTTGATTCTTCAGTTGCAAACTGAGTTTCCTAAGAATGCCATGAGAGCTATAAGCAGTGACAATAGCACTGAATTCAAAAACACTTAGTTTGAAACCTTTTGTACCTCTTTGGGTCTTGAACACCAATTTTCTTCACCTTATGTTCCACAACAAAATAGCATTGTTGAACGCAAAAATCGGATTTTGGTTGAAATGGCTACGACGATGCTCGTTGAGCATAGGACTCCTAGAAGATTTTGGGCCGAGGCGATCAACATTGCATGCCATGTTTTGAATCGCATCTTTCTCATGCCTTTACGAAGAAAACCTCTTACAAATTGTGATTTGGGAGGTTACCCAAGGCGAGCTATTTTAGGGTGTTTGGGTACAAGTGCTTCATCTTTAAACAAAGTAATTTAGACAAGTTCAAGTCTAGGTCCTTTGATGGTATCTTTCTTGGTTATGCCTTGTATTCTAAAGCTTACTGAGTATTTAATCTTGAAACTAACCATGTTGTGGAGATCTACGAGGTCACAATCGATGAAACTATGCCTTGTACAATCCCAGTCTTTGAGCGTGCAGGTGATGAAGAGCTTAGAGAAAGTATTTTTGTGGAGGAGGAGCAGGACGATGCCAATTGGGGTGATCCCGAGCTGACTCCACCAGCTGTCCCTATTGAGCCTGCAACAACTCTTCACTCATGGTCTAGAACCCTCTACTTCCAACTCTTGGGTACCGTTCGACCAGCTTCCTCGATGCAGTGCTAGCTGCACCTGAGGAGCCACTAGCTGCTGTTGAGGGGAGGTGACTTCTACCAGGGAGACACCATGCCTCATTCAGCGTCACCACCCCCCAGACAATGATCGGTGACATTGACTAGCAAGTCACATGGTCCAGATCTTATCACATCTCTCACTTCGCTCATTCTGCATTTGTTGCTTCTTTTGAGCCCCGAGATGTTGGACATGCTCTATCTGATCCCGATTGGGTTAACGCCATACATGAGGGGTTAGAAAACTTTGAGAGAAACCAAGTTTGGGTTTTAATACCACCTCCACAAGATTGCCATCCCACAGGAACCAAGTAGGTTGGTAGCCCAAGGGTATTGTCAGAAAGAGGGTATAGATTATAGAGACCTTTGCTCCTATAGCTCGTTTGGAAGCCATTAGAATCCTTTTAGCCTTTGCCGCTTCAAAGGGTTTTAAGCTTTATCAGATGGATGTTAAGAGTGCCTTCCTAAATGGGTATATAGAAGAGGAGGTCTATGTGAGGCAACACCTAGGTTTTGAGAACCCAAAGTTTCCAAACCATATGTTCAAACTCCACAAAGCCTTGTATGGTTTGAAACAAGCCCCTAGAGCGTGGTTTGAGTGTTTGAAGTCTTTTTTACTCAAAAAGGATTTTAAAATGGGTTTGATGGACAAAACTCTTTTCCTCCTCAAGCAAGGCAATGATACTCTTGTGGTTCAGATATATGTGGATGATATCATTTTCAGTGGTTCTTCTCATTCTTTAGTTGCAAAGTTTGCAGATACAATGAGCAGAGAATTTGAGATGAGCATGATGGGAGCGCTCAACTTCTTCCTCGGGGTGCAAATCAAGCAGACCCATAACGGGACATTCGTGCTTCAAGGCAAGTACCCGAAGAACATCCTATAGAAGTTTGACATGGGCGTGGCCAAGCCTCTGCGAGCCCATGGACCAGAAGGAGTATAGGAGCATGATTGGCTCACTCCTGTACTTGACCACAATGAGGCCGGACATACATTTTGCAGTGTGTCTGTGCACTCGTTTTCAGGCGTCCCCATGCTCTTCCCACAAGTAGATAGTCAAAAGGATCATGAGGTACCTTCATTTCACTCCTAAATTTGGCCTTTGGTATTCCTCTTCTTCGACCCTGTCTTTGTGTGGTTATCCGGATGCGGATTTTGTAGGTTGTTGCTTGGATCGCAAGTCAACTTCTGGTACTTGTCAGTTTTTTGGGGTCTTCGCTTGTCTCTTGGTCTTCTCACAAGCAAAGTAGCGTTGCCCAGTCCACAATAGAAGCCAAATACGTTGCCGCTGCTGCTTGCTGCTCCCAACTTCTTTGGATTATTTCCACTCTGAGGGATTTTGGTTTAGAGTTTTCGACAGTCCCGTTGATGTGTGATAGTACTAGTGATATCAGTGTTGCTAAGAACCCAGTACTTCACTCTAAAACTAAGCACATCGATGTTCGCTTTCACTTTCTTCATGATCACTATGAGAAAGATGACATCGAGTTGCATCATGTTATCACCAAAGTCAGCTTGCAGACATTCTTACAAAACCCCTAGATCAAGCCACTTTTGCTTACTTGCGTGGGGGAGTTGGGTGTGTGTTTCTCTTTTTTAGAGGAGAAAGACTTTAGATGTTGTATACTAGTTTTAGTTTCTTTTATAGTTTAGCTTTTGGTTTCTCTTTGTATCATATTGTATTTGTATTGTATTTTGTGATATACCTGCATTTTGAGCTTCATATCTATAGCACTTGGAATGAAACTATGCTCTTATTAGTGTTAGCACAAAAAAGTGGTTTCTGTGTAACACACTCGGAGGCCCTCAGAGATCATGTAGAAGCAAGAGTCTTGATCCCTGAACCTTAAGACAAGCCAAGCTTGGTGATTTGAACCTTAGGCGTGTCGATCAATTTTACCTACAATTGATAAGGGAAAGCAAATGTCAACTTATAGAACCTGCGGGTTTTATGGCTAGACAGTTCCAAGATGTATGGCCTTAAGATAGACGATGATCAAAGGACATTGACTAAAGAGTCAACTCCTAACAGTGTAAAGCATATAATAATAATGATAAGATTTGAATGGCTATTCATGATATATAATAAGTAAAACAAGCAGTTAGTTGATCTCATTAGTTGAAACAATCATAAGATACGATCCATGCGGCATTTACCAACTTAAGACCATAAAATCAATGAACATATTAGATAAATTAATTATTAGTACTAGAGTGTTTCCATGCAGCCGATACTAATAATCAATCTGATAAAATAGCTTGCTTACTAGTGGAGGGTGTTTTCATGCAGCCCATGCTAATAAACAGACCAGATTACGTCTGACACATTTAATAGATTGACCATATTTAAGGTAGCGCATGCATATGCATCGTGAGTGAAAGTATAACTGGATCGGCTATTTAGCCGATACAGGGTCCATAAAACACGAACGAGATCTACCTATTTGATCGTAATTAGATCTAAAGTTAAACAAACTTAACCTAGCCTTACTTGATAGTAGGGTTCAAAAATACAGCCGATAACAAGTAGTGTTAGATCAAATCTATTTTAACCCTAAATCCAGTTATGATTAAATAGTTATCTCAAACGCACAATATGTAACAACCAAGATAGACAGATTAGCTGATACAAGTCTGATCGACTATTTTGACAAGAGTAAGCATGAACGCATATATGTATATCAAAAAACAGTAGATTTCAATGATATTTGAGTTTATTCAAATCTGTCAATCTCGATTGGGTAGAGATATTATTGCAATAAATCAAATTAAATCAAACAATATCGATAACTTAATGAATCTATTAGATTGCCGATCTAATAGAACCGATAACTAGCTTAAATCAATTACATGTAAAAGATCGAAACGATGCAGCCTTACAAATAAGATCTAAACCGATAACTAGCTCAAATCAAGCCAACACGAGATTGAACAATGCAGCCATGTAAACGAGATACGAACCATGGCAATACTTACAAGCAAATCGAAGGTCGAAATCAACTGATGCAGCTTGATTTGTTGAAAACGCCGAGATCTACTTTACTCCTACTCCTAAAGGTTTTGGCCGGAGCCGAAAGGATTGTTTGTATTGATTGTGATTGTTCTTTACAATAGTCGGGTTTTTGATATTTATAATCCAAAAATCTAGCATGAGTCCTAACAAAATATGAATTATAAAATAAAAGGTAACTTGGACTTTGGTTTTCTCTCATCTTGACGAAATCCGACACGTTCTCTTCATTTATCGATCTCAACATGTCTTGATTACTGGCCGACGTCATCGATTCTCCGTTAGCTGATCTGTCTGAACCAGCTGTCTTTGCCCTAGCAAACTAGTCCCACAAATAGTCTATGGAACCAAAATATGGTGTCAACACATGCCCCCCAATTTTGGGATAAAATTGATTTTATTTGAAAATTAACAATATTTGCATTTGGACTCTCTTAGCCGATGGGGGTATATTTATCGGTCTACCATTCTCCCCTATTTCACTCAGCTTTCAACCCTAGGTCTTCTTCTTAGAACCACCACCAATCAAGTTTTCAAACCCTAGCAAATCAGGCACCATCTTAGTGTGATTCACCATTATCAAGTGAGTACAAGCCCCTTCATCGCCAATTTCATCATCACAATGGTGTCAATCAATAATATCCCAGAGGTAAATCATGTTTTCCCACTTCTTCTTACTCCTCTGCCTGCCATTAGTAACTGAGCCTCTACTTTTGATTTAGAATCTTCAGAATCAGTTCCTAATCCCCTTGACGGATACCCCAACCAGCGTCTTCCTTGGCCCTATGGGTGACTCAGATCCCAGCAAGGTTGTTGTGGCTGAAACTGTAACACCCCAGGTGTTAGTCACGAGCTAAGCCATGAGATTGGACTTAAGCAAGATATGCTATATGATAACCATGATCTATATCTCACATCCATCTCCATCTTCCTTGATTGTGGAGGAGTTTCATGAAGATTAGAATCAATAAGTCACATGAAATAATAAGCTACATCCTCGCTTGAAAGGCTTTATCAAGTGCATGAGTAGATGGATTGTCAACCAAGCCTTGCCATATTATCCAAAGTACTCTATTTGAACTTAGAAACAAAAGTCATGAAGGGTTCGTGTTGAGCAAATATCAAGAAAATACTCAAAATAGGCTAAAACCCTAGTTTAGAGCCTTATCATGTTGCTGCATTGACCCATAGAAAAGTATAAGTTCTACTCATCTTCTGAGGTTTGACTTTTAATAAAAAATGAAGCTATAGTTGTGTACAACAAACTTTCTTTAAGGACCTAATCATGATTCAGCATGGAAACATGTCAAACAAGAGCTCAAAAATTGAATCTGCTGCAGTTTCAGCACATAGAATAATTCTGTAGTCTGGAATTCTATGTCCACTACGTTGATGTCCCGTGTTCTCCGAAATTTGTTAAGCAACTTGAGTTGGACCCAAAATAGAAGTTGAAGAAAATTACTTGAGGAAGAGTATACCAAAAGATGGAATCATTTTGGATCAATTTGGCAAGGTTTGACATCCATATTCAGCAGGTGTTAACTCACTAACAGCATCAAGTTCGAGCATCATCACCTCCTAATATATTGATCAAATGGCCAGGCACCCTTAAGCAGTCTTGTAGAGCATCAAGAGATCAACAACTTTCATTCAAGGCCCAAGGCCCAGTTCAGACCGGAACCTGCCCGAAATTGGCTCCCAATGCGGCCACTGTAGCACCCACCAGGTGTCCAAGGCTATGCTTGCGTGGCGTTCATGCCCGCTGCCGCGCACCCCCTCCCCTGTCGCTCGCGCCTGTGACCTGCTGGGGGATGTGGTGGCCGAGAACGAGCTCTCCATTTCATCCCATACTCCTCTACCTCTTCCTCGCCCTCCCAGCACCGCTCTCGCCGCTCAGCACACGCCACCGCCATTGGAGGCCGAGCTGGAGCTCCAAGGGGCTGCTGCTGCGAGCCTCCTACGCCCGAGCCGGCCTCACCATCACCTTCCCCCACCTCGCACCGCCCCTCCCACGCCCCTTCCTCGCCGCCCAGGCCACCGGAGAGCCGCCACGGCGGGCTCGCTGCTGCTACAGCCATGGCCGCCGGGCGCCGAGCGTGGCCAGGCTACTGCGCCCACCTCTGGCGGGGCTGAGGCCACCCTCGGGTGCGGCCAGCTCTCCCCCAGCAGCGCCCGTTCCACCCATCGTCGGCCTGCCTCTGGCGAGATGGACCGGTCCCGAGCCGGCCCGGCGTCCCCTCAAGCGTCCGTTCTGGAACAATCGCAAATAGAAGCTCTTTTGTGGATTTTTATGCGAAGTTGGTGACTCATTACTACAGTGTCATACAGTACTTTGTCCTTGATTTGATTAGTTAGATCTGCAGGGTCCCCGGCGCAAAGTGCTTGTCTCATATGGTTTAATGTTTTTCTTTTTCTAGAAAATTGCTGAAACTTCTATAATTCGTAGTAAATTGCATAAAATTTTTAAAATAGCAAATAAGCACTTTTTGAATCCTTGTGAGTAGATCTATCCAGTGGTATGATTATATTGCATGTTTTAGTGGAAAGTTTTTGAGGTAAAAATAGATCCTTGCTATCTAGGGTTTGCGCTTGCTATTTTCATATCTGAAGTTGTATTGCTCCATTTGATGTGAAATTTGAATGGTAGACTTCTGATGCTATGTGTGTACTGTAATAAAAATTTGAGGTTCATTGGATACATTGTGATTGAGTTATTGATTTATCTTGCTTGATGTCTAGGAACCGGATTTAATTGATTAATAATTCAAATAAAAATGTAAAAATGGAAAATATGGTTCCACTACCTTTGCATGATATTGTTGTGACCTCTGGATACTTAACATGGCCATGTGTTTATAGAAAATATTGAGTTTTAGATTTATTTTGCTCTCCCATGATTTATTGCATTAGCAGTTTGCCTTTTTCATAGAGATTGCTATACTTATTCAAATGCTATGAAATTTGGATAGTAGACTTCTGGGAGTATATGTGAGATACTGTAATTTTATTAGAATTTATTGTGCACTTTTGATATGTGTTCCATATGTGTTCCTTATTTCACTTTGTTGTCAAAATAAAAAAGAGAAGTGCATGATAATAATTTATTTGAGCTTGGTCATCATGTTTTTTGGTGTTTGTTTAATATACTCTAACTATTGATAATATTGGTTATGCTCAAATTGATGTTTGAAACATGAGTGAAATATTATTTGCTCTATTTATTCAATTCTGGAGCTTTCTGGACAGGTTTTGCTATTTTGATGATTGCACCTTGATAATGATTTTTGCTGTAAAGCTTATGAATACAAAAGTTGTAGATAATTTATGTATCTAGCTGCTATTAAAATTTGATGGCATTTTGGCCCTGTGGTTTGGAAACTACAGCTATGCAAGTTTGGGTAAAAGTTTTTGTTGCTCTCTTTCTTGTCAAGACCTGATCCTGTACTTGTGCAATTTCGACCTACTGAACTTGTGAATCATGCTTTGATGATTAAAGATGATTTGTAGATAATTTCACAAGCTTTATAGATTGTCTTGTTTCAAGTCATTTGGAGTTGTAGAACTTCAGATATGATTTATTTACTTAGCTATTGTGTGTATGTCTAGAAATTGATAGATTCTAGTTCTAGTTGTTTACTTTGTATGTTGATTAGTGTGGCTCATGTCGTTGATGTTGGTTAACTTAATACACCTGAGATATTATATATTAGGGGCATGTTTGATATGTTAGCTATACCAATGTTTGACATGGTTGTGAATAGCTTGCTCTCTAATATGCTCATGTCATTTAGTGTGACTTTATTCTTGTTTTGCTTTCTGTATGTGATGCATTGCCTATTACACTTCCGTGCGTTCATACATATGCATTGTGCATGTCCTCTAGGTACGTTAGATGAAGTACGTGAAGGACGAGATGTTGAAGTCGAACCTAAAGACGGTGAAAAGCTAATTTGACTGACTTTAGGTCATATTCCAAACAAGCCCCGGAGCATTCTAAGTCTCCCATCTTTTATAAAATACAATTGAGTACTTTATGTTGTTTATTACATTAAGTTATAGGAGTTGGTTGGAAACACTTGTTGCATATATAACCTCTCCTTGTCCAGCAAATTATACCTTGAATCCTATTTAAGTTCGAGGAATCGAGATAAATGCTTAGCCATGCTTAGACCGGTAGAAGTCGGGTGATTCTCTGTCATCCGCGAGATATAGGTTCTTACTTCTCTGTCACGGTTGGCTATATGTGCTATCGTGGAAAAGAACCATATGTTAAAAATAAAAGAAGACCAGACGTGGACAGTGGAACTTGTCTAGTCACTTAAGGACTGGACGCGTTGTATGCACTTGGCCATATTGAACGCAGCCCTTTACATAGCTGGTCAGACCTGAGTGTCAGGCTGCGAAGCCGAGTAGCTCAACTCAAGACGGAGACACGGGGGGCGGTTGGGCAATTCGCGGGAAGCGGCATACTAGACCAAGGGCAAGCATGTATAACTATCTTGGCGTCGACCTTGGGTTAGCATGGCTTGAACATCCTGGCTACCGTCTTTCCGGTCTTGCCGACGTATAAACCTGACCCGTGCCTGAGTTGTACCAAGGGTAACCTAAGGCGACTCTGATCCAGTCTGCCTAGGTGTGTGTTGGGAGTACCCCCTGAGCTCAGTTGGAATCGATTCGAATCGCCGTCTCTCCCAGATAGTGAGAACTTGACCAAGCATCCGGCACCGTAGAACTCACTAAATAATGATGGTTCTAATGTTGATGATGATCATGTTGATAGCGGAAATAAACCTGATATGGTTATTAATGTTTGTATATAATCAAATGATTGCTTAGTATAGATGCTAATCTAGATGAAAGGTTAGTGAATAATAATCTGCTGTTAGTATAATAAAAAATCTTTGCTCTCATATAACATGCTTTTACGCAAAATGTTGTCAAGCTAGCCCCACCTACATAAAGCCTTGCATACTCCTTGGTGTCACTTTATTTTTGGTTTAGTATATTCTCGTGCTCAGGGTTTATTCCCACTTGTTGCAGGCTGTGATGTATCATGATTACTGCAAGAAATTGGATGGCTCCAACTATAGCAGAGGAGTATGATCATAGGCTTGATCCTTCTTATCTCTCTTGTCTATAATGCTTTTGTTGGAATTGACCATGGTGCTGGCATATATTTGAACTAAGAATGATGTTAATTCCAAATTACTTTGCTTTCGCTACTTTTGAACTTATGTTGTAATAATTATTTTGCACTCGATGTATATTGGACTATTTGTAAAATAGATGTAATATTTGATTTGTTTTGTTGAATCAGTACGATCTTGATTTATATGTTAGTTGCTTTGAAGTTCTTCATGATTTCAGTGGACTATCGGGATTATATGGGCTCAAGTGTGAAAATTTAGTCACTCCGGTGATTGTTTTTGTACTTGTGCTCTTATAATTTGGACGGTTCTTCACGAAAACCAGCAAGATCCCCTTCAAGCACTCCACTATGAATCCAAATCATTGGGACAAGAAGTCTTCCATAAAGAACTAGCCGTCAATCATTCCAGGCTGGAGAGATTGGTTGATCAAAGTGGCAGCCAAGAAGAGACAAGACTGGATCATCCTTAACCTGGATCAGTGCATCTCCCTCTCTCTTTCTGACATCAAGAAGAATGAGCCCGTGCTCAAGGCTACTTGTTACTTCTGGTCCAATACATATAATGTATTTTCTCTTTAGGCGGGGCCCTATGTCCCTAATTTTGGCTGATGTACATATGCTAACTGGCCTCAATATCACTGGACAAATCCATCCCTACAATTTGTTGGTTAAACCCTCTAGAAAGCTTGAAAGCATAAGATCTGGAGTTTGGTCCTAATACATTACCAATTTCAAAACTAACAAGAACAGTGTGACTAATAGGGAGCACACAGCTTTTCTAAACATGTGGTTGGACAGGTATCTTTTCTGTGGGAAGGCCTGTGCTCCAATCTATAATTATCTTGTGCTGGCAGAGAATATAGCAGTCAATTCTAAAATTCCTCTTGGTAAATATCTGCTTGGAGCCTTGTACAGTCTATTGAACAAGGTATCCCAATGTCTGATGAAAAATAAAACAATACCAGCAATTTCTGGCCCTTGATGGTTGCTACAGCTCTGGCTCAATCTTCATCTGCACAAATTGGTGACCCTAGAGTTGACATCTCTGTCATTTCCTTCTCTAGTTTATCCAAAAGATCAGGAGAAGCAACTGTCTAGGAATGAGAAGTTTCACCGATGCATATCTTTTGGTGGGGCAGCATCGGCAATCACCATCAATGGGTCAATCACCTACTTCTTCAAGCTTTTCTACAAGGGTCTTTCAAAAAATGTCTTGGAATGGTTTGTGTATCTAGACCTACCTGAATTTGAGCTCCCATCATCTTTTAGATTTCAGACTGAGTATTCTAATGATGTGAAATTGAAGATTCTGAGCCAAGGCCATGACTATTGCCAACAGAGATTAGGCATGGTAGAGAGAAGCCCCCTCCCTCTTATTATGAATTCTATTGCCCCTCAATAGTGGCCAGGCAAATGGGATTTGATCAGCTGCCCCAGCCTTATTCTTTGCAAATAAATTGAAGCCAAGGAAGGCAGTGCCCACTTCACTAGAGTTAAGTAGAATCCTTCAATTTGAACAGACTCTTCTGCCAGAAATCATTAGTGAATGGAATCGCAATCCTTATACCTCCTCTGCCTTTGACAACTAGTGGCAGGAATAGAGTTAACATCTGTTCAGTGAAGCAGTATCCCTTTACTGTTTCTCACTGGATCCTAACTTCCTAGCAAATCCTGAGGTATCTTCATTCTGCTCTTCCAAATATATTATTTTTACAATGTTCTCATACTATTTGACCTTGCAGGACCTTGTTAGCTTGACTCCCCCACCAGTAAAATATGACATATGGTGCCCTAACCCAAGACTAGGCTAGGATGCACCTTCTCTAAAAATGTTGATGAAGAGAAAGGCTACCGATGTGTCTGATGATCAGCCTAAAGCTAGCTTTCCTCAAAGAATCAATGAGCAATTGGAATCACTAGTTGATACTGCAATTGAGGTATTTTTCTCAGTAAGCAACTTCCTTTTGATATACATCAACTAATCTTGTACTTCTATTAGGCTACTGCTTAAGAATTAGATTCTGAAGGGGAAGCTGATCCTCTAGAAGGTCTGTCTTCTTCCAGTGAACACACTGGTACTAATCTGGGCAATGTCCCAGAGACCACTTCAGGTAATAATTTAGCCGATAAAACAAGACCATTCTCTTTTCTTGCAATCATTTATTCATATCTTTTCATATTTCAGAGACTCACCCTCTGTTAGCAAGCTCATCGACTGTTCCTCATCCTGATATAACCCCAGAGGACCAGGTACCAAGAGCATTTTGATTTTGATAAATACTATTCCAAATTTGGATTTTTATTTTCTGCAGGAACAAGTTTCTTCACCATACTTGCCATTCTCATTAGAAGATTATATAGAGGAAGAAACCATTTCTGCTCCAGAGGAAACTTCTTCAACACTGCCTGATCATGTCAAGGTCCAATTGTAGAAACTAATTTCTTATCTTGAGCTGGACATTGCTACTTTAGTGCAAGATGCAGGGGCAATCAGAGAAGTCTTCAACTAGATCAAGGATGAGTTGCCTCTTAACTTGAAGGAAACTATCCAACCAGCTGCATTTCTAGAAGGCAATGGGCCAAAATTCTTTAGTGCCCAATCTAGACTTGCAGCTCGAGAAGCTCAAAAGGACCTGTCCACTAAAGAAAACCAACGTATCCAGAAGATGCTGCCAGTCAAGAGGACAGTTAATCACCTAAAAGATTCTCCTGCAGCAATAAACAAGGAGCTGGCTATCCTCAATGAAGAATGAGCACAACTATTATCTAGGTTGAAGATTGTTGATGACTCTATCAAGCAAAAAGAAGAAACCTTGTCCAGAATCCTAGCATCTCTGGCTGAACAAAAACGAATCATGTCAGGCTTGAAGACCAGGCTTAGAAATATCAAGAATGAAAAGAAGGCCTGTTGATGGTCATTAACTCACAATTTATACCGTCAACTATTATATGGAAAGTCATGAAAAAACATCATAACATATAGATATAGGGCTTATTCTAACAAATTCCATAAGTTTTGGTGAGTTGATCATTTATAGGGCACATACCTAGAATACATCGAAAAGGAGCCAAAATGCGCAATCAGAAAACACAAAATCTAGACTCTACATCAACAAATAAAGACATCAACAAATAAAGGGAAAGGCCCACTTACCTATGAATTTGGGCCAACAACCCATGAAGACACGGTCTAGGCCCAGCCACAAACCGACCATGCGAAGGTGGCGGGGGGAGATGCCGACCAGGGTGCGGGCGCACCCTGGTGCGGCCGCACCACTAGAGGCACCAACCGCCTTCCCCCGCCATGTGTCGTCTCCTGGTGGCTCCTCCATGTCGGTTCCGATAGGCGTCCAGGTTCAATGTACTAGAAAAGGTCGGTTTGGGTGGAATCTTGCAAAGAGCCCCCTCCACCTCACATATAAAAGAAGGCCTCTCCCTCTCCTCATTTCATCAATCCAATCAAGCAACCACCAAGAGGGCAAGAGTGCTTAAGAGCTCCACTTCATAGGGGCCTAGGCCCTAGCTAGCCTAGCTAGTTGTAGTATAGGGAGTGAGAGAGAGAAAGTAGAGGAGGTTCGGGCATGTCTGCCATCTCTTATCTCGGATCTGGTGCCTCCGGGTTGAGGAGGCGGAGTGCCGGACGTGTCGGCTCCCTCTCAACGTGTACCTATACGGCCACGTACTACTTGGAGTACGAGGTCCGTGTTCGACTACGGTGGTGAGTCTCTATTCGTGTTATCTTGTGCATTACATTCTTGCGGGTTCGTTGTCTGTTACTTGCCTTAGTAGCGGATGTTCTAGTAGAGGACTTCTGATAAAGACGGATGTTCCTGGCCAACGCTAGAATAGTAATCGATAACGTAGATGTGGTGTCTAAGTTATAGGTTGCCCTCGTTTGCCTCACACTCCACGGGTGAGGGGTAGGTGTTAGGTGGTGACAGCCCTAGCATCCTTTGTATTCCCCCATGTTCGGGTGTGGCGTAGAGCTGTTAGCCGGCATCACTTAGCAGACTAGGTGCGATCCGGTGCCCAAAGCAAGAGTGTAGTATGCAAGGTTACCTCCGAATAGAAACCCTAAATCGTAGAAGAACCTCATTACCCCTTTTCAACTCTACCCTTGTGTGGTCCTTGGACGAGCTATTTAGAAGAAATACCTCCGTTCTTCGTAAAATTACGATACCCTATCTATCAACGGGTGAAGTGCTACGACGGTAATTCCGTGCGCTAGTGGATTTGGCTACTTTCGCTAAGAAATACCAACAAGCATTTCTGGCGCTGTTGCCAGGGAACGGTTGCTATATCTTCGAACCTAGTTCGTCCCTCGTATCTGTATCCTCTTTTTTTTTATATATATAAAAAGAAATTATAAAAAAATTCTCACTTATCTCATTTACCATGAATTCCACTCCTATTTAAAAAAAGTTTACTGTTTCAAAGGGGAGTTATCTAGACCGCCACTTTTTTTTTACAAAACTAAACCTTTCATCTGGCTATGAACTCCATCCTGGCTTGATAGCCATGGTTCGGGCACAACCCTCTCGGGGCATGAAAATAAAAACCCGAGTAATTACTTGCTAGATTTTGAGAAAAATTCTAAAGTGGAAATTGTTTCTATTCTCTCTCATGGGGAAAACGGAGCAATGGTACACTCATGCCGTAGAATGCACGTATGGGGATTGGAAAGAACTTAGAGACAATTTTGTCTTGCATTCTTCCCTATGTCTCATATCGTCTCTCTACCATGGGCAATCCTCAATTTTGAGCAGTATGAGAAGGAATCCATAGGTATAGCCTGGGCTAAGTTTTCAACGTTAATTCAAGCTAGCCTAGACTTGTATTTTCCTGATGGCATTTTGTTGCGTCTCTTTTGATTCGGGTCTTGACATGGATGCTGACCTATGCCTAGACGTGCCCACTGGAGGTCGTTTTACACATAGACCTTTGATGGAACATGTGAAGTTCTTTGAAAACTCCTAGACACACATGCTTCTTCCATCATAGAAACTAGATCCCTCCATGATAAGGACATGTCATGCTTTGAGGAGCCCTCTTTAGCTAAAGCCAAATCCTTGGGGCCCTCACCCAAACCGGGAGCACTGAAGGAAGGAGTAATTCATCCTTCGGAGTTCCCCATCCAATTCGAGGGTTATGGCAATACCTCATGGAATTTTGGGCACGATGAAGTTTCTCCTAAGTAGAACCTTTGAAAAAATGGTTAATGGAAGTGAAATGTTCTTCTGAAACAATTTGGATTCTTTCACCTTCCACGACCATGACTTGCTCGTTAAAGGGAACTATCATAAAAGCCCTTTACCACCCCACAGTCGGGACTAATATCATGTCAGAATTGCTAGTGAAATACCATTTGAGTGACATGTCACTAGTCTCGACCGATAGACTCTTCAAAAGTCCATTTGGGCTCATTTTCGAGTATCGTGATAGACGAAACTGAGGTTCGCTTAGATTCCTACATCTATGCATTCTCGAATTTAAACTTCTCATAGGCTGCCCTTTGGAGACACTTTTTCAAGAAAAAACCATCCTATAGGAGCCCTAGTGAGAAGTTGGGACAGATTGCGTCCGCCACTCCTAAACCTTGCCTAAGAAATCTCGACGGCGGAGCATGATTCCAACCGTGACTTGTTCGAGGAGGTGAAATTCATAACCTTGTTCATTTCACCTGAGCTTTTCTTTCATCCTTGAGAAACTGAACATCCATCATCACCCTCACTCGAACCCAAGCAATGTCCCTCTGGCCATCCAAGCGTTGTTCTCGATAGTCATGACTTCTCACTTTAGGACGAAAACGCTTGTGCCACGGCCATCTCACTTAGTACCATGTGCTTCTACAAGGATCCAAACCACCTCTTGATCCTTGTTTTCAAACTTTTAAGAGAGTGGTCATGGATGCCTCCGTTTATTATATGCACTACAAATGTTGTATATGTACTTTGTGGTACTAACCTTGCAGCTAGAATGATAATGCTAAACACTTGGTGGTGAAGATGGGAACTATACCACAATTGAGAGCTGCAAGATGATGTTCCCACGGTCAAGCTTATGACCATAAACAAAACACTGCCGGGGAGTTACCCCGGATTATCATAAAAAATTTCTTCTTTTTATTTATTTACTTTTTAAAAAATAATAATAATAATAGTCATGACACAACTTTCCTTTTTAACAATAAATAAAAAAAAGAGAGCAAGAACATGTTATCAAGATAGCGTGCACCTTCGGGTATTCTTGGTTGCTAACCATTTCAGGTTAAAGATTAAGAAGAACAAGGGTACATACGACGCTGGAGAACATGGAGTTACACCAAGTGCACATTTTGACGGCTTTGGTGGAAGAACACATGGCACACTTGACCTTTTCACAAAAGTTAAAGTGTGGGGGAGGATGGTGAGATTCTCACTACAAGCTCCGTACGCACCAAAGACCGCCTCAATTAAGAAGTGCTAGCTCACTCTTGCTAAAGAAAAAGAAAAGCTATAGAAGAGAAGAAAAAAATGAAAGATAAGAGAAAATTAAAAGTTAAAAAAAGGGAGTGTCTGTTAAAAAAAAGAGAGATAAAAAAAGAGATAGATGCTCCCCTTTGCTGCTTGTCACCAAGGCCCATGGCCTATACACACGATTTGTGTGTGTAGCCTAAGCCTTGTTGATCACCTGAGTTAGACCATACACTACCAAGCCACCGTGCAGCGAGATCAAAGCTTCATCCATATATGCTGCCGGTAAGTATGCTCAGGTATGCAAAGGTAATAATCACCCACTCTTTTTACCCATATTTATCTTCAAAAAAAATATAAATTCATGCTTGCTTTGTTTATGATGAAAGCTCTTGTTTGGATCTATCATGCATGATACATCCATAGGCTTTTTAAATTAAGCATGGTGCTTAGGTTAAAATAGCCTTCTTTCATCAAAATTTGACATGGTGTTGAATCTTGGTTAATGAACTTTGAGTTGTTTTCATATACAATGAAAGTAATTTTCATGCAGATAAACCAAGGTTATTTGTTTAGCCGCAAACTTTCACTTTAGCCTTGTTTGGGTAAAAGATGGGTATATAAAATAAACAATAAAAAGTTTTCTCTTCTTCTAGTTCACCAATCATGATCTTGTCTTGCTTTAAATAATTTTGATGTGTTGGTGAACAACAAAGTTTTAAAAATAATAATAAAAATATATATAATAATAATAATAATAATAAAAAATAAAAATATGACAATAATGTTAAAGTTGGTAGAGCCATTTCTTGCTTTTGTTTTTTGTTTCTTTGATAAATAGAAATAGGTACAAGAATAAGTATGGGGGAGATCTCTTGAGATTAACACACACATTCGAGATCCTCCCCCCCTCAACATGTTGTACAACACCATACGACCCGACATGAAGGAGGACAAGGCAGATAACTCAAAGAGAAGGCTGGTTGAACTTCTAGTTCATGCCAAGCCATCTCTACTTCAGTTCTCCTCTACAAACAATGGTTTGTGCAACATCTCCCTCATCTCTCTCCAATCTTGAGTTTAAATAAACATAAATCCTAATCATAAAACTTAGACTCAATGAACCAAATGCCTCCATGCAATTTGAAAAAAAAACACCCTTCTTTTTTACATTCTCAAAAGTGACATGATCATAATATTTCTGAGATAGAAGCTTGCATGAAGTTTGTTCTATTTACATGTTATTATGCTTGTGGGAAAACATTTTGATAGGACAAACATGTTAACTAAGTTGTTGAGGGGTTTGATATGGTTCTGACTTAGAAATCCTGCCAATTCTACTGAAAGTACTTGGAGAATTTGTTTAAAAAAATACTATAAACCATAGTTTCACATACTCCTCATTTGGTAAAGAAATTCCTACCAAGGCCAAATATGACATGTATCCTGCAAAGTTTTTAACCTGCTACATATGCTGCTTGTTATTGCATTGAGTTTGGTCAAGCCTTGTGACCTGTGTTGAGAGATTTATCATGCCCTCACGATCAAGATCACACACACACACGACATACATTAGGAGTACGCAAAAAAACATGCCTTCCATATAGACCCACCAAAAATGTTCTACTCTTACACTGAGAGTAGACCCAAAAACATGTTCATTAGGAAAATACTCCATGTTATAATAGGTAATGATCTTTCTCTACAATTATATTTTAGTAAAAGAGACATGGGCTATGCAGAAAAAATATAAAAAAATATGGACACATGAAGGTCCAAAGTATAAAAAAATGATGAGCACATGAAAGCTCATGTATTCAAAAAAAAAGAAGATAGCCATGTCTCAAAAATAATAAATAGTAGAGAGAGATCATATCTACAAAAGGAGTATAGTGTTTAACATATCATCTTCCACACACATGCATATCTTGATCTAAGAGTATGGCACTTCTCTCCGTGGATCCTTGTTTTGACTTTATAATATATGCAATGCAAGTTTGCCATCTTGTTAATCCCTACCCAAAGCTCCACATAAACCTTTTAAAGGTAGGAAGAACAAAAAGGAGGCAAAGACTTTGCTATGCCTTGGTAAGGAATCATACACACTTGAGTGATTTGAGAGTGCCTTTTGGGGAGTATAAAGTGATCTATGCTTTATTGCTAAAACATTCAAAAAAACTCCAAGTTGCTAAGATAAGAATTTGGGAAGATAACTTTGTTTCGAGAACCATTCCACTTTTCAACAACCTAAGAAAAACATGTTAGCCAACGCCACATATCCGACATGTGTAAGAAATGTGATGGAATGATTTTCATGAAAGCCGTATATCTTAGGGTTTTATGCTCATGTCTACTTTTGTCTCTAAGCTTTGCTCGAGGACGAGCAAGAGGTAAGTGTGGGGGAGTTTGTTGACGGTCATTAACTCACAATTTATACCGTCAACTATTATATGAAAAGCCATGAAAAAACATCATAACATATAGATATAGGGCTTATTCTAATAAATTCCATAAGATTTGGTGAGTTGATCATTTGCAGGGCACATACCTAGAATACATCGAAAAGAGTCAAAATACGCAATCAGAAAACACAAAATCCGGACTCTACATCAACAAATAAAGGGAAAGGCCCCTTACCTATGAATTTGGGCCAACAACCCATGAAGACACGGTCCAGGCCCAGCCACAAACCGACCATGCGAAGGCGGTGGGGGGAGGTGCCGACCAGGGTGTGGACGCACCCTGGTGCGGCCGCACCACTAGAGGCGCCAACCGCCTTCCCCTGCCACGTGTCATCTCCTGGTGGCTCCTCCATGTCGGTTCCGATAGGCGTCCAGGTTCAATGTACCAGAAAAGGTCGGTTTGGGTGGAATCTTGCAAGGAGCCCCCTCCACCTCACATATAAAAGAAGGCCTCTCCCTCTCCTCATTTCATCAATCCAATCAAGCAACCACCAAGAGGGCAAGAGTGCTTAAGAGCTCCACTTCATAGGGGCCTAGGCCCTAGCTAGCCTAGCTAGTTGTAGTATAGGGAGTGAGAGAGAGAAAGTAGAGGAGGTTCGGGCGTGTCTGCCATCTCTTATCTCGGATCCAGTGCCTCCGGGTTGAGGAGGCGGAGTGCCGGACGTGTCGGCTCCCTCTCAACGTGTACCTCTATGGCCACGTACGACTTGGAGTATGAGGTCCGTGTTCGACTACGGTGGTGAGTCTCTATTCGTGTTATCTTGTGCATTACATTCTTGCGGGTTCGTTGTCTGTTACTTGCCTTAGTAGCGGATATTCTAGTAGAGGACTCCTGATAAAGACGGATGTTCCTGGCCAACGCTAGAATAGTAATCAATGATGTGGACGTGGTGTCTAAGTTATAGGTTGCCCTTGTTTGCCTCACACTCCATGGGTGAGGGGTAGGTGTTAGGTGGTGACAGCCCTACCATCCTTTGTATTCCCCCACGTTTGGGTGTGGCGTAGAGCTGTTAGCCGGCATCACTTAGCAGACTAGGTGCGATCCGGTGCCCGAAGCAAGAGTGTAGTATGCGAGGTTACCTCCGAATAGAGACCCTAAATCGTAGAAGAACCTCACTACCCCTTTTCAACTCTACCCTTGTGTGGTCCTTGGACGAGCTCGTTAGAAGAAATACCTCCGTTCTTCGTGAAATTACGATACCCTATCTATCACCGGGTGAAGTGCTACGACGGTAATTCCGTGCGCTTGCGGATTTGGCTGCTTTCGCTAAGAAATACCAACATGGCCAAGGTCCTAGGAACAGTCGAAGAAAATCATCAGCAGATTGCTGAGATAGACAGCATTCAGCTCTAAGCTTTTAAATTCTATCAAATCTATATTAAACATGTAATTTGTGCAAAATCTTTCAATGCTTGTAATATATCTCTGACTTTGCCATTATATGACTACAACCATCCTAAATGTTATTGTGTTGAATTGCTTCTCCATTTATCCTTGCTCCTTTCGCTTCTGATAAGATCGGCAAAACACTCCATCGGCAATTTAGCCGATTTGCCCCCTTATTGGAGTGGAGAAAAACCCCAAGTCACGGTCTAACCTTATCGGCAATTTTAGCCGATCTGCTCTCCCAGCAGGGTAGAAAAAACCTCCAAGTTATAGTTAATAAAATCTTTTGGATCCACCGCACATCTGTCTGTCTTCCCTTGTATAAATAAGGCTGACGGCTTCGAGAGGGGATCCCCTTCATTTCATTTGCTCTCGTCTTCTATCTTCCTTCTCTCTCTTTCAAAAACTGTTCTGCCTTCTCCACAGCAAACCCTAAGTCATGGCGAACAACCGTGGCAAGCACCCAGTGCCAGAGTCCTCTGAAGAGGTTGAGCAGCCTCCCTAATGCCGTCGCCTGAATAGGTATCCCAGATTTGAATCTCTCTATTCCATTTGCATTGGACTAAACGGTTGTTCGGGTCGGGCGCCGCCGCAGCCGGTGCAGGGCCCAGTCGCCACCCGGGGACAGAGTCCACAAGCTCCTACCCTCCGGTGGAGGTGGCGGCCTTCGAGGATGTGGCCGCTAGCCAGGCCGGCTCTAAGCCGGACGGCCACGAGGATGCTCCTGGGGCGAACGTCGGCTTTGACAACAACGACGCTGGGATTTCCTCCGCCGCTACCATGCCACCCAGAACTTGTACTCTGAGGAGGGCAAGAACTCCCACTGGCTCCAGGAGTGGGTGGAGGTCTTGGAAGGAGTGCTTCAAAGCACCGAGGAGTCCCTGGCGGCAGTGAAACAACAACTGGTGGAGTCTGACTCCATTGGTGTCGGTAATCATCTTTCTTCTTTGATCTTTCTGTTCTATGCAATCGGCTTTCTCTATTAGCTAGATCTGTGTAATGTACTCTGACTCCATATGCAGCCAGTGCTCAAATCAAATATCTCTTGTTGATTCACAGGCTTGCGGGAGCAGCTGAACATGCTCTGCCCAGCCATTGACTTGGCCACCGGGGTGGTGAATGCCCGCTGGGAGACCCAGGTGGAACGCCTCCAGAACGTCCCCTACCGAGTTCAGGAGGTCACCCTCCATGGCGTTCGCTCTGGGGCAGCTGAGGCCCTGGCGGTGGCTCAGCTTCACCACGGTGCCCAACTCACGGACTTCCTCACCCCCAACTTCATCGAGGAGCGCAATGATGAGGGCTTCAATGAGCTGGTGGATGAGTTTGCCCTCTACGCTGACGCCGTCGCCCAGACCTCCTCTGTTGAGGATATCATATCTCATGTCTTTGATGAAGAAAATTAGTTTGTATATAGGAATGGATGCCTGTAAAAAAAAATTAGACATTTCGGGAATGTTGGCACTGCCCCTCAAGGTAGTTTAACTCTGAATTTCTGTCTTTGTAATCCTTTGCATCCTTTTTCTGCAATGCTGTGCATCTTTTTTATTATTTTATTTTTGCTCTAAAGGCGATGCGTGTCGCATCGGCTATTGCCCTTGTGGACAGGGCTCTGTCATTTTGTATTGAAGGCGATACTCTCTGTATCGGCTATTTAGAACTTGTGATATTTGCTGATCAACTATAACAAGTCAACCCATACACTAGGATAGTATTTCTTAAAATATTTTCCATTAACCGCTCTGGAAAACTCTTCTCCCTCCAAAGTTTCATAAAAATAAGCATTTCTAGGAGCACTTCTTGTAATCCGATAAGACCCTTCCCAGTTTGGCAACTATTTACCAAATTTACTGTCTTTAGATCCGATCGGCAAAACAACTTTCCAAACCAGTTCTCCTTCACCGAACTTCTTTTCTCTTACCCTCTAATTGTAGTACTTAGTAATTCTGAGTTTGTGAGCTTCAATGTTCTCCAAAGCTTTTAGCCGATGAGAATTTAAATCAACAAGATTATAAATCATAAGACTCTTATAATCATCAGCTTTTAATTCATCTTGCTGTAGTACCCTTCTAGATCCAATGTTAATTTCCCAAGGTACCACAGCTTCATGCCCATATACCAACTCATAGGGTGAGCATTTAGTCGATCCATGACAAGCCATCCTGTAAGACCAAAGAATCTTATTAAGCACCAAATATCATTTTCTTGGATGTTCCCTGATCTTTTTCTTAATTATCTTGATCAAAATCTGGTTAGATGCTTCTGCTTGTCTATTGGCCTGAGCATAATAAAGGGACGAATTAATCAGCTTAAAACCTACACTGGTGGCAAAATCATCAAACTCTTTGGATGTAAACATCTTTCCTTGATCAGTCATAATAGAGTGAGAAATCTTAAATCTGTAAATGATATGCTCCTTTATGAACTCAATCATATTAGCTGATGAAGCTTCTCTCAAAGTAATAGCTTCAACCCACTTAGTAAAATAATCTGTTGCCACCAATACAAATTTATGTCCTTTACTGGATGATGGAAATATTTGGCCAATCAGATCTATCCCCCATCCTCCAAATGGTCATGTTTTCATAATTAGATTCATAGCCCATGCTGGAGATTTTTGAACATTACCAAACCTTTGACACTTTTGACAACGCCTTATAATATTTGAAGTTGCTGTTGCATGTAACCGTGGGGACCGCAGGGGGAGGCAATGTGCTTGTGCGTGTGTCAGAGAGAGAAATGGAGAGTGCATGCAGCATGTGCGTGTGTGAGAGATGAGCAGAGAGAGTAGAGAGCTGCCTGCTGCTTGTTGACTTTGTGTGTGAGAGAACCAACAGTGGGGGGTTACTTTTGCATGCATGCATTTGTGTCAGAGGGAACGGAGTTGCTGCTCCTGCCGTTCGTCCTTTGAGGGAAAAGGCTCATGGGGTCCACCCGTTCCACGCTGAGGAGTGCCTGCTCTGTGCGTTGTCGTCCTCCGGTTCGTCCACGCACAGCTGAGAGTGAGAGCCGCGTAGAAGCTGCTGCGGCCGTTCATTGGACGCCGTCTGCCCTGCCGTCTGCAGCCCCCACCGGCTCCTGTAGCCGTTGCAGCGGGCGCTGCCCAAGGTGGCCGCGTAGTGCTGGGCTAGTGGGGAGCCTGGCCGGCTGGCGGTTTTAGGCCAGCGCCTCCCCTTCCCTTGTCTTGCTCTTCCTCGTTCTTGCAACTTGAGACCCCAAAGAAGAACAAAGCTCTCCTCTTCTCTCTCTCCCCCCAAGGATTTGATCTCCATTTTAAGAGAGTTTGAGTGCTCTAGTGCCGATCTTGTGAGCTTGAAGAGGATCTTCTCCCTCTCTTCTCCCTCTCCTAGCTTGTTGCTCATTTGAGAGAGGATTTGGGAAATCCTAGTTTGTGCATTTGAAATTTTATATTGGTGGCACTGGTGGTGATTACAATTATTGATTTTTTATTACTCTTGGTGATTGCCGTCACCGAGACGGTTGGTGATTTGGTGATTGGTGAGGGGATTTGGTGATTGTGTCCACCCCCAATCAAGGATTATTATTGTGAGGGGTTCTTGACCTTTTTCCCGGTGAAGAGCCAAAAGGTACTCTAGTGGATTGCTCGTAGCTTGTGGATCCCCATCTTGTGTTGGTTGTGCGGCACCTGGATGCGGTTAGGCGTGTGATGCCTATAAGCGCGTGAACCTCCAAGTGGGTGCATCGCTACAACGAGGACGTAGCTGGCCGGCAAGCAAGTGAACCTCGGTGAAAAATATCGTGTCATCTTGTCTCCGAGAAATTAATTGGATTTCATTAATATATTGTGATTGGCTTATTATCTCTCGCCGCGGCGGTATACCGCTCTACCTCTCTTGTATTTACATTTATAATTAATTGTGTAGCGGTAGCTAGTGTAGCTTAATTAATTAGCTTATTATTTTAGCTCACTAGTGGTAGAAGTAGCAACCTAATCTTGTGTGTGACATAGAGATCATAGTTAACTAGACTTGTAGATAGGTGACTTACATTTTGAGTAGGCTAGCGCGAAAAGCTTTATCGTCTTATTTGTTACTAACCCTTTAGTTTAGTGTTGTTGTAGAAATTTTTATAGGCTATTCACCCCCCTCTAGCCATTTAGGACCTTTCAATTGGTACCAGAGCTGAGGTCACTTTGATTTAAGGTTTAACAACCTTCGGTGTTAATATGGTTCAAATCAACAACACCAAAAGGCCACCCCATTTTGATGGAAACAACTATGGCTATTGGAAGGTAGTAATGACCACTCACTTGAAATCAATCAATAGAAAAGTTTGACAAGTGGTGGATAAGAAGTTTGAGGTTGCTAATCCGAAAGCACCAATGGCCGCCGAAGAGGAAAAATTGCAATACAATGACATTGGCCTTAGTGCAATCCATGAAGCCATTGCTCCACAAGTGTTTGAGCAAATCAAGAATATGGAGATGGCTTATGAGGCTTGGAAGAAATTAGAGGAATCATATGAGGGCACCGACTCAATGAAAAGTGTAAAGGCTTACATTCTCAAAGAAAAGTTTGCAAGCTTCAAGATGAAGGAAGATAAGAGTGTACCAGAGATGTTCAATAGAATGCAAGTGCTTGTCAATGATCTTAAGGCACTTGGAGAGGATGTGAAGGATAAGGATTTCTCTCATAAATTCTTGCGGTGTCTTCCATCAAGATTTGGATATTTGGTCACCCTTCTTGTGAAGACCAGTGGTTTGGATAACATGACACCAAATCAAATTCTTGGTAATGTGATGACCGATGATACATATAGAGATGACAAGGAAAAATATGAGAAGAAGGATGACAAGAAGAAGAGTGTGGCATTCAAAGCTACATCATCTAAGGGCAAGGGTAAAGAAAAGAAAGATGAGTCAAGTGAAGAAGAAGACTCAAACGCAAATAGTGATGATGAAGAGATGGCTCTATTTGTGAAGAGATTTGGCAAATTTATGAAGAAGAAGGGCTACCGTACTAGAAGAAAGAAGTCTTCATCAAGAAACAAGGATGAACCAAGAAGATGCTTCAAGTGCAGGAGCAAGGATCATCTTGTGGCCGATTGTCCTTATAATAGTGATGATGATAGTGACAATAATAAGAAGAAAAAGAAAAAGGACAAGAAGGAGAAGAACGATAAGAAGGTGGAGTACAAGAAAAAGAAGAAGGGGCAATCGTACATGGTCACATGGGATAGTGATGCTTCTTCTAGCAACGATGATGATTCTAGTGATGAAAAGAAATCAAGCAAGAAGGCACTTGCAAGCATTGCTATCAATGAAAGGCCTTCTCTCTTCGACACTCCATCGACATGCCTTATGGCTAAGGCAAACAAGGTACAATCCGATAATGAGAGTGATGATGAGGATGAGCCCACCGTAGATGAGCTCATGCACATGAATTGCGAAAAGAGAACAACTCTCTTAAGCAATCCTTTGATGAGCTTTTAGCAACTCATGAGAGGCTAATGGAAGCCCATGAGAAGTTAGAGAAGGCTCACTCAAAGCTTGAAAAAGCTCACTCCTCTCTCCTTAGCCAAAATGAGAAGGATCATGTTCCAACATGTGACAAGGGCTCAACATGTGATCTTATTGATGAATCATTTTATAAACCTATCATTATTGCACCAACTAACCCTTCTTGTAGCACTTCAACTTCCACCTCATCCTCTAGTGATGGTTTCACTTGTGATGCCTCACTTATGGTTCAGAATGAGACCTTAAAAACAGAGGTCAATGAGCTCACTCACGCCTTAGGTAAAGCCTATGGTGGTGAGGCCCGCTTGCTTAAGTGCTTGGGTAGCCAATGATTTTTTTCTCAACAAAGAGGGATTGGGCTATACCCCCAAGAAAGGCAAGAATGCCTTTGCTACTCACAAGACTAGTTTTGTGAAGTGCAATAGTCAATATTGCTATAGTTGCAAGCAAGTTGGGCATGTAGAGCAATATTGCAAGAATAAGAAATCACAAGCTCATGTATCCTCAATTAAATTTGATTCTTGTTATTTGCTTACTAAGGGTGCCAATGGTGTGAAGGCTAAGTTTGTTGGTACACCAATTATGGGCTCAAAGAAGAAAGCTATTTGGGTGCCAAAGAACCTAGTAACTAACCTTCAAAGACCCAAGCAAGTTTGGGTACCTAAAAAGAATTGATCTTTTATTGTAGGTCAATTACAAAGCCAGAGAAAGGCATTTGGTGCTTGATAGTGGGTGCACACAACACATGACCAGTGATGCAAGAATGTTCAATTCAATCAATACAAGTGGCACTAATGGGTTTGATAGTATCACAGTTGGTGACAATGGCAAAGGCAAGGTCCAAGGGCTTGGTAAGATTGCTATATCAAATGACATGAGCATATCCATTGTGTTGCTAGTTGAGAGCTTGAATTTTAATTTGCTATCTGTGGCTCAATTGTGTGATCTTGGATTCAAATGCATATTTGGGGTTGATGATGTTGAAATTGTTAGTGTTCATGGTTCAAACTTGATCTTTAAAGGCTTTAGATATGAGAACCTATACTTGGTTGATTTTAATGCTAGTGAAGCTCAATTGTCAACTTGCTTGTTCACTAAATCTAGCATGGGTTGGTTATGGCATAGAAGGCTTGGTCATGTTGGAATTAAACAATTGAATAAGTTAGTGAAGCATGATCTAGTTAGAGGCTTGAAAGATGTGGTGTTTGAGAAGGATAAATTGTGTAGCTCTTGTCAAGCCGGTAAACAAGTTGGTAACACCCATCCAAAGAAAAGTATAATGAGGAACATGAACACCTCCACATCACCATCCTCACAGGAATATGTCGTATTCCATTCCTCCAATCCTTCCATAGCATCTAATCCAAAATATGACAACCGAGGGAATGCTCCTTTGCCACCACATAAGTCCATGTCGATTTTTGTAATGCAGAGCATAGCCAAGAGTGACAAGTTTACTAGGTTTGGTAATTGTCCAAGTGGTGGCAGGCTGCTACATGTAGGCATACCACCCAACATAATTGTAACAAGATTCGGGAGATGATGAGAAATGCCCATGAACCAGCTGGCAGGAAAGCATGTACTGCTATATCCATGGAGCTCAAAGTGCTTCAGACCTCTTGGTAGGTCTAGTTGTCCCAACAAATCCTTGTCTTAGTTTTGAAAGAATACTTTTCTCCAGGAAATTAACTTCACGTGCTTCTTCCAGAAACCTTACATTTTCAGGAGAGCATATTTTTAGCTTACCCACATTTACATCCTTGAGCAGAACAAGATTGCTGCGACCACTGTCATCATCAGCGTGAACCTTGAATAATGGTAATGTTAGTGAGTAGTGTAATAAAGAATTGGCCTGATCTATCAATTCATTTGAACACCAATCCATCAATAGAGACTTCAGCTCTATTGCACATATGCTTTGTGGTAGGGACTTAATCTTATTACAAGAACTAAGATCCAATGTATGCAACTGTCTGAGGTTACCGATACATTCTGGTAGACAATCCAATTGATAATTAGACGATAGGTCCAGATGCTCCAGATGGATGAGGTTACCGAGAAAATTGAGATTATACTTATCACTTTCTGCTTTGGGAAAGAGCACAACCATACTTCCTCCTAGGTTCAGATACTTGAGATTGTGGAGGTTTCCTAGAGCATATGATAGATCACGCATATGCTCTGTGTTAGGAGCAGAACACTTAAATTCGGGCATATTCAAATGTTCTAGTGCAGTCAGGCCACACAGAGCTTGTGGTAACCCTTTCTCAATATGGCACCATTTCATATCTAGATGCACCAATTTTCTGAGCATCTCAAAGGACTGTGGCAATTCTCTAATGTTGCTGCAGCTTGACATGCTTAAGTGGCCGAGATTGGAGAGGCCACCTATAGCTTCTGGTAGCCTCTCCATATAACTACAACAAGACAAGTTCAAATATTGTAGTTCTGTGAGGCCACATAAAGATTCAGGTAATGCTTTGAGACCTTTTCATTCATATAAGTTCAAATGTTGTAAATTCGTCAGATTACCGAATGAGCCGGGGAGTTCTGTTAACCCGGAACAACTTGACATGTCAAGATGCATCAAACTTTTTAAATCACCAAATGATTCCGGCAGTGTCATTATACCAGAGCAACCTGACAATCCCAGATATATCAGACAACCGAGTTTCCCAATTGTGTAAGGTAGTGCTGAAATTTCAGATCCATGCATGTTTAGGTACTGCAGTTTTGAGAGTTCAGCAATACAATCTGGGAGCAACTCATTCTTCATCCGTGGAGCAATAAGATACCTCAGCAGCTTTAGTTGACCCATAGAGGCCGGAAACACAATACTTGAGCATTCACTAAAATCAAGAATACGCAAGCACTGTGCGAAAGAAAATGAAGCACCAGGGGAGATCCAGTTTGCTGCTATCAGAAAAATGAAGTGCCCTAACTTGCTGGGGAAAGACATTTGTCAACTTTGTTTGCCCATCATAATTGTTGAGCAATGCATACCGGCAGAATTTGTGCTGACTTGTATTGCTCTTCTTTGCTGCATAAATTACAATTAGGTCATCAGCAATGACTGATCTTGCCAGGTCATGCACTAGGTCGTGCATGGTGTACCGCACCACTTGCTCTTTAGAAGTCTCCTGAAACAATGTCAGGTCTTATTAAGAGGGTGTTTAGATGCACATCTAAAAAATGCTACTATGATAACTATTAGCTGCTAATTTCTCATTTGGTCCAACTAGTGAGATAGTTACTATTTGTTTGGATCCAATGCAAAAGAGATGACTATTTGTAGATGATCCAGTTGACAGATTGATAGCTATTATAAATGTGTTGGCCTACTCTTTTTTTATGGCTTTGTGCTTATTTAGGCAGAGAGGTCAGAACTCAGAAGTGCTTTTCGATGTTTTGTATCATCCCAATGTAAAGTGCTAGAAATTTAATAAAAACTTCTTTTATAAAAAATATAGTAGCAAGTGTTTTCTTCATATGCATAATACATTGTCAAGAAGGTGTTTTCTTCATATGCAAAATACATTGTCAAGAACACCTACCACGACTAAGAAGCACATATTTAAAGTACGAATTTGCTCAAGTGGAACCCTATTTAAAGCATAGGGCCATATATGTATTCGTGGTTGACATATTGACATAATAATTTTTTCATTTGCATAATATGATGTTGAGAACACCTACCAGTACTGATATAAGCTCATATTTAAAGTATGGATTGTGCTCCAGTGTAACTATTTTTGAAAATCTTGTAAAACTTAAAGCACAGGGGCATATATGCATTCGTGACAAATTGACATAATATTTTCACTTCCAAATTTTCATTTCATATTATTTACCATTTTAAGTTCTTGTGGGAAACATATAGTTGGTATAAATAGGATTGAGGAAGAGCAATTAATCAAATGGGAGTTATCTTTTTTGTGTTTACAAAGTCGAGCGTGTGTAGAGAAAAACTACAAAATTCATCAAAAAAGAACGCACTTCTAGCTCTGTAATAAGCTAAAGCATCTTAAGGTTGACCAAGTTTATACAGAATAGTAGAAATGTTTGTGAAACTGAATAAATATCATTTGTTTAGTTATGAAATACATTATCATAGCCTACCTATTTGAAGTCATAGATGTGCATAGATGTTCACACCTTCTTCATACTGTCAGCCAAACTTAAAATAATTTGAATGGTGATAAAACTAAAAAAAAAAATTATGTTCATTTTGGGTGGGGCACATTGCATAGTATATTAAACTGACGCACATGCAATTATGATTATGTGTATCTACAAAATCACTAAATATTCTCGCCTATGATGAATGAGAAAGGACCAATTCAATTCATAACATTCACAACTTTGTCGTTGCTTGGTGAAAACTGTAGTGATCAACAAATTAATTAATTAATTAATTACACTTCTTATAGGTGAAAGTACACTATTGTTTCTTCTGAAGACTATTAGAAGGAACATTGTTTGAATAATGTAAAGTCTTCCTATGAAGTATCACTCTTATTCAAATTATCGTTTCCTTTAACTGTGTACTCTAAAGCCATATTTCACTAACTTTGACTAAGTTTACAGAAAATCCACAAAATTTAGAACATTAAGTTACTTTCTCTATGAAATGTATTGATATATATTTTTCAAAATCACTGTCACTGTTAGAAAATCTTGAGCTAAAGTGAACTATAGTTTGGATGAATATAGTACATGTTAAATAAAATGTTACATCTCAGCATACTTTAATGTTTTAAACAATGAAAATGTGAATACATAAAATTTTATTTAACACATATTGAAAAGCTATAATGTGCATGTGAAAAACTATAATATGAAAGCACTTTAATGTTTTGAACAATGAAAAAGTGAAATATACATCAGCAGGAATATCGTCCTTAAATAATATTGCACATCAAAACGTAGAAACTGTCCTTATTCTTTCTATGCAGATGGAATTACACAGGTAAATATTTGAAGATAAACTTCGAAATGATTATATTGACCATAAAAAGACAATATAGTAGTTGGGTAATCGATAATGGGATGGGGGGAATAACTTATATTGTAACTTACCAAGGGCACCCTTGAATGTTGAAGGAAGGACATAGCCAAAAGTTGCTTCGTGTATTCCTTGCCTTTGGATGGCTTAATGAAACCAAGAGCAACCCATTGGTAAATCAAATCATCTTCAACAATATCAATACCTTTTGGGAATATGGCACAGTAGGTAAAACCTAACCTCAACTGTGGCAGCATCCGTTCATAACTTAACCTCAAGGCAGGAAGCACATCCAAGCATTGTGGATTATCAACCCCAGAAGATTCATTCCATATATCACTGTTGTTGATTTCTGACCATTCATTATGTGCATCGATGGATTTTAGCATGAATCCAAGTGCTTGAGCTGCTAAAGCAACTCCACCACATTTCTTTGCAATTTCTAATCCAATCTGCTCCAACTGTTGTTTGTTAGGTTTATGTTCAAATTGACTAGAACTCCTAATTATTCCCCAACAAATCTCAGACTTCAGAGGTTGTAGCTTGCAGGGTTTATTATTGGTGCAAATTTTGTTCGCAGTGCATTGGCTGCGTGTAGTTACTATGACATTTACCATGCTGCCTTGCTTCCCAACGTGAAGCATTATTTTTAGTTTCTCCAACTCCAAATCATCTTCCTCCCATAAGTCATCCAAAATAATCAAAATCTTCTTGCCAGGAATCAGAATATCTAGGCACCGGTTTGTAAGTTGGAGTGTATCTGTATTCTGTTGGCGTCCATCTTCTTGTACTTGTGAAATTATGGATCTTCCCATTTTCAACAAATCAAAGACCTTGGACACATAAACCCACACTAGTACACAAACGATTTCTCTTGACACTAGTGTTTTATTTCTACTTGGCGGTTTTTCTTTAGAACAGCCTGTGTAGAAATCGACCCTATTTCTACAAAGGCGGTTCTCTTAAGGAACCGCCCGGTAAACTACGATTTCTTGGCGGTTTTCTTAAGAAACCGCCAGTAAATGACTTATTTTCTACAGGCGGATTTCTTAAGAAACCGCCAAGAAATCGAATTCTACCGGTGGTTTCTTAAAAATCCGCCCGGAGAAATATTTTAAAATTAATTTTTGAGTTTTTCAAACTTTCTTGGATAGAGAAACTTCCAAAATAAAAGTTGTAGATCTCAAAAAGTTATGAAACTTTGTAGTTGACAACTTTTTCATTTGAAGTCATCTTTTTATAGAAAACTACGATCAAAATTTTGAAATTTAAAATTCAAATTTTGCAAATGACCTCGGATGGAGAAACACTCTAAATGAAAGTTGTAGATCTCGAAAAGTTATGAAACTTTGTAGTGCACCACTTTTTTCATTTGAAATCGTTTAGACCTTCAAATATTCAATTTACTGTCGGGTTTGTATAATATGTGGGGAACAAAAATGAGATATAGTCACAAGTGAGTGTGTGGTGCAGTGGTAAGGGAGGGTACGCGCGAGGGGGAGGTTGCGGGTTCGAATCCCACCGGCCGCGTACCGTGCGATTTTACGCGAAAAAATGCGCGACTTGCGACTTCGACGGAGACGGACGGGCGGGTGCCTCCCCCTGTTTGAAAAATATTTTTTTGCCTTTTTAAAAATATTTTTTGCAATTTTTTGCGTGTTTTTTCTGGGCAGCGATTTCTACAGGCGGTTCCTTAAGAGAACCGCCTGTAGAAATCAATTTCTACCGGGCGCGGTTCTCAACCAACCGCCGGTGGAAATAGCTCATTTTCATCGGCCTCTCCCACTCGGGCGGTTGGGAAAAACGCCAGTGGAAATGCGTTGTCAACCGCCAGTACAAAGCATTTCTGTACTAGTGCCATACCCGGTAATCATATTTTTGGAATCTTGTATCATTATAAATAAGCTTTGCCAAAGTAGTCTTGGCCATGCCTCCAAGGCCATAGATTGGAACAATTGTGGTCTCTCCTTTGGTTTAGCAGATTTATGACAGCCAGCTGGTCTCCATCCCTCCCTATGATTTGTTGTAGATTCACACAGTCTGATGTTGTTTCACGTGGATCATAATGCTGGTCAATAGTAGCAATGGTGCCCTGCATGAAGTTGAAATTTTGACGTTGTTCACTGATTTTCTTCAGTTTTTCTCTTATGTTCTTCATCTTGTGCAAGGGCCATTTTCTTGCGTGCAGCTTGGAGACAAGAAAAAATTCCTAGCATCTGCAAACATAATTGTAACCACGAATCCATTTATTTGGGATACGCATAGTGTAGATCCAGGCATAATTGTAATTTGGCAAAGACACCCAAATTGTAACCACAAAATCCATTTATATGAGATAGGTTCACAAGGTGACGCGACGCCTTGCTGGGACTCTAGAGCAACCAGGCTTGCACTATGCTAGGGAGGAGCGCCGTAACAAGGCATGGCCCGTGTCGATGTCTAAAATCACTGGCTAGTAAATAATCATGGATTGCGCATCAAGGCTCGGATAGTCCGCTAAGATAACACAAATGTGTATATGGTCTGGGGAGAATGTCTCTACGTCCAGTTTATGGATGCCATGTTACTTAGCGATTGTTTGTAGTAGGGGTACAAACGGGCGAGCGAGAGAGGAACTCCCAAGTCTCTATGGAATGTTCATGTGTAGGTTGTGTATAAGCAAGAGTCGATGACCGTACCATGCATGGCTCCTCACTCTCCTTTTATAGGATAAAGGGCCGAGCCGAGGATACAAAATGAGAGAGGAATTAGAAAGGGAACAGAAGAAAGAAAAAAAAACAAAGGGGAGAAGGTCTTCAAGGACGTGTCGCCCATCTCCTCTTCGCACGGAGCCCGCCAATCCTGCAGTCGAATGATGGGGGGCTGCTCCATGTCGTGCTCATGTGGCCAACGCGCGAGGGTCGCGGACGGTGCATGTCCCCATTGGGCATCGCATTGGTACTTGGTGGTACTAGTCCATCAGCCCGTGCTCTTGCACGGGTTAGAATTTTAATAGATATAATATTTATTATCTTATAAACTTATTAGTTACTTTTTTGGCAAGAGATTAATTTATATGTTCTACACATATATTCATTTTTTTATTTTACATGGCACCACCTTATATTTTGAATATGCAATTGGTTGAAACCTTGCGATTAACTACTGCTGCCTTATCTGCTGCTAGTTGAGCCGCTTTAGCTGCTCTTGCTGCTGCTTCTTTGGCAACAGATGCTCTAGTCCTTGGTGAACTTTGAACACTTGTGCCCTCCTCTGCATTGTCAGTTTTAGATTTCTTTGGCCTTCCAGCTCTTGGTGCTAACTTCTTAGTCCTCTTCCTACCATGAAACAAGGTAAGTTGAGGTGTTAGTGTGTATAAGGTTTTACCTATAAGAAATCAGGTTAGAATGAACCTCTTCTTTATCCCTGCCAATAAGCATCTCTAGCTTCCACTCCTATGTCCATACTCACCACATCCAGTGCATTTGGGCTGCCTAGTCCTTTCTTTCAAAAGGCCTAGGATGCCTATTCTTCCTCTCCCTGCCTGGCCCCTTCTTTGTTTTGGTAACTGGTGGAAGCAACTTGAAACCCTTGTCAACCTGAGGCCATTGGTTTCTGTCAGTGATGTGTGGGATTACACCATGGTAGACTGCTTGGAATTTCTCAACTGAGTAGTACTGGTGTACAAACAACCCCATCTGTGGCTGTCTTATTTGGGTGATAACTGTCAAGGCATGTGGGCATGGCTTTCCAGTTACCTACCACTCCCTGCATGTGCAAGCATGTTGTATGCCTCCTGACTTCTTCATCCTTATATATTTCAGTCACTTCTGCTTCTTCAGGGTGGCCCTTTGTAACTTTGAGGTGCTTGAGCCCCCTGGATGCTGCATTGAGCCGGTGTATCACTGCAGGCAGTATGCCAGGACTCAAAGCAACTGAGATCCTTCTCCTCTTGGCAAAAAAAGTCAGTGTCTTCTCCCTAATAGCATTAGCCAAGCAATGTACAGGGAGATCCTTATAGTCTTTGATCCAAGCAATCCAAGACACAGCCAAGTTGTTGTTGATGTAGTCACATTTGATCTCTGTGCTGAACTTGCTCCTAGCCCACAGTAGGTTATGGTGATCTTTGAGCCACTTCACAATGCCTAGACTAGCTTCAACTACCTTGTCAAAGAACCACTTGAATTTGTTTGGAGTGTAAGCCCTAACTGCTGCCCACATATTTTTGGCATACACCTCTCTAGTATAATATATCTTCAAATTATCCGTCAAATGTCTAAAACATTCTCTCTTCTCACAATGAGGCCACACATCTGCTACTGCTTTCTCTAGACCCTTGCAAGCATCTGTGCAGAATGCTAAGTTCTCCATAGGGCCAATGGCTTTGCTTAGCTGTTCTATAAACCAGGACCAATTCTCAACTGTTTCTAATTCAGAAAACCCAAATGCCAATGGAAACATCCAATTATGTCAACCCAAAGCTTAGGCAGAGGACAGCTGGCCATTCCAAAGGCCATTTAAGTGTGTGGAATCTATACTAATGTGTAAGGCCTGCACCCATTTCTAAAACCATCTATGGCAGTCTTGAAACAACAGAAAAATCTAGAGAAATGAACCTTGCCATCTACTTCCTCAGTAGCTATCTCAACATAACTACCAGGTGACCTGAGTTCAACCTTTGCCTTAAACCTATACAACCAATCAAAGGAATCATCTAAATTACCAAATAGCTTGTCAGCTACCATCTTTCTACCATACACAACATTTTGATAGGGTATGTCAAGGCCATATTTGTCACCCAGCTCGGCCTTCAACTCCTTTGGACCCATAGTTGGCTTCCTCTTCAAATATGCCAATCCTCTATTAGCCACCCAAGCCTGTGAGGCCATACCTCCCAGAACCTTGTTCGTATGGGCACAAATATGCACACCTTCATTTATCTGCACCTGCAGAAAAGCAAACCATTTAGGTTCTAAAACACAAATAATGAAGCATAAAAAAAGACAGTGCAAATGCATAGTACCCTAACACTGCCATCATGTTGTGTTCTAGCTCTAATAATCCAAGGACATCCCAGAGAAGAACAGTGTACCCTAAACCTTTAGGGATCTGAATGAGCAGTACCAAGTTCAAAGTCATTGACTATTGCATGTTGTCTCACTGCTAGCCTAAACTCATCCATTGATGGAAAAGAAACCTCCATAGACAAATCTGGATTTTCTCTGTCCCAATCAAAAATTGGCTCTTCAGCAGCTTTGTCATCAACTGGAATAGCTGCCTCTGCCATATTAGCTTGCATCTCAGCTGTCATGGTAGGGATAGGAATAGCCTCCCTAGCTGCTTCCTCTGCTGCTCTGAAACCCATAGCCTCATAGACTGTATCCTCATCTGCAGCTTCCTTGGCCTCTCCATCATCTTTTTCTTCCATTAAGATTATCAACTCAGCCAGTCTACTGATTGAGCGTGTTTTAGGTGGCACAGAAGGAGGAGGGTGCTGCAAGTGTCACCACTACCTTCAACAGTGTCAGAGACATTACTAGGAGCAGCACTAGCTTGAGCAGTACCAGTACCACCACCAGCAGTACCAGTAACACCACTAGCTTGAGCAGTACCAGCAGCATTACTAGGGCCAGCACTTGCATTAGCAAAAGTTACACCAAAGGCACACCTAACATTAGAGCTAGCTTTGCCAGTATTATCATATTTATTGACAACATCCACTACAAGCATAGCTACCCTATCATTCCATCGGTCCAATATCAGCTGTTGAAAATGTTCATCCCTCCTTATTCTCCATTCTGAGGCACTGTCAACATCTACCACCCAAACTGACAATTTCTGTGCACCTCCCCAGATTATCTTTGTGGCCATTTGTCATTAAATTTATCAAGAGAATAGTGCTTAGTCCTATCAACCCATATTTCATGCTCCTGCTTAGCCATTTCAACTAGCCCATATTCATCCTCAGCAACAAACATAGAAATCTTTACAACTAATCTAAACGCATTGCCAGGATCAGCCCGTATTCATCCTCAGCAACAAACTTAGAAACCTTTACAACTAATATAAATGCATTGCCAGGATCAATCCTAGGATAATAATGAACACAGATGCAATGTTAGATAGATGCAATGTTAGATAGGAACCTACTACACAGCTTCCCCACTACCATGACCAATGACAAAAGGAGGAAGAAAAGTAATCTTACCAAACAGGACAACCAGTCTGCGCATGCCAGTCCATTTCATCAGACTTGAACACCGACTGCATCAATTAACTACGAAACATAGGCAGATTTACCATCAGTCTTCAAAACCCTAACCGTGCTGAATCATACCACTCCAAAGCCATAAACTAACGGTGAATGATGGAATGTTGGTCTGGGGCATACCTTCTTTCCGCTGACAACTGCTGGAACATGGCAGGGGAGACGGGCCGAGACGGGAGATGGCTGCGGCGGCGGTGCACTGGGGCTGGGGAGGAAGGCGGCGAGTGCTGAGAAGAAGGAGGGGAAAGAGAGGGGCGGGCACGGATGGAATGGGCCGGGTGAATGACCCAGGCCGGCCTGCTTAGCCGATACGGTGAGGGCAGGGGCAGAGAGAGTCACCTTGCGCCACATGCTGACTAGGATCCCACGTGGACAGCCGCACTGGCGTGCCACATCCTCAAAAGTGATAAATATGTAGCCAGCCACAAACAACACTGCTATTTTAATATTGACATCCGTTAAGCTGAGATCCGGAGAGTTGCCAGTCGCTATAATGGTAAAAAGTTAAATGAGCATCATTATATTACCACACTTCTTATTGATAAGCCTCCATCACCATGGATTCCAGCAATGATGGGAGCTTCTGACCCGATAGTGATCAACAAATCTGGCATAGTGATGACAATACACCCGAACTAGAATGTGGGAGAGCTGAGAATTCTGTATTATCTTCATCCTCTCCCACGTGTACTCCTTCATCGAATCATATAAACAGTTTCTAAGCTCACTAATTCTCTCTATACACTCATCATGTGAGTGACCGGTGAGGGTTGGGTTTCATTGAACCCAAGGAGGAAGTCAATCTTAAACCAGGGATATAAAATGGTGGCCAAGCCCATTGGTCCTTAGATCTTCTTCCAATACTTATCAAACTTCTCTGTCATTTCAAATGACATTTTCTCTACAATGGGATTGCCTCATACACTCCACTTCCAAATTTGCTCTTTATCTCTGAATTTCCTTTTTGTTTCATATTGGTTATTATTAATCAATGAGTACAGTGATGTGTGTGAGCATGATGAGTGTCTTGTAATTATTTTTGTTTGGTTTCTCTGTAACACAAGCAGCGGGGAGGATGGATTGGGCTAGTAGATTGGAAGGAGCGGAGGAGGAGGAGGGGAGGCGACGGCCGGCCCAAGGGGCGGCGGCGCCTTGTGCTGGTGTCGGAAGGGAGAGGGAGGGAAGTCGCGTGGGAGGAAGGGAGAGGGAGGGAAAGCGCGAGCGCGGGAGAGATTGGAATAAAGGGACTTGCCCAATTACTTTTTGATCCAACTGATTATAATCCCCTATTATTTATAGTCCCGAGTGGACTCTAACGTGAAAGTCCTTATCGAACACGGGCCTTCCAGTTTTCCTAATCTGAATTCTATAAATAATAATTAATAAAAAGGTAACTCGGAGATTAGAGAGCAGGCTGCGAGGTGGGGCCCATGGCCCCTCCTTCACCGCTGCAGCGGAAAGGGACGGCGGCGGCCGCTGCTGCCCCCTGGCGGCGGTGGCACCGGGCCGCCCTAGGGTGGGCCGTGGGGGCCTCGCCCACCGCTCGCTGTCCCTTTCTGGCCCGCTGCAGGACCATTGGGCTCCCCAATTGTAACCGTCTTCATCTGACGTGTGACAGAACTCCCCTCTTCTCCACTGGCGCGTCCTCGTGCTGGAATACAGTCCAGTCAGCCACTCCTTCCATCGTTGTCGCACTGGCTGGGAGCTCCTGAATATATCCGATAAGGCGTCCAGTGCGAAAGTCTGCTGCTATGACGTTGGACCTGGTGCGTAGAACCTCGAACTCAAAGTAGTAATGGAGGTTGCCGACGTAGCCATGGTACCCATAGAGCGCGTTCTCGCACCCAAAGGGTATTTCCTACTCCAGCTTGGCTCTAGTCAATGCCTCCCTAGGAACAAATACAGTACACTCGAAGTTATGTAGCATATCTAGCGGCCTACAGTAGACACGTACATGATTGTCAGGATGGCTACCAATCTTCACCTCTAGATTGTACGAACTGAACGCAGGCCGAAGACGAAGTCAGATCCACCATGTCACCGAAGAGAAAAGCCCCCACATCAAACAGTCGTGGGGATAGATGATGTCCATGTGCTCCTGGTAGCGTGTCGATGTCGACGCTTCCAATGTTCGCCAACACATGGCCCGACTCATCGAGGAAGGAGACCCTGGCGTCGTAGACGCTCTTATGCTATGGCCAGGGTTGGACTTCCAGGACGTACAATGGTAGTGGCTCTGTCGCTCCACCATCCACGGGAGGCCTGTGAGTGTCCACCGCCAAGTGATGCACATCGGATGCACCCCCTCGGCGAAGCTCCTGAAATAGCTCAGGAAGTAGTGGTGACGATGCCGGCACGTAGAAGTGTCCATCAAAGAGGATGAGCCCCTGATCGAGGGACCAAGCTCGTCCCGTTGTCTTCTCCGTGATCACCTTAGCCAAGGCGCGAAGCTCCCTGTCCTCCAACACTGCCTGACGGAGCTTGGTGAAGATGATGTCGTCATTGGTGTTGATGACGTCGAGAGCTGATGGTCGACTTGCTCTATGCGCCCTGTTCATTAGTGGTGGTGCCAGCTGTGTGACAGGATGCCACTAACGGGGTGGCGGCAGTGGTACCACCCATGGCACCCTAGCCTGGGGTGGCTGTCGACATGGTACTGCTCGAAGGAGATGCGGTGATCCATCCCGAAAGTGAAGAAGCTCCATGGTGGTGAAGTCCCAGGAGATACGCCCAAGGCTAGCCAGCTATGGCATGCCCAGGATGACATCGATGGTGTGCCCGATGTCGAGGAAGAGGGCGTCGATGTGGAAGACATCTTTATCGATGGCAATAGGTACATGAAAGGAAGTGCTATAGCAAGGTACCTCATCTCCACTGCCGACGAGAACGGTGGTGTTGATGCCGAACTCATGCACACCATTGGCACAAGCCACGTTGATGTTGATCACGTTGTGGCTTGATCCCGAGTCTACCAGGATGTGAACTCCAGTGCCACTCACCATGCCATGGAGATAGAACGGCGTGCCTCCCTGCACACCCGCATCCGGCTTGCCGATGACCATCATGCACTGGGTGTCGTCGTCGTCGTCGGTGGTGACCGCGGCTGTCACCTCGGTCGCCCCCGCGGAGGACGTCGTCGGAGCCAGCGGCGCCTTGCTCTTCTCCAGCAAGGCAAGGAAACGCTGCTCGTACACATGGGCGAGGGATCATGCGGATCCAGCCGGAACCTCATCGCGCCTGCTCGGCAGCCTGGCATTCCCGCGAGTGGGATTCGTGGGTGTCTTCTCCTTGGCCGCGTTGGTGGAGATGATGTTGACGCGGGTGGAGACGTCGGCGATCTTGGCATAGACGTCATCGAACTTCACCGTGATCTTCTTGTTGAAGTTGCTTAGCATCTTTTCGAGGTCAACAATGGCGTGGCGTAGTACGTGTGGGACGGGGTCGTCGTCACGCAGGCCGACAGGGAGACAGCGCTGCCTTTCCTTTTCCGGTAGTAAAAAGTCCTCGCCGTACGTTGTCGGTCGACGAGGAGCGCGTTGTCTCTGAAATGGAGTCACGACTTGCATTGGTCATCAGGTCCCGGCCGGCTACCTGCTGCTGCATGCTCCTCAGAGATACGACCTGCACAAACCCAAAGCAGCAGCAGCCCCTAGGGATCGAGATCTTGTGCTGCCAGCTGCCTGCCGGCCGGTCACAACACGCTATACATACGCGTCAGAAATTAATTAAACGGTAGAGCGAACGCAAATGCAGTAGTGATAGATGGTAGCTGTCATCTTACTATTAGGCCCCAACGGAGGCACCACATTAATTCTCACCAGATACGCTAAAAAAAAGATAAATATTAGAAATTCTCACAATAATAAGAAACATCTGACCTTTCATTTAGTAGACACTAATCATCATAGTTAATAATAGCCATCGGATCTGTTGCAATTTATAAAAAAAAAATTACCCACCTGCCATTATAAGAAATACATAAAGTAACCCCCCAATTTTGCATTTAAATTACCCACCACTGTGAAGAATAATTTAGAATAAGACCCTAAATTTATATATAAATTCCCCACATACATCTCACATTATGGAAAAATAAATAAAAATAACCCTCTTGATTTATATCTAAATTACCCACTTTGCTATTATAACAAATAAATCAAATAAACCCCTCATGTTGTATCTAAATTACCCACCTTTTCTTATTGGAAAAGATAACTTAAAACAACCCTCTAACTTTATATCTAGATTCTCAAATCTATCATTATAAAAGATAATTTAAAATATAGGGCATCAGTTTTATACATTACCCACCTTTGTAATAATGAATGTTAATGCAAAATAACATCATAAATTTACATCCAACCTATCCATGCATATTGTTATTAAAGAGAATACAAAGTATTATCTTTATTTTTCTACCTAAAAAGCCATTATAAAAGATAAACAAAAATATCACTCAAATCTACATGTAAACACTAATATATTCCATTACAAATCTTAAAGTTCTATAATCATGAATTAAATAACTATATGCTAAGTTCATCATGTATATCGTGTGTGTGTGTGTGTGTGTGTGTGTGTGTGTGTATATATATATATATGTTAGGTTAAATATTTTAAAATTTCTTGTGAAGCATAAAAATTAATTCACAGACCATGTATTAATAATATGACATCGACAATTCACTTTAAATTATATTAATACTATATGATAATTAATTTCATAGTTTGTTATTTTAAATAATTTAATAATTTTAATCGAAACATTATATCATTTCAGTACTGATATTGTAATTCATATAACAAATTCATCAAGTGTTGTGCTTCAAGTTAAGCAATATCTGGAAAACAATACTACTAAGACCTAAATTCTTTTAAATTAAAAATAAATTTTGAATAAAAGATAAAAGAATACTAGAGTTTCTACTTAAGTCAATTAAAACTCGCAAGCTAACTATATTATTGAAGTCACATAATGAGATACTACTAGTAGATTTACATATGTTAATATTAGGTTTTGAACTAAACATATATCACGTAAGAAAAAAATATTAGGAAGTCTAACTAAATGTCCGTAATGAAGCCTCCACATTAATCCTAGAGAGATACGATAAGAAAACAAAAAATATAGAACCTAAAAGTTTTTAAAAAAAACTACAACATTTGATTATGAATTTCATATAACCTAATCACCATTAATATTTTTCTCAGAACCATCATTAATAATAATAGCTATGTGAGCTATTCTAATTTCTAAATAAGGACCTAGCTCTACTATTGTGTAAATAAATAACATAAAGTAAAAAATCTAACTACAAATTACTCTTATTATGATAGACAATCTATATAACCTAATTTTTATCTTATTATTTTATCCCCACAAATCTACATTAAAAAATTATCATCATCTTATATATATGTGTTATTAATGTTAACATTTGATTGAAGTAAGCATAGATGACATGCAAGCAAGTATTAGTGATAAATATATATTATGTTTTAGCAAAAAAAATATTTTTAAAAACTCATATATAAATATTTTCTTAAAAATTCATATATACACTAAATGTTTAAAATCATATTAGTAATCAAGATATATAATTTATATAGATTATTACTTTAGATATATTGATATGTTTTAACTAAATGTTTGACATCTTTATATTTATAGTATAACCATAATCACATATATAATTTTTTGATAATAAAATTCAATTACCTCAGAAGTATGGGGGAGAACATTATATGACTTAACTACTAAAAATCTTTAGTGGTTAGCACTGCTACCCGCATCAGAAATCTCATTTCAAGCTATATTACTTAACTTGAGTGGCATCATGCAAGATTCAAATGATTGCTTAAGGTATTTAGTATTTAAAAACGTACTGTATGACCTAAAGTCCCTATTTTATGAAGTGCAAAAATAAGAGTTAATAAAAGATAAATTAAGTATAATAGTTTTAACTTGAGCATAAAAATTACAGCAGCAAATAAGAAAATATTAGATAATCAAAATTTAGATTCATGACTTCATAAGATATATGATGGGGCAAGGACCGCTATAGTTAATTGCAAGATTTAAAGCTAATGCAAAGTAAAATACAAATAGGTGAAAAACATATAAATCAGTGCCTTACAAAAAAAAAAAAAGTAACTAATAAGTTTGTGACAATTGGTGTAGACTATGAAGCATCTATTATTTCTATTTTGTAGAAAATAAATAAAAATATACAATTTAATATAAACATTTTTTTTTACTATCAGATAGATTTTTTTAGATAATGAAAACAAATGTTTCGGCTTCATCGTTCCTCTGAGAGGAAGAATCAGACCAATTAGACTAAATGATATATCTTTTAAAATTTTAGCCCGTCGCGAGAGCTGGGGTTGATGGACTAGTTGAATGAACACTACTACAAGCAGTTATACTACATACTATATAAGAAGAGTCCACGCGATCGACGACCATAGTCGTCCACTCTCAGTCCACGCGCACAAGTCAGAGCCGTAGACCTGCGCTCCAATCCGTCCGCCATGTTTTTTATTTTTTACTAGCAAATTTGTCCGTGCGTTGCCACAGGTCAAAAATTTATAAGTTACAAGACGTTGACTTTTCTGCAATATATTATTTTTACTATATATCTAGATATATATTTTGTATACCTAAGTGGAAAGCAAAAAAATAATATCTAGAAAAACCAAAACAGGGGCGTGGAGGCCGCAGCGAGGGCGCTGAGTGTGGCTAAGGTCAGGTCGAGGTCGGCGGCGGTGGTGGCTGGCGGCTATGTGGGTGTGGGCGAGAGTGTGTGTGTGCACGTGGGTAGAGTGGGTGGGTCCATATTTTGCCGAGTGCCAACGATCTGGCACTCAGCAAACTTTTTTTTATTTTACACTTTGCTGAGTGCCATTTGTAGGGACGCCCCTAACACCAGCCGTCCCTAAAAAAGCCCCGTTCCAACAAACCCTTCTTCACGTAGTGACCTGCACTTGGCAAACCCTTTAATTTTTCCTTTCTCCTATTGCTTCTTTCATACTAATTTGATGTTTCAAAAATATTTTGTCAAACTCAATCAACAATGCATATTCGATGCTCCTACGAATATTATATCATTGTTTTATGCATTTACAGTTCAAGTCCAATTTATATCAATTAATTTTCTATAATTGCGGATAATCAAATAAAATTACGAAAGTCCACGTGATCGACGACCATAGTCGTCCATACTAGGTATCATCACTCTTGGTCCACGCGCACAAGTCATGTGTTTGCATCCAGTGGCAAAAGTTTCACCCATATCACACCAGATATTATATGGATGTCCCATGGGGTGTTTAGATATTAAAAAAATAAATTACAGAACTCACGAGAAAACCATGAGATAAATTATCACTAGTACAGAAATGGTTTCTTTTGGCGATGTCATTTTATTTTTATAGGCGGTTTTGATTATTGGATGCCAGTGAAAATCAAACGAAGGGCCCATTAGTCATAGCACACAGGAATTCTCACTAGCTAGGAGGAATCCGGCTCTTTGCCGAGTGTCGCATAGTTTGCCGAGTTTTTTTTTGTCGGACACTCGGCAAAGAAGCTCTTTGCTGAGGGCCAAATCAAAAACACTCAGGAAAAAAAAAACACTCGGCAAAAAGGCTCTTCGCCGAGCATAAAAAAACACTCGGTAAATATTGATCTTTGCCGTGTGTTTTTTACACAAGGCAAAGAGCCTCTTTGCCGAGTGTTTTTTTTTGGCTCTTCGCAAAAAAATCTGAAAGTGAAAAAATTTAGAACTACAAAGTGGTATAATTTTTTAAGATCTACAACTTTTATTTTGGTCGTTTCTTCATTTGACAAAGTGAAAGTAAATTTGTTTACAAATCTTCCAATCTCTCTTGTAGTTTATGAAACTACAATAAACTACAAGAGAGGTATATAAAATTTGAAATTTAATTTTTTAAAAGTATCTCGGATGGGGAAAACCTAAAATGAAAGTTATAGATCTCCAAAAGTTATTAAATTTTATAGTTGATAATTTTTTAATTTAAAATCATCTTATCAACGAAAAATTACGAGGGTGTTTCTTAAATTTAAAATTCAAATTTTATAAATGACCTCGGATGGAGAAACTCTCTAAATAAAAATTATAGATCTCAAAAAGATATGAAACTTCATAGTTGATAACTTTTTGATTTTAATTCGTTTAGGGCCTCAAACAAGCAATTTTCACTTAGTTTAGTATAATATTTAGGGAGTCAAAACGGAATCTAGACACATGTGAGTGTGTAGTGCAGTGGTAGGGGAGGCTCCACGTGCGGGGAGAGGTCGTGAGTTCAAATCCCGCCGGCCGTGTAGCCAAGAATTTTGCATGAAAAGGAGGAGCCCACATCACTAGGAGATGTTACAAATTCTTGTAGAGGTATATAACATATCACTCCATGTAAGAATAAATTAAAATAAAACAGCAGTGAAGGAGTCCGTTATTAATTACTTCCCGTTATAAACCCAAAACGTCCGTCTGCCTTGTAGTGATTAATTGCAAACATAGAGCACTCATGACGTGGACACAATATAACCACCACTGGACGTGTAGTAGGGCTCATTGCTTGAACCAAGTACAATCTCTTGAGTTTCTGAGTGCAAAGCCATGTGAATTTGACGCGCGACTTTCAACTTAATTACTTGGTGGTGCTACAAACACCAACGCAGAGGCTAATCTGTATAGAAAGTCCAGGAGTTATTTTGTATTATCTTTCATAATTGAAGAGGTAGGTAATTTAGATGCAAACTTAGATGACTGTTTTAAATTGTATTTCGTAGAGATGAGTAATTTATATACAAATCAAGGTTATTTTAAATTATCTATCATAATGAAAGATATGGATAATTTACGTGCAAAGTTAAGGGGTAATTTTATGTTTTTTATAATGGTAGGGGAGGGTAAACTTTTATCATACAGGATAAATCCAATGGCTATTGTTGATAATAATGGTCAGAGTCAACGAAATTTAAGGATATATGTTTCCAATAGTACAAAAAATATTTTTTTAGATGTGGTTAAAGTTTTTCAAAGGAGGTTTGCAAAACCGCTACAACATATTAAGCGACTATAGGAATAAGTGATTTCTAGAGGCGGTTTTAAAACTGACCCTAAAAATCATTTTTTAGATATGGTTGACTTAAGTCAACTATCCTTAAAAATCAATCTTCAAAGGGGGTTGACTTAAAGTCAACCATCTCTAAAAATATTTTTTAGAATTTTTAAAAATTGTTTAGAGTGTCATAAAAATAAACAAAAAAATAGTGTAGCTCAAAGGGCTGAGAAACGACCACAGCTTATATGATTTTTTTTTTCTCACTTGTTTTAAACAAGTGCAAACAATGGGATTTGAAAATACAACCTCTTGCCTCGCGCGTCTCATTCCCTACGACTACATCACACAATGACTAGTGTGTACTTATGGATTTTATAATCAATATTTAGACTTTAATAATATCAAATGGGAAAATTTTCAACTACAAAGTTTTAGATCTCCTAGAGCACTACAACTTTGATATAGTACATTTCTCCATTCAAGGTTATATGAAAAGTTGAAAATTTAAAATTTAAAATCTAAGAATTAATTTATATATTTGGAAACCTAGATAATCTAAAATAAAAATATTATCAACTACAAAGTTTTAGATCTCGTTGAGCTCTACACCTTTGATATAAATTTTGTCTTTATCCGATTTTACTTAAAAAAGATATGAATTTATTTGTGGTGCAGCTACTAAGTCGACCGCCCTTAAAAAGTAAATTTTTAGGGACGGTGGACTTAATAAAACCGCTTCTAAAAAAATCACTCATTTTCAGAGATGGTGGACTTAAGCAACTACCTTTAAAAATTGTATTTTCAGAGACGCTTTTTTTAACAGAACCGTCTTTAAAAATGGAAACGCCTCTAGAGACGGTTTTCTTAATAGAACCGCCCATAAAAATTGATTTTCAGCAACAGTTGTATAGCTACAGTGCCTTCTGTGAAGATAGGCCGTATACTAAGAAAACCGCCTTTATTAGAAAAGGGAGTTGCCTCCAAAAATTATTTCTGTACTAGTGTTCCTAATTATTGTAAGATCAAATTTGTAAGATTTATATTGTTTATCTAGCATGTCAAGTGAATATAAGCATGAAGACTTCATTGGAGCCTCTAATTAGTTGATTTAATACTTTGGCTGTTCTGATTAAAAAAAAGTTGACCTTGGAGCCATATGTAATGAATTAACGATGATGCACCGCGAGCACAGTTCAAACGGTTCGTTTCGTGGCTAACCAGTTTTGATGGACCAGTAATCTAGTAGTGCAAATTAATTTCTTGGTGTAGTGGGAAAGGTACTTTTCGAGCTGTGTGGCTCTAATCTCTACAACTAAAAGGATCCAAATATTATCATCTGATTAGCAACTAATGGCTTCATCCCGCTCCTAATCACCGCGCGAAACCTTCCCTTCCGCGCTAAGCCCGTGGAACCAACGCCCGCCCACGATCTTTCCCCATCTTCTCCATCCACACTCCGCTCACACATCCGCCTCCTTGCCCCTCCCCTGCCGCCTCTGCCGCTCTGACCATCGCGCCGCAAGCCCGTTTTGCCAAGCTCTGTCGTCCTCGCCGTGACCCCGCGCCGTCGTCCTTGCCGTGCGCATCTGCTCCATGCGCTCACCACAAAAGCCACCTCGCCCTTGCCCGCCAACACCGTCGCCTCACGGGCCACGGCTGCCTGCATCCCACCGCCGCCGTAAGGCAGCCCTGCCATGCCCCAGCACAGCTGGGTCGGCCCGTCCGGTCGTTGTCTGGCTTCACCCTCCCTGCAGCATGCCCCGCGGCGCGGCTCTTCCCTCCACGCAGTGGAGTAGCTTCCTTCCTCCCCGCGGTGAGCCCCATCCGCTTCCACCCCGTCGACCTCGCCAGAAGCCAGCGCCAACGGATCTGCAGCACGAGGTTAGGCTTCTCTCGGATTTGGGTCGCTGAAGCGCCACCACCAGGTACCTGAATCCCCTGCTCGCTCTGTCCTCCCTCCTATGTCTCCTTCTCCATCCTCCCAGGATGTTTTGCAACTGAACCAGAGGTTCAGCCATGGGAAACCGAGGCTAGCTGCAGACTGCACAAATACTCCCGACCTGTAAATAGTGTGATTAATTTAAAGACTCCACACCATGGGGGCTCGGGAGGTTTATCATTGTTGGCTATTTGTAGAATCAGCACTATCCTTTACTCATTTGGTTGCAAGTGCTTCAAATTTATTTTTTTTCTCCCTTTAGGGTTCAAAGATCAGAAAATAGAGAGCGATTGTCAGTATTCTGCCATTCAAGGTGCTAAGTGGTCACTGGTCCAACTCTTTTGTTCTTCCTCTTGAACAAATAAGCCAATTGTGTGTATGTTACTTGCAGGTTAAAGAGAAGGAGATCATGTATATGTTCAGTACAGCAAGGTTTGTCTGGGATGCGTCGATTCCACATAAGTCTGGTGAGGGCGAATTGAATCCTTTGCTCCTTAAGTGGATTAATAAAACTTGCAATGTATTATAGCTTGCTTACATCCACTCTTTAACCGGATGTCAAAAGGCTTGGCATTTTGCATATTTCACATGGAAGAGGATAGCGCAGGTTGCAGAAAATGTATGGTCAGCACTTTATTCAGTTGGAGCACATAAATCCACTTAAATTGCTAAAATGGGCCATAATTTGTTTTTTTTTCTGAATCAGGCTATAAAAATATTTTAATGAAAAATGTGTTGCAATAGACCTGTGGCTGTTGATTTACTGTTACTTCAAAAGCTGATGCTAAAGATAATGGTAAATATAAAGTTTCCTTTATCAGCTATCTCTATGCTTCCTTTATTCCTTACACCATTCATCCGCACAAGATTAAGAGTTCTCACATAGCTGATTCAAATATTATGTGCTCTGTCATGTGTATATTCAACTTAAATCTGTGTAGTTCTCTATCTAACTACCAATTCAGCAATAAATCAGTGGTTACCATGGCTGATCTTGCTTCCCATGGCTGATCTTGCTGCTGAGCAATCTGTGCATTGTTCTATGCCAATCCACCAAACTAAACATACCACTTTGTTGTCACAGGCATTGTCACAGAAGAAATGAAAGCTACCACAGGCATTGTCACGGAAGCACTTGGAGAAAAGTATCTTGGTCTGCCGACAGCTGTAGGACAGAGTACCACAGAAGCCTTCGAGCAGATCCCGGCAAAGATCCGGGGTTTGGTAGGTGGCTGGAGTGAGAAGTCCCTTAGTGGAGCAGCCAAAAAGGTGCTAATTAAGTCGGTAGCGCAGGCGATTGCCACCTATCCGATGAATTGCTGCCTCCTCTCGGCAACCACACGGAAAAAGATCACCTCGGCTGTTTCCAATTACTGGTGGGGAGGAACTGCGGACAGCCGTGCTATCCACTGGAGACGTTGGCAGGAACTCACACTGTCAAAAAGCCATGGCGGCATGGGGTTCCGAGATATCAAGCATTTTAACAATGCAATGCTGGGGAAACAAGGTTGGCGTATTATGAATTCCCCAGATACGCTATGTTCACGTGTGCTGAAAGGGAAATATTTTCCCAGGGATGACTTCCTTGCCGCCAAGGACAAAAGAAACTCCTCTCATATCTGGCGTGCTATTCTAGTACAGGATGGGGCTTTAGCCCCGGTGCACAAGCACCTTTAGTCCCGGTTCTGGAACCGGGACTAGGAATTCGGGACTAAAAGTCCCTATTTTTAGTCCCGGTTCCCCCCAACCGGGACTAAAGGTTGTTTATTCCGCAAAAAAAGGTGCGGTGGTAGGATTCGAACTCAGACCATCCACTTTAGTCCTAGCTTGCACGCACTGACCATCTGAACCCCACCGCGCATGTGACATGCAAGAGATACACGTCCTTTTAGATTCACTCTGGAAGCACCTTTAGTCCCGGTTTGAGACACAAACCGGGACTAAAGGTCCCTTTAGTCCGGGTTCGTGTCCCAAACCGGGACTAAAGGGTCTACTTTTAGTCCCGGTTGGTATTACCAACCGGGACTAAAGGTTAAGGACCTTTAGTCCATGTTGGTAATGCCAACCGGGGCTAAAGATTGACCTTTAGTCCCGGTTGGTATTACCAACCGGGATTAAAGAACTTTTAGTCCCGGGCGCCATTTTTTCGGGAGCTATTGCTCATTTTGCCCAAGTAACCAAAGGCCTGTTCTGTAGTAGATCTCCAATGTGGGCTAATTAGAAGGATAGGAGATGGGGAGACTACAAATATTTGGCGCGATCAATGGATTCCGGGAGCAATAGGTGGTCGGCCTATCTGCCCTAAACAGGGTGCATCAGCGTCTCGGGTCAGCGAGCTCATCACAGAAGAGGGTGGTAGTTGGGATGAAGCTGCGCTGCACGCAAATTTGCTGCACATGGATGCGCAAGCTGTGAGACAAATTCCACTTGGGCGACGCCAAGACGATCTCTGGGCCTGGTCTGGAGAACGCCATGGGCTATACACAGTGAGGTCGGCGTATCGCTTGCTAGTGGAGAAAGAGATGCAGGAGAGGGAGCATAGTGAAGGACGTGCTTCACACTCGACTGCAAGGGGTGATTCATATTGGCAAAGTTTGTGGAAGTGCAAGGTCCCCCCAAAGGTTCGTGTTTTTTGCTGGAAAATTTCCCATGACTTTATGCCTTGTCGAGCCAATCTCCATCGCAAACACATAGAACCTGTGGGAATCTGCGGTTTCCGCGGAATGGAGGAAGAAATTACCTTTCATGCACTTACACAGTGTGATTTCACGATCAATTTCTGGGACAATTTCAGAGCACTAACTGGAATCAAGCTTCCCAAGCTCTGTCCAAGAACTTGGACTCGTGATCTTCTGGACAATGCGTTCTGCAGTGAGGATGAGAGGGGACTGATCATGTGTGGCATGTGGTCCTTATGGAGAAGCAGAAATGATCGCCGGCATGGGAAGAGACCTATAGACCCAGTGTTAGGATCGGAGAGGAAGAAGAATTCTGAATCGGAGAAGAGGAAGAAGAACAGAGGAAGGGAGGAACGCCGAAGGGTTCGGCAGAGTTCCGTGTTGGAATTGTTCAGGGTTTAAAAGTTGTTACAGACTTCTCCCCTCTTGCTACTTATCCTCTTCACAAGCGAGGCTCAGGGAACATGAATTACAAGACCACTCTGGGCCTGATGTTCTCACGTTTGAGGCCTTGGGCCTGCTGCTTTTCCTGGGCCTTGGTGCTCCCTTGGGATCCCCTGGATGTGGTATGCTGATATCCCCCCCTCCTTGGGAACTGGCATGCCCCCATGCCGGGCGTTGGGGAAACTTTGCTTGATGGTGATGGCGTCTTCCCAAGTAGCAAGCGTGTCGTCGAGGCCGGACCACTTGATGAGGAGTTGCGGCACAGAAGTGGAACCACGTTGATGAAGGCGATGCTGGAGCACCTTCTCAGGGACTTGGAGGGAGTCGTTCGGGTCAGGTAGGTCGGTGGAGACCGGCGTCGAAGGAGGTGGTGCCGCCTTGAGCAGAGAGATGTGGAAAACAGGGTGGATGCTTGACGTCGGCAGAAACTGAAGCTTGTACGCGACGTCGCCCACCTTGGCGATGATCTTGTCGGGGACGAAGTACTTGAAGGCGAGCTTTTGATGCACCCGCGGCGCCAAAGAGGATTGTACGTACGGCTGAAGGCGGAGGAATACCAGGTCGCCCACCTGGAACGTCCGCTCGGAGCGGCATTTGTCAGCCTGCGCCTTCATGCGCTGCTGTGCTCGGAGCAGGTGCTGGCGGACGGCCGAGAGCATGGTCTCCCGTTCCGTCAGAAGAGAAGTAGCATCGGATACAGGGGCAGCAGAAGTGTCAGAAATCCCGAAATGACGAGGAAGCCGGCCAAAAAGTACCTCAAATGGAGAGCGACCCAGCGCTGAATGTTGACTGGTATTATACCAATACTCCGTGAGAGAAATCCACTTGAGCCATTGACGAGGACAAGAATGTACGAAGCAGCGAAGAAACATCTCCAGACATTGGTTAACTCGCTCGGTTTGACCATCCGACTGAGGGTGATAAGCCGAACTCAAGCAAAGTTTAACCTGGGCCAGCTTGAACAGCTCTCGCCAAAAGGTGCTGGTGAATATAGGGTCCCGGTCTGAAATTATATGAGTTGGGAGGCCGTGGAGCCTGTAGATGTTGTCCAGGAAGGACTGGGCTACCTTCTGAGCAGAGAATGGATGGAGAAGAGGGACAAAATATGCAAATTTACTGAACTTGTCCACTATGACCATAATACGCTTAGCTGACACGGAGGAGGGAGGTCATGCATGTAAACCGACCAATTTATAAAAGCATAAGTGAAAAATCACTCGCTAAGCAAGCAATTGTCACACTTAAGCCGTTATAAACCCTAGTAGTCCGGAAATCTCGAAGGATTTCAAACCAAACATCATCAACCAAGATCGTATGGGTTTAGCGTCACCATTCGCATGTTACAACATTTCACAAATAGTTCAACAACATCAGAGTGCGGAAATAAGTTATTACAACCCGAGTTCTTCAAATCCAAATAGTGGAAACAAGATAGTTTTAAAAGCTCAACCCACACACACCAACTTGAGTATAATATAGTGCCGGCCGATGATCAATCCACAAAAAGCAAGTGGGAAGAGTAGTAAGAACGACCATAGCCCTTTGGTGCTTAATCCAATTTGGATATAAGCGGGTTTCGCAAATACCCGTGGTAGGTATGGCCATCTGCACAAACAACAAGCGGAAAAACCCCGAAAGTACGAGAAGGTACTCAGCTAGACTTACCCGACCGACTCAAAAGTAAAAGACTCCAAGGAGTATGACAGGCTTTATCGGGGGATAGCTTGACTCTTTGCGAAAAGCGGTAGTAACATTTAAAGTGATTGCTCAGCTTAATCATTCCTATTTATGCTAGGTGAGCAACTACACTATGCATCATTATAGTATTATTAATCATGATTAAGCAAGCAAGTAGTAACCATAAACAAATTCATTAGCTTAACCCATCATCATCGTTAACCACATTCCATAATCATTACTACGATGCTGCAGCTCAAGTCAAAGTGTTCATTGTCCAGAACGATGGCGATTCGAATCGATTACTACTTGAGCTCGGGGGTATTCCTCATACAAACCACACTCACGCCGAAGTGAGCTACAGTCACCGTGGCACGTATCCAGGAAAAACTAGTACGCGGACTCGCATAGAACCACCGTACCCGGGGACCGTCCGATCGCCTTAGCCGGCCATGCCGGACCTCGGACTTACTCTTGGCGCCCCGTGGTCCCCATCCATCTCCAATACGGTGCGAACGGATCGAGAACCGGCCGGATAGTGTTAGGCTTCGCGGTCGGAAGTGCTTATCCGGCCAGCTAAATATGAGGCATGCGTTCAATATGACTTGGGGTACAACAACGGTATACGGTCCTTAATCGACACGCACGGAATCACTATGGTCCAACAACCCCACAAGACTCGTCCGGTCTCCATTTATCTCGACCATAATCATTAACCGGATGATATCAACATAAGCTTTCCATCAATCACAAGTAACCACCTATACTCGCGGATGACAGGAAATCACCCGACTTCTACCGTCTAAGCAAGCTAAGCATAATACTCGCCCTAGACTAGCGGGGGGATATCAAGGTGGGATAATCAATGGTAAAAGCAAGGATATAATGCATCAACGGTGTCACACAACTCCTATACCTAATGCAACAAGCATAAAGCATAATTAGACTGTTAGAAAGCATAGGTAAGGAAATGCTCCGGTGCTTGCCTTGCACGAAGTCGGACGCGCGGTGGTTAGGACACTCAGGCAGCTCTTCTTCGCCTTCTTCTTGAGGAACCTCCGGTACTTGGGGCTCCTCCGGAAGATTCTCCTCGATCTCCGAATCACGGGAGGTCCTCCCCGCGAACCCGTATGATGCGATGCACGTGTATGAGTATGGCGAAAGCATAACACATGATGCTCATGTATGGGAATGATTAACAGATCATTTGACAGAGTAGGTGCATATCTCCTCTCCACTAACAATTTAACTCATCTACTGAGTATGCGCATACCTCTTCTCTAAACACTTAGAGAAGTGCATAAAGAAGAGTGGTGTGTAGGCACACACACACACATACACACATCACATGAATAAAAAGAAGTACTACTATTCATAGCCAACCATCACATTTCAGTTATGGCACTGTATTACATGACCAGCAAGCATAACATAATTAAAAGTGCACAAGAAGTAATATAGAACTCATTAAATCATTTAATTCCAATGCTTATCATTTCATGTGAATAAACAAGCTTGAACTGTGACCTCTGTCTAAACAGTTCAGAAAAATCTATAAAAATTACAGGAGCTACATCATGCTATAACAGAGCCATGATAAAATTTTCATGACAATACATCAAGTACAACAGCCTACACAAAAAGATTAAGCAGCAGGACAGAAATGCACATTTAATAACTTTGCATTATGAAAAGTGTAAAACAACAGATTTCATATTTTTATCTAGAACTTCTTAGCACAAGAGCAGTCACCAAAAATTACCAGGGCATAATTCCTTATAATTATTTTATTAAAAATCATTTATGAATCTGCCTAGAAATGCATTTAAATCACATCTCAATATTTCTACACAGGATCTGCATGTTATACATTTTTCACAGAAAGTACATCTCATAACAAGACTAACAAAATAAGAATCATATTTTTCAGAGCAATATTCTATTTATTATGCATTTACTCAGTTTTCAGCCATTTAAGCATTTAAATAAATCTACACAGAAATTAGTCACCAAAAATACATCTCATAATTTTCCTGAATAGATCTACTCACTACCAACCTAGCAAAGCAAGAATCATCAAATTTGGAGTTCATTTGCACCAGCAATAAAATCAAAAGGCATTTTAAGCATTTTACGGAAAAGAAATAAACAAAAACCGAAAAACGCCTGGGGTCCATATGACCCGGTCCAGTGGACCATGGGTCACTGGCGCGGGACCCCCGCGGTCCACGGCCCCACCGGCCAGGCCGAGGTGGTCGCCGGTGGTCCGGCGGGCGCGTAGTCACGGCGGCGAAGCGCCCGGGGCGAAACGGATGGCACCGGGTGCGTTTCGGGGCGATTTTAGGCGCACCTTGGTGACACGCTTGGCGCGCTGCGGTGAACTCTAACTACGGCGACGGCGGTGAGGGTGGCACGGCAGCTCGGCACGGCGGTGGAGTCGCCGTCTCCGGGGACGGTGAGCTCCGACGAGGAGCGCATTGTGTGTACGAGCGCAGGCGGAGCTTGAACTAGGGTTTGGGGCGCGGGATTAAGCGCTGGGGGTTTCTCGGCCGAGTGCATGGCGGCTCGGCGGCGGAAGAAGCTCCGCGAGCGACTGCGCGCGGGCGCTGCTAGGGCGCGCATTGCCCCGGCTGAGGGCGCGAATCAACACCTGGGGTATAGCGGCTATGGTGCGCGGCTGCGAGGCAGGGGCAGGAGGGCGGGCGGATCGCCAGCGCCATTACGGCGAAGCCGGGCGCAAATACCGTGACGAAGACGACACTGGCCCTTACTAAGGCAACGCAGAGGCGGCGGGTGGCTTGGATGCGGGGGGAGGGTGGCGAAGCTCTCGGCGTGAGTAGGGCGGCGGTGGGCGCAGCCTCCGCGGCGGGCGGAAACGCCGCCGGCGGGCGGCGCTCGCCGCGAGCCGACGGCCGCCGCTGTTGCTCGTGAGCGAGTGGGCGAGGCAGAGGGCGAGTGAGTGAGTGCGGACGAGAGTGGAGCGGGGCGCGTTCCCATTTTGGGCGACGGCCGGCTGAGTGGGTCCCCACACGCCGGGAACGCCGCCACGCGGGCGGTTGCCCGGGAGCATGGCACGCCAAGGCGAGCGCGCTCGCGCGGCTGCCGGCCACGACGCGGCCGGGCGCGGGCGCGCGGGCGCTGGAGGGAGGGGCCAAAGGCCGAGTTGGGCCGCTTCCGCCTGCTCGATTGCGCTGGCTCTTTTCTTTTTTTTTTTGAATTTAAACTGAATCCAAATGTCACTTTTTGACAAATTTAAATCCATTTCCAAGAAATGTGCCCAAAACAAAAGTTGTAGGAATTTCAAACTGAACAACTTTCATTTAAGACTCATCTCCAAAATCTGAATAAATTTTGAATCACAAATTCATTTTGAATTTAGGGCAAATAAAAGGGATTTTCAATTTATTTTTCTTTTGTTCCAAAATGCACCAAATCCTTTTGCAATAATTTTGTTAAATCATTTTAAAATGCTGGGCAAGTGGATCCAAACTTGATCAAGTCATTTGGCAAGGTAATTAATTAACTAGACAAGCACTCAAGCAATTAATTAAATAAACAAAATGCAACACATGAAATGATGATGCATTTAGGGTTTGATGCTTGATGATGCTTATGCCATGATTAATGATGATCAAGTTAATTAATTAAGTGCCTAATGCATGCTTAACACCTGAGGTGTTACAGAGGCCCTCTATGAAATCCATCGAAATCACTTGCCAAGCTTCAGACGGCACTGGCAATGGAGAAAGAAGACCGGGATATCGGACCCGATCAGGTTTAGCCTGTAAGCAGATGGAACACGAGGACACAAAGTCTTCACATCAGATTTCAGTCCTTTCCAAGCAAACAGTTTGCGGACCTTGCTGTGAGTGACGGGAAACCCGGAGTGACCGCCCAGAGCGCTGTCATGCAAGGCTGAGATGACTTTCTGTTGCAGCTGTTTGTTGTCGCCAATCCAGACACGTCCTCTGAAGCGCAACAAGCCTCCGGTAAGGGTAAACAGAGGACGAGACTGAGGGTTTACAGAAAGCCCTTGAAGTAGCTTCTGAGTGTCCTTGTCCTGATCATAGCCCTGGACTACTTCATCTAGCCATGCTGGGGTGACTGTTGAGATAGCATTGAGCTGGGCAGGAGGATTCAGGTGCTTGGATAAGGCGTCAGCGGCCAGATTAGAAGTGCCCGGTTTGTACACGACCTTGTATTGAAGCCCAGCGAGCTTGGTGTACATCTTCAACTGCCAGGGAGTATGTAGGCGCTAATCGGTAACATGCATGAGGCTACGCTGATCAGAGAAGATGGTGAACTGTGAGTGTTGAAGGTAGGAGCGCCACTGCTCCACTGCAATCATGATAGCCAAATACTCCTTTTCATAGGTTGAGAGGCCACGCATACGAGGGCCGAGAGACTTACTGACAAACGCCACTGGGTGACCATGTTGTAGGAGAACAGCCCCCATACCAGACTTGCAGGCATCGGTCTGAAGTTGAAATGGCTGCTGGAAGTCAGGTAAGGCCAGGACTGGAGCTTTAATCAGGGATTCCTTGAGGGCCGAGAATGCTGCTGAATGGGCTGGAGTCCAGACAAACAAGCTCCCGTTCTTCAACAAGTCAGTAAGGGGTCGGGCGAGTACGGCTAAATTCTGCATGAACTTTCGATAGTACCCTGCAAGGCCCAAAAAGCTTCTCAATTCTTTGACATCTTGAGGGGTTGCCCAGCATCTTATCGCTTCAACTTTGGATGGGTCAGTTGCCACGCCATCTGCACTCACCACATGTCCCAGGTAGTTGATGGAAGACTGAGCAAAGCGGCATTTGCACATTTTGACCTGCCACTGATCAGCCGATAAGAGTTCAAAGACTTGGTGAAGGTGGGTTAAATGATCCTGGAGAGTGGCACTATAGACGAGAATGTCGTCGAAGAAGACAAGAGCACATTTGCAGAGGAGTGGCTTCAGCGTTGTGTTCATTGCCCCTTGAAATGTGTTTGGTGCCCCGGTGAGCCCAAACACCATGACGGTGAACTCGAAGTGTCCCCAATGCGTCTGGAACGTTGTCTTGTGTTCCTCACCAGGTGCTAAACGGATTTGGTTGAAATCAGCCCGGAGATCCAAGCACGAGAACCAGCGGGCGGAGGATAATTCGTCCAACAATTCATCGACCACCGGAGTAGGAAACTTAGACTTCACTGTGAGAGCATTCAACATACGGTAGTCAACACAAAACCGCCAGGATCCGTCCTTCTTGCGAACCAAGAGGATAGGAGAAGAAAAGGCACTGACACTCGGCTGAATTAGGCCTTGCTTAAGCATATCTGATACTTGAGACTCAATCTCCGACTTGAGTGCTGGATTGTAGCGGTACTGCCGAGATGCTACCGGAGAGGCGCCAGCTACAAGCGGAATGCGGTGGTCACAAGCACGCCTGGGAGGCAGACCTTGAGGTTCCTCAAATAGATATGCAAATTCTGCAAGGTCTTGTACCTCTGGAAGGACTGGAGAAAAGGACTGCTCTGTGCTGGGACAAGAGATCTCCAGGAGGCGAATCTGGGAACCAGAGGGGTGGACCCGATTGCCGTGAAGGACTGCATGCTCAGCCCCATAGGGAATAGACATCCATTTATCTTGCCAGTGAACCTGCATAGGCAAAAAGGCCTCAAGCCAGTCCATACCACCGATGATCATGTCAAAGTGACCAATTTGTAGGATCCGCAATGTGGATTGGAACTTATAGCCTTGAACTTCCCATTCAACATCTGGAAGTAAGGAAGAACAAGATACCAGACTGTCGTCGGCTATCTGAACATGCACTGCAGCAGGTAACTGTCGAGAGCCTGGAACGGCCGTGGCCACCTGTGTGCTGACAAAAGAGTGACTACTGCCCGAATCCACAAGAATACTGACATCAACACCAAGCAAAGTGCCAGAAAACTGCATTGTCCTGGAAGAAGGCTTGCCTGAAACAGCAGCAGCAGAAAGCAACGGACACAACTGAGCTGGCTCGCCTGCATCAGAAGGAAGCACTGAATCGTCCTGATCCGAGAAGGAGAACTGACACTGCTCCTAGACCTCTTGGAGGGCATGTAATTGGGGGGTTTCAGAGCATCTGTGACCATGCACCCACTTGTCGCCGCAACGAACGCAGAGGCCACGCGCGGGCGTCAGCAGGAGTACGCTTGTCATCAGGAGGCGTCAGAGCCAGGCGAGTTGGCAGTGAAGGCAAGGGAAGAGCCCCTCGCACTGATGAAGTCTTGTAAAAGGGGGACTGGTCAGACTTCTTGAACTCACGTCGACGTCTGTGATCCGCCGCTTCTTCCTGCAAGAGTGCAAGGGTACAAGCAGTATCCAAATCGGGCGGACGAGCAACCAACACAATGGGACGAATGTCATCACGAAGACCGTCAATGAAACGGGTAGCATAATAAAGAGTATCAGGAGCAGCTGAATATGCAGAAAGCTGATCAACGAGGTCTGTGAATTTCTCCACATACTCGGAGACGGAGGAGGTTTGACGGATGTGGAATAGTTGGCGAAGGAGGAGCTCGTGTTGGTCGCGGCTGAAGCGATCATGGATCATTTGGGTGAAGGTTTCCCAAGAAGCTTGTAGAAGTGGTGAGTGGCAACCTTTATCCACATGGAAGGGTGCACAGAGTACATTTCGAAATAGGATGACGCTCTGGATATCCACAACTTGGGGTTATCACCATCGAATTAGGGAAAGTGCATCTTAGGGAGGTGACCCAAGGCGATTTGGCGGTTGGTGGAATCCTGAATGGGAAAACTGGTGTGATGTTGGGAAGAATAGGCTTGGTAGGGTGGGTGGGTAATTGGGTGGGCGGATTAGGATCTGGCGGACGACATGAACTCCATGGAAGTGCAGAAGTATTGGGATGGGGATGCGGATACGTACCATTGGCCGGGTTAGGAACTATGGTCGATACCGATCCATAGTTCCCTTCCCATGGAATCGAAGCATCACGGTGCACATCGGGCCAGCCGGACGAGAGGCCGGTAGGTGCGCGCGCGGCAGCCGACTCCGGAGCCGTCAGTATGGGGGGACGATTCGAGGAGGTCTCGAAGACGGCTCGATCCCAGTGCTTGGACAGGCGCTGCAGCTCGAGGCGGCAGTAGTCGATGTAGCCGTCGATGGCTGGGCACCAATCGTTGAGCTTGGTGACGGCGGCCTCCAAGGACGTGACGCGCTCATCGTCGGGCCCCTGGACGCGAAGGAGCTCGGACTCTCCGACGCGGCGCTCCAACTCAGGGAAACGGGTGTCGAAGTGGTAACCCCAGTTGTCGGCGACGGTCGCCACGTTGGATTGGTCAGCGACGCAGAGCTCGAGGAAGTCGATCCGCTGCTCCACGGCGGCGGCGCGGCGCAGGAGCTCCCCGGAATCGGCTTCTAGGGACGAGATCCGGAGCTCGACGGCCGCATCGCGCTCCTGGCGCTCCGTGCGGGCCTCGTCGAAGAAGCGCTCCCAGCGCTCCCATCGCTCGGAGGAGCGCGCCTCCATGCCGTCGAGGCGCTTGAGCACGGCGTCGAACAACTCGCGGACGTTGGGGTCCATGACGCCCCGAGTGCGCTGGAACCTGGTGTAGTGACTATGGGAGGGTAGGGAGGGATCCAGCACGAATCAAAGGCCGAGGACGGTAGCTTTGATACCAGTGTTAGGATCGGAGAGGAAGAAGAATTCCGAATCGGAGAAGAGGAAGAAGAATAGAGGAAGGGAGGAACGCCGAAGGGTTCGGCAGAGTTCCGTGTTGGAATTGTTCAGGGTTTAAAAGTTGTTACAGACTTCTCCCCTCTTGCTACTTATCCTCTTCACAAGTGAGGCTCAGGGAACATGAATTACAAGACCACTCTAGGCCTGATGTTCTCACGTTTGGGGCCTTGGGCCTGCTGCTTTTCTTGGGCCTTGGTGCTGCCTTGGGATCCCCTGGATGTGGTATGCTGACACCCAGGAGCAGCAATAGATTGGGCGCTGGAAGTCTGCTGTCAATTGGCCAATTTAAAACAGGCAAGAAGCGACGCAAAGCCATCTGAACCTTGGTGCGCACCGGAGACGGGTGTTGTGAAGATAAATGTTGATGGGGCTTTTCATCAGGATTCAAACACAGGTGCGACAGGAGTGGTGCTGCGTGACAGCAATGGATTATTTCGGGCTGCTTCGGCTCGATTCTTGGACACGGTGGGCTCGGTGCTTTTAGCTGAAGCTGAAGGTCTGCGGGACGGTGTGCGCTTGATTCCGGCAGGCATCACTGAACACATCATTCTGGAAACTGACTCGCTGGAGCTGGTCACGCTCTGGAAGAATAGGAATAAGTATCGATCAGAGGTCACTGCAATACTAAGGGACGTTGAAGAGTTGCTCTCCACTTTGCCTCCTGCCAAGATTATCTATGCTCGAAGATCAGCAAACTTCGCAGCGCATCTCTGTGCGCAACACGCGGTGTCGTATTCATAGTCTTTTTCTTGGTCTCTTCCCCCTAGCTTCTTGCTGCACTGTTTGCAGTCCGATTGTAATAACTCTATCTGAGTAATGAAGCTATGATTCACAAAAAAAAAAAAAAAAAAAAAAAAACCACTTTGTTCAGTCCAAACTGGCAGCTGATAATTTGAATTAATTATTTGGTACTGCATTGCCAGATGTTGAAGTCAAAGTAATTTTTTATCTTTCCTAACGAATGGTTCAGGACAGTCAATGTATGTGAATGCACCAGGCTATCTTAATAAATAGAAAGCTTTTTTTTCTTCTTAAAAGAAATAGAGGCTTTTTTAACGACTTCTGAAATTACATAGAAGCCATTTGAAACTTCAGAATTCAAATGTCCATATGTACATGCCACAACCTTCATCAAAAGGTCTGATATATAGTAGTTAAGAGTTGTAGTTACTAACTAAAGCCATAAATATGTGTAGTCTTTTTTGTTACAGAAAAGCGTTAAAATGTCTTACGAGGCTTAAAAACTGGCCTCTGACTAATTGTGTTTCAGATTCTATTCCCCCCCCCCAAAAAGGGCCTCATTGCTTCAATGGTGAGGCACAACTGCGCTAAGCTCTCAGTGCCATGGAGGGCACGTCAGGGTGTTGGTGGTGGCCGTTGGCACCGTCTTCATCAAAACCACATGGCTGCCCACCTGACCGTGACTAATGGTGCCGACGCCAGTGCCTCCATGGGGAGCAATGGGACCAAACCCATTGCCAAGAACCTCGTCTTTGCTGAGTGCTATCTCGCCTTCAACCAGCCTGAATGCATCTATTATTTCCACATCTTACTATCCTGCTGGGTACATACGTGTTGTGTTGAGTAGATTAGATTAGCGCTGATACATATGTATATTCAATTCAATGGACGCAAGTTTGCAAGAGCTGATATTTTAGGTTTACACTACAACATTCGATCCTCATTCATATCATTTTGCTTATGGGAGTTGTGCAGGTCATGTTAAAAGGAGATTTCAAGTCTTCCTTTTCTTACTGCAGGTTTGTACCTCAGTCATCGGGTTCTTTGAAATGCACCATGGGATATGAAAGGATAGAGGAAAATCTCCTTAGGATGTTGCAGTTTACCTTCTCTGTTTCAGTTCAATCAGTTTCCTTTCTACTTCCCTTACTCTTTTTTTTTTTTTTATGTGTTTACCCTGATTTTCGGGGTGCATCTGCGCCAGGACAAGCTGCATGGGTAGCTCATCTATGCATATACGTGGATTGCCAGATTAGTACTGGATTTCAACGACGACGAAAACATTGTCTACCCACATAGAAGACTAATGAAATGATCATTTAGAGTATGATAAATGATTGGAAAAATTATTCGTTTTAGCAAATCGTGTCACAAGATTGTCAATGATGCTTTGGTTTAGCTCTGATGATAGAATATTGTAATTTGAAATCTTTTATTGTTTTTAGTTGAAAAATAGTAGTTTGACATTAAATGATACGTTTTTAGTAACCTATATACACTTAATATTGTATACCAGGCTCCTTCTCACAGATTCATGTTCATGAACAGTTCCCATGACTCAAAACTACTGTTCCCAGAACAGTTCCAGCCGGAGCACTCGCCACGTCGCGCATGCCGCAAGTTTCCACTTTCCAGGCCCCCCGAGCCCCGTCCTTTTCCCATCCCTAAGACCGGCACAAGAAAAAAGGAAAATTGAAAAATCGCCATCCTCCCCGTCTCGACACTTCCTCTCCCGCTGCCCACGCACCTCCGCCGTTCCAAGCCCCACCGGCGCCTCCCGACGTGGTGGTGCTGCGGGGACGCCTAGAGCGCCGCCACCTCCTCGCGCCGCCGGCCGGCCGGGCGGCGGCCAGGCTGTGCGGCGCAGCGCGCCCCTCGCCGATGGCCGCCATCCGGCACGGACGCCCCCCCCTCCCTGAGTTTGCCACGCCGCCCCTGGTAGTCGTGAAGGTGTTGGCGCCGCCAACCCGCCGCACCCTCCCCTTCCACACCCTCCGCAGCCGGCCCTGCTGTCAGATCTGCTCCACGACATGATTCCTCCTTTCACATGGTGTCGGATCTCATCCATGGACAAGATGGACCGGATGACGACAGCGCATCGCCTCTTCTCCTCTCCGGTGGTGCCTGCACAAGGTTCTCATTCCTCTCCTTATCCCTCTGCCTCCTAGAGTTTTTTTTTTCTGTTGATTTTCTTCTACGTCTACTGAATAGTATGATTGCCGTTCTTCCTACAAATTTCCCATTTTTCTGCTATACTGCATGTCAAGGATGATTACCGTGGCTCAGAATCAAGAGTAATGCCTAGTGTTTAGGAAGGAAGCTTTCCTTTGTACCTACGTACTAACAAACTAACATGTTCTGTTCCTGTTCCCAACTGAAGTAGGTAAATGCAGAACCAGAGCAGCAAGGAGAGCTCAGACAAATCACCAATCCTAGGCCATTCAAGCTTACGGATGATGAGTTTTTACTGTCTCCAATTCTTACTGCATCTCTGAAATATGTTTGACTAAATTATTTTCATCGTCACGGGTTTACCACTGAATATATGCTCCATGATTACAGTGAGAGGAGATCCAACCTGAATTGTTTAGTGGTGCTTCTTCCACTTTCAGGTAATAGTCGTAGGATGGTACACATGATCTCTGTCTGATGGATGATGACTGCGAGAATGATATAGTCATATATGCATTGGTGCTTTCCTCAGTTTGATTGTGCTTAAACTATTCTCTTCGGTTACCTCATAATGTCTCATAATGTCAGCCAAGGTTTCCTCATATGCACCAGCAGTAAAATATTTTTGCTCGATCACCGAGTTCTTCGGTTACCTCATTTTGGATTATTACAGAGTTGTCCGCCGAATTTAGGTATGCTACGCCTCCTCTTTCTGTTTTGCATGATTCTCCAATATCCAGTTTTGGGGATGCACTGCTTTGCTTCACAATGTATAAGTACTTTACATGCTACTAATAAAGGACATAAAATAGCAAGTCCCTATATATTTTCATTGCCCAGTATTAATGTTGTTTTTCAACTATTATTGTCTCAGTACCTATGATCACTCAAACTTAATATTAAAGATTTGTCCACAACTATTGCTTTGTTACAGACTACAGCTCAAATTGCCACCATTTCTTCTAATGGCATGTGGTTATATATGTAAAAAACTAAAATTTCATCACTTCAAAATTATATAATTAACAAATTTAGTGTTGCTCTCTAATCTCAAACTGTTCTTGCAAAAGTTACATGCATCACAACACTGATACTTTCGTCTGTGCGCCCTGTAAAATTCTGTTCCACAAGCTTTTACTAATCGCACAGGCATATCATACGCCAACTAATATGTGCCAATTTTTCAAAAGGCATCTTCACTCTCAGCTGATGTTTGCTCACAACACTATGGCCTAATTTCTCCTTATCCAATCAGGACAGCGGTACATTCTGTTACTTTTGGGACAGCGATATATGAAATAGATTTGTTTGCCTGATGTTGTTGTTGAGGTAACTTACCAATATATCAAAAAACTATATATATATGCGCAAAAAAGAACTCATTCCAATGGTCCAGTCCAATTTCAGTGATTCATGTCATAGTTGTTTAAAGCACGTTTTACCTTCTTTTTCTCATACTGTGGCCAATGTTATCTGTATTGTATTGTTTAATGGCCACGAAATTCTCCTGTGACTTTGATATACAGTAAATTTATGTTTTAGGGCCTATCTATTTCTTAAACAAATAAAAAATGGTTGTTTCGTATTGTATTCTAACACAAAAAAAAACAGCAAAATGGAACCAACAGATAACTGAACCGTAGTTCAATTGGCAGGTGTAATGGCTATAATTAATCTGGTGGGATTTTCTTTACAGATGCATGTCTGAAACCATATCTCTTTCACAACACACAAAAAAAAAATGGAACGGGAATGATGCTGGTGCAAGCAGCAAGGCAACATTCAGCAAATAACTTAGGCGGCCAGCATCTCCAAGTTCAGAGATCCAGCAGTCAAACCTGCCCTACCCAAGCAGCGTCTCCAGCCTGTTGGTTTCAGATGTGTCAATCAGCAATGGAATTGTACCACCACAAGATGTACTCTTAAAAAAGCAGACCTACTAAATTGACATGCATTGGTCATATGATGTAATGAAGCTCTTATGATCCTTGAAATAAGATACGAAGGCATGTATAATAATAGTATACAGTTACCAACCATTGCTATTCTCACCCACAAGCACGCTATGGGGCAGCAGACTAGTAGCACTATATATCTTTGTTCTTTTTTTTTTAATATTGTTGAGGCAAGTTTGCATCATTTATATATTTTGCTTGCCATGAGATTAGGACTAAGCACACAAAAGCACATATGTGGTATATCGTATGACAATTCAGATATTTGCATGAATTTTATGGTTTTCAAATCAATTATGTAGAGAAATTTGAATGCAAATTTATGATTCCCATAACCACGCATGGGCACTCAACTAGACACACATGAAAAGGAGGTACATATATACGATAAACTTCGTCAACATGCACGCAACGAATACACGTCTCTCTCAGCAGCGGCACTGGCGTTGGTCCAAATTTAAGGAATAAAGATATGAAGCCATAGCCTCTGGGTAAGACCTATATATATAGCTGTACTAGGGGCGGTTGAAGCAGTGCAGGACCAATGGTCATTTTGCCACTGCAATAGAATTGAAGAATCCAATCATATGGATGCATGATGCAGCTGTCTTTTAGCTGCCCCTGCTCGATCTGTTGCTTTCGTCTCTTTTCCTTTTTAAAAGATAAAGATTAGCAAGAGCCTTATATTAAGAATCAAAGTATTTACTGGCGATTCCCTAATTTAGTGTGAACGAGCCCTAAGAAGCAAAGTATTTGCTGAAGATTTCCTAATCAACTGTGAACATAACATGAAGGAATTGCAGAAATGTAAGCTTCCAACAGGGTGGATAATTGTCGTTATTATATCCACCAAATTTTTTTTCTTTTCTCTGTTTCAGCAATATTTCGGTCTCCTATGATCTGAAAAAAAAAAAGAAGCCGCATTTTATTTCTTGGCTAAACATGAACAAGACAAACGTGGTATCAAAAATTAATTAAACTTGCAGGTCGCGTTTCAGTGACTCCGAGCATCTTACTCATGGAGTGATGAGTGAGCAAGGGACAACTTTATTGTTCCAGTGGGACAAGTCATACAAAATACATCCAGGAAAAGATAGATAAAGGAGGTGGCCAACATCTTTGTTGGTTCAGTGACTCTGAAGTTTGCTTATGGGGCAAGCGCATCCTGAAACGCTTGTAAATAGAGGCTGGCGTACCTCGTGGCACACAGTCCAGCTGCACATTTGTCATTATTGTACAATAGTAGCCATAGATGCTTGATAGGAAGTAACATTCCAATAGCCGATCATCGAGTCGTCGTTCAGATCTCTCCTCCTACCTTAAGGCAACTACTCATTTGGCTTCTTGTCTCGGTATGTACGGCATAATAAGTTCAATCAAATTAGCTACATACTATTAGTAGTACTCCTTCTGTTCTAAATTATAAGTCACTTTGACTTTTTTGATTCATCTATTTTTGCTATGTATCTAGACACATTATTATATCTAGATACATAGCAAATGGATGTACCAAAAAAGTCAAAGTGACATAATTTGGAACGGAGGGAGTAATTAGTAGCAACTAATATATATACGTACAGCATTGATCGGTTGATGACATATGAAAAAGGTTAACTTCAAAACTCTTGATTGATTGATTTCTGCTAGCAAGCTTGGTGGTCAGTTTAATGTGTACGCTTGTTTCATGTTTGCCACTAGTTTTAAACATTATATACATATATAGAAACACACACACATATAATCATGAATTAACTTGACAATTTGCAGAATAATGGCTTACGATCAGGATTCTGAAAACTATATGAGTGCTATCAATCGGGCTAATTGTAATGCCACAGTATGGTTCTCCTTTGAAAAAGACATGAAAGAGAAGCTATTGAAGGTGGATGCACAGCTGCTTGTTAGCGTCATCATGGCAGGAATCATGGTTGGGATAGGTGCCTATGGCCAGCGGTACCGCCATCGTCCTTTGACCCGTTTTATCTTCCTCGGTGCCACCACTTTGTTCTTGCCAATCATATCCTCTGTTGTCACCGTCAGCACAGAATATGTCTCAAGCGTCAGCAGCCGTAATTTCACAGAGTTCATCCATTCAGCCCCTACCTTGACCGCAATGTGTAGCCCGCACTCTGTTCTTGTGATAACATGGGCATTGCTTGTTCAGAACATCATGATCAATACCAGCATAGTAGTCGCTGTTGACGATAGAGAAGGTGCAAGCATAGGTCCTCCACTCGAGCTACTTGCTCAAGGGGCACGGATATTTTACCTTGGTATTAGCTTCTTGAGTACAGTGCATGGCGTTCCATTCTACTATTTTCTTCTTGAAGTCTCACCTTTTCTTATCACCTTGGCCAAGCTATTGTTCAAATTCTATGCACTAAAAAAACGCACAACAATCCTTTTCATTTGGATGCAATCCTTGTCTTGTCTCTGGATACATGCAACTACAGGTACCATTACAACTAATAGTGGTAGGCGAGCATGCACCTCCACCTCTATTGGTTATGGGAGAGGACACAAAGCAAGTGGAGAAGCAACATTATGGGTATGTATTCAAGGATGACTCTAGAACATTGTTACACAAAGGCAATGGCTTGGTCACTCTTGATAGTATTTGGCAATTGTTGGATAGCCGCAACAGTATGCTTCTTCTAGCAGGACCACCACCACAAAGCCTAAAGGACTTGTGCTTGTCTTTTGCCTTGTTCAAGTTGTTGCGCTGCCGATTTGCAAGGTATGAAACCGCTATCTTAGGCTCCACAGAGAGCATGTTCAATATTTTTTGGAGCTTGTTGCTTAAGGAGAGTGAGCCTGACAGGATATTCGGTGTGATATCCGATGAGCTTTCTTTTCTTAATGGTTATTACTACTCATCCCTCCCCATCTCCTACTTAAAGTGTTGGCTGCCCATCCTCGGCATTGTTATCTCACTCTTGAGCATAGGCTACTGTTGCTTCATTGTTCCAGTGTGCATAAGGAAACGTATAAATTTGAGATTGTATGGCGTGAGATTGTATGGCACCGATAGCAGTGGTATGTTTTCTCAGATGCATTGCTATGTCCGATGTAAAGGTGGTGGTACAGACTCGGCTCCCGTAGAATTTGGAAGCATATTCTTCGATTTGGTGCCACTGATTTTGCTTTTGGTGTTTGTTGTGATATCTGAGGCAAGGGACATTGTTTCCTACATCTGCTCCAACTGGACCAAAGTAGTTTTAACTTGCCGCCTGCTTCTACATAGTGAGCAATCTCAGTTCTTGCAAAAATGGTCTGTCCGTCTTCTACGATGCAGATGTAAGCTCACAATGGAGCATTCGGATGAGGAAATGGGTCAATGCTCTGTGCTGCCTCGTCTCCGTCCAAGGACAACCCCGCATGCACTTGTCAGGCGTCTACTCCATCTGCCAGACCAGATGACCAAGATCAACCAAGCTATCAAGGTTTCTATAATCAATGCCCTACGAAGCAGTACAAATAATGGTGCGCACCTGAGCAATGGTAGAGCATCTCTCTACCGCTGGGGTCAAGAAGGTGCCACATTCCTTTGGGCCTGCAACAGCAAGAGCACATCTGATATTATACTTACATGGCACATCGCTACAAGCATACTCGAGGTCAGGTACCCTCTCCAACAACAAGGATCTTCATCTGTGACTTCAGACGGTCATAAGATTGTTGCCACTCATCTGTCACGGTATTGCGCATACCTGATGACCTACTACCCCGAAATGCTCCCGGACAATGCTGGATGGAGTAAGAGCCTATATGATGCTGTTGAGAAAGATGCAGAGCGTGCCCTTGGCCGCCATTACTTGTCCAGGTTGCCATCAACTCCGGACTACTACCAGCAGCTGGTCCAACTGCTGAATGACAAGTCAGAGCATCCAGTGCTCAAGGATGGTGTGAAGCTTGGGAAGCAGCTGGTGGAGACAATCAATGTCGAGGAGGAGGCGTGGAAGCTACTGGCTAACTTTTGGTCAGAGATGATTCTGTATGTGGCACCGTCAGACAATCTGAAAGGGCACAAGGAGTCGATCGCTCGAGGCTGCGAGCTCATCACAATCCTCTGGGCGTTGCTCAGCCATGCTGGGATCGTCAGCAGGACCACCACAAGTGATGAAGCCACCAGGGCTGCTCCTGGTACTTCTTCGGCTGGTGTTGTCTAATAGCTTGGCGTGCAATCTTGTTGGTCTTCTGGCTGTGGTGTCTCTCCTTGCTAGTTTCGGATTCTTGCCTTGCAAGTCTTGTGTGTTGTGTGGACCTAGCTGTTTGTTTGTTTTCTGCGTGCATATGCATGCGAGGATTGCGAGGTCATTACTACTCCGTCCCGGAATAATTGTCGTTTTCGATTTTCGTGCCGCAAGTTTGACTCGATTTATAGAAAATATGTGCAATATTTATATCTCCGAATAATTTTGTTAAAAAACTAGATTCAAAGATCTTTCCGATGATACTAATTATGATACTAATCGATAATATTTATTATTTATAAAAATTACCGGTATTTGTTTCTCGGGAAGCGAAAGCGACAGTTATTTTGGGACGGAGGGAGTATGTTATTAATTTGTGCTGTTTTTTCCCCTTGTTTGTTTTGGCCGTGTCATTGTTTCTCGCTGGAGCTGAAAGTTTGATACATATCTCGTTTCAACGTACAGTGAGAGTAAGGACATACTACTTTCAAGAGTACACTATTTTTGAACAACAGTGATACGTCTTTGTGAAAAAATATCACTGTAATGTTTTTATATGTGAATTTTCCTGCTGGTCCAAGGAACGAAAGAAAAAAAACTCTGCGATGCACGCTTTTGTAGCAATGCACATACAACTTTGAATAAAAGAGTGCACATACAAGTTTTGAAGGACATTATTGTAAATTACTAAACAAGTGTGATCACATGCATGCACATGCATACACTGCTACAGAATAGGCCTTTGATCAATGCACAAAATCAACTTTAGTCTCGGTATTTTTTGTGTTCGGGACTAAAGGTTTTTTAATCCCAGTTGATAATACCAACCGGGACTAAAGGTCGATCTTTAATCCCGGTTGGTGTTACTAACCCGGACTAAAGGTCCTCAACTTTTAGTCCCGGTTGGTAATACCAACCGGGACTAAAGATCGACTTTTTAGTCCCGGTTGATGTTACCAACCGGGACTGAAGATTCTTTTAGTCCCGATTGGTGTTACCAACAGGGACTAAAGGTCCCCCACGGATCAATTCAAAAGGAGAGTGTACAGGACTATGTCACATGTGGTGTACAGCTGAGTTGGTAAAGTCTTTATGTGCAAGGCAAGAGGTATTGGGTTCGAATCTCACACACCGCAATCGGGACTAAAGGTCCAGGACCTTTAGTCCTGGATTCTTAGTCCCGGTTGGGAAAATCGGGACTAAAGCCCGTTTCCAACCGGGACTAAAGCCCATTTGTGTAGTAGTGATATTTGTTACTTGTACGCATGCACATATAGCTGCGCGAGAATAACAAAGTAACAAACTATTGAAACTTGCGCATAGGCCGGCGAACGTACTGAAATGAAAGGGATCCATCGATTGGCGGATCAGATCGGAGTTCCGGAACAAAGGGATCTATTCTGAATTAAAAAGTGCATCCGAGCACATCCCGGGCCGTGGCTGGCACCTCACGCATTTGTTCTGCTTGGACGTGCTGCTCCCTCCACTCCTAGTACAGCCCAGCTCGTCTACGCAGGACGATAAGTTGTCGAAGGAGGAGGAGGAGGAGGAGGAGGCGACGCAGGAATCGTCGCAGCGCACAGACGACGGCCCGCCGCCCAAATAGGCGGCGCCGCACCGCCAGCATTCTGGCAGTGATCCGCACTCGAACTGGCAAGCACCCTCTGCCGCGGCGACGACATTCGCCGTGCACGCGCTCCCGCAGTTCCTGCACAGCGTGGCGACGTCGTCGCGGCAGCCCTGGAGCTCCTGGCACTTGGCCTTGTAGCAGAAGGCGCTACACGTCTTGATGCTCTCGGCCTTGCAAGGCTCGCAGAGGCTGGTGGTCTTGATGTCGCACACCATCTTGCATGCGGTGGGAGCCAGGTCCTTGCAGCCCGCGACGCAGTCCCTGTTGCACGTTGCGCAGCTGTCCGCTGCCGCCGCCGCCGGCCGGCCTGCGCTCAGGACAATGATGGCCAGCAGCACCCCAAAGCATGCCATGGCCAGCCCAAGCGGGGACTAGTGTTGGTGTTGGTGTTGCCACCACAAGAAGACAGAAATCTAGAGTCAAGAAATTAAAGAGCAAGCAGGGTGTCCTCACTACTACAGAATAGGGATTTAGTCCCGGTTGAGAAGGATTTTTAGTCGCGGTTTTCCCAACTGGGACTAAGATTTCGGGACTAAAGTTCCGGTACCTTTAGGCTCACGAGGCGAAAAAATAAATGTTGTGGTGTGTGTGATTCAAACTCAGTACCTCTCGTCTCGCACATAAAGTCCTTACCAACTCAGCTGTACACCGCATGTGACATAGTCCTGTGCACTCTGCTTTTGAATTGATCCGTGGGGGACCTTTAGTCCCGGTTGGTAACACCAACTAGAACTAAAAGGATCTTTAGTCCCGGTTGGTAACACCAACCGGGGCTAAAATGTCGATCTTTAGTCCCGGTTGGTATTACCAACCGGGACTAAAAGTTGAGGACCTTTAGTCCGGATTGGTAACACCAACCAGGATTAAAGATTGACCTTTAGTCCCGGTTGGTATTATCAACCGGGATTAAAGAACTTTTAGTCCCGAGCATAAAAAATACCGAGACTAAAGTTGAATTTATGCATCGACCAAAGACCTGTTCTGTAGTAGTGCCTGATCCTGGGGCAGGCGATGCTATTTATATACAGGCAGCTCGAACGTACGTTTTCGCCTTGCATATGTGCATACTACATGCATAACCCGTTGGCGCCGGGCATATACACAGTACTTACTTGAATTGAAAAGAGAGTACATGCATGCGTGCATCGCGTGTGTTGACCTTGAAAAGTATTTATTCCACTTCTGTTTCACTAGGTGGATCAGTGTTGGTTTGCATCTGTTCGGCAATCGGTATGACATATAAGCCGACTGATTAATCTAAAATACTGTAGAAATAACTAATTTTTATAAAAAAAATGTTATTGGCATATAAGTTAAAACGGTTCTTTAGCTAAAACGAACAAGCTTTTTTATTAACTCATTTGTGATAGAAAAATCTTTATGTAGTGCTTGCATTATGCACCACTTCAGTTCCCAATGCATAGTTACCATTTTAGATTCTTTCAACTGATTAATTTCTTCCGTAGCTCTCCTCTGGTTCCATGCATCTTAGCTTAGCTTCTCCCTTAGTCCTGAAATTAAAAGAAAAGAAAGTTTTCTGTGTTAGATATGTGTCAAATATATGTACAGCCCAATTATAGTTGTACTTGAGTTGTATTAGGGGTTAAGATAGAGTTAGAGTCAAACTCTATATCCTAGAGGGCCATATATAAATATGAGACAACCCCTGTTGTAACCATGAGAGACAACTTGGAGGCTGGTTTAGATGGCGGTGAGGCCGTGGAATCGTACGGATGCCGATCTAACTAATGTTTATGGGGAGGAACGTTCGTAATCATATCCTGAGGATTAGGCACGTCGCTAAACCTCATTAAAAGATATAATGCCTCGGTGTCATTCTCATTTGTGTATCTTCTTCTATGAGTGATTATGTTTCCGCGTTTATTGGTTAATAGATCTATTTGGATCTAAAACTAACCGTATGCTCTAACATTCTAATGGTACGAAATATTTGCCTACAAATAACACTCTATATTGTCTCGTAATATGCAGAAGCAAATTGTCAACTAAGCCTACTTCAGCTATTAGGTAGGTACCTTATGGTGGAACCTGCTCATTTTGGCTTAAGTCCTCAACTTAGTACGGGTGGTCATATATATAAAATATGCTGAGCCAACACTATTATGGTCTCTAACTGAATGGAAACTATATATATGTCTATAAATGGGAAAAGTAAATTGTCCTTGCTAGTTCAAAGTTCTAACTTTGTTTTACCGCATATATCTTAATATCTACTCCCTCCGTCCTTAAATAAGTGTTGCTTCACTTTCCGAGAAACAAATACCGACAATTTTAATAAATAATAAATATTATCGATTAGTGTCATAATTAGTATCATCAGAAAATCTTTGGATCTAGTTTTTTAACAAAATTATTTGGGGATATAAAATTGCACGTATTTTCCACAACTCAAGTCAAACTTGTGGCACGTATCTCGAGGATGACACTTATTCAGAGATGGAGGGACTATGCAGCTTCTCAAGGAAAAAAGACAATCCAATGTACATAAAAGTGGAATGCCTCTCTAACCTTTGTTTGGCAATTTTTTCTTTTTTTCCATTATTGTTAAGTACTCTGTCTATTTGTTTATCTCCTTTTTTATTAGCCTTGACACACAGTGACTAAGGAGCAGAGCAAATACACTCAGTTTGCATTTAATTAGGCAGTGAATAGCCAATAAGTAGCAAAGAGACAATAAATGCTAGTAAGTGGTAGCCAATAAGCAGCAAAGAGACAATAAATACCGATGAGTCCCGAGCTAATATGAAGGAGATTTTTGAATAAAAAATTTGCTTAGATGAGCGAGCACTGGTACAAAAACATTTTTACTTGGCGGTACTAGAAGCATTTTCATAGGCGGCACAGCCCACCGCCTATACCGGGGTCAGTACAAATCGACCATAGTACAGGCGGTGGATTGTGAGCCGCCTGTGAAAATCGTTGCCCGAAAAAACACCAAAAAATAGCAAAAAAATATTTTAAAAAGGCAAAAAAAAATTTGAAGCTGGGAGAGGCACACACCTCGTCTCCATCGAAGTCGTGTATTTTTTCGGGTAAAATCGCGTGCTACGTGGTCGGTGGGATTCAAACCCAAGAGCTCGGCCTCGCGCGATCCCTCTCTTACCACTGCACCGCACACTCACTTGTGTCTAAATATCATTTTTATTTCCCACATATTATACAAACCCAATAGAAAATTAAATATTTGAGGGTCTAAACAAACTCAAATGAAAAAGTGGTAAACTACAAAGTTTCATAACTTTTCGAGATCTACAACTTTCATTTTAAGTGTTTCTCCATCCGAGGTCATTTGCAAAATTTGAATTTTAAATTTGAAAATTTCGGTTGTGGTTTTCCATAAAAAGATCACTTCAAATGAAAAAGTTGTCAACTATAAAGTTTCATAATCTTTTGAGATCTACAACTTTTATTTTGGAAGTTTTTCCATTGAGGAAGTTTGAAAAACTCAAAAAATTAATTTCAAACTATTTACACAGTGGTTTACAATAAGGACCGCCTTGTGTAAATTAATGAACACAAAGGCGGTTCTCTATATAAACCGCCTGTATAAATAGTGCAATTTTTACAGGTGGTTCTCTATACAAACCGCCTGTGTAAATGCTATTTACACAGGTGGTTGTTATTGTAAGCCGCCTGTGTAAATGGATAGTTTACACAGACGGTTAAGTTAAGTGAACCGCCTGTGTAAACGTGTTTACACGGGCGGTTCTCTTGATGGGCCCATAGAATTTTTTCTACTGGCGTCATGAAATTGTGAACAAATGATGCTGGATCACATGGAGACCGAAGGTTGGTTCGACAAGGGTCGGGCGAAGCTTCCTGGCCGAGAGATTGTTCCTGTGCCTCCTACAAAGGATTACGCGGTGGTGTTTCGCGACTTCTTCATGTGTGGCCTCCGCTTTGTTCCTTCCGGCTTTCTGCGGGACGTTTTGGACGAGTTCAATGTGCAAATCCACCAGCTTACACCCAACGGAATTGCCGCGCTCAGCAAGTTTGCGTGGGCCTGCGAGTCTTATGGGGCTCCCCCTGATATTGACAGCTTTTGTCAATTTTACGAGCTACAAAAACAACACAAGAAGTTGGATGGTGCTATCTGTCAGAATGGTAGCTGCTCGTTCTTTCCCAAGCGGAGGCAGGCCGAACCAAGACTCGAGCTTTCTTATTGCCAGAAAAACAAGTGGGATAAGGACTGGACTTTGAACTGGTTCTACGTCAAGACCCCTGGCTACACTTACGAGGAGGCTGACGGCAAGAAGGTCACTCGCTACCCCTTCGCTTCGGTGATGACTCAGCTGGAGCCTCGCTACTCCATCACGCCTCCTACCAAATTTACCGCCTCCAGGATTGCGTGCAACAGAGCCTTCGCTTTGGCCTGCCGTTATTCCGGAGGTCGCGATCTTGTGGAAGAAATGGTTGCTACTGACTACTGGCCGCTGGGGAAGAATAGGCTGTCGTTTCGTTTAGAGAACGTTCAACTCCCTATTTTTGGTGAAGCCGGAGGTATACCCTTTCCCCGATTCGGGGTTGTAAAGCCGGAGGGTAAGAGTGATGAAGACTTTGTTCGTGAGGTTGAGCTGAAGGCTCAAGAGATTCTTAGAGAGATTTCAGACAAGGAGTACCTTGCCCGTCGCACGGAGGCCGGGAACATGCCCCGCTTGAACCGTGTCTTTGAGGAGATGGGTGTTAAGTATGGTGACCACCCCGTGTCCGAGAAGCTGGTTGCTGCTATTCGTGAGAAGGAAGCTGCTGCTGCTGCTGCGGAGGCGGGTTTTGGTGACGCCCCCAAGCCTGCGGGTCGCAAACACCGCGGGGCTTCTTCTGGAGCTGGCGCAGGTCGCGGCAAGACGACGCGGTCATCAGTTCACAGCGCGGAGGTTACAGAACGTGTTGACATATCTGCCGGTGAGGCGGCCTCCGGTAGTCCGTCGGCATCTGCCGCTGCTTCTTCCGCCGGCGGAGGCCGTGATGACGAGGCGGAGGCTAGGGGGCAGGTCTCTGTACCTGAGGTAGCACGTGCTCCCGCTAAAAAGGCGTCTGCTGAAGCTGCTAGGGCATCGGCTTCTATTCCTCCCTTTGCCAGTGTCTTTGGCGCGTGTTCGGCTGACTCGAGGCTTCGATTCACGCCCCATCATTAACCGTGGTGGGGCGGAGGTTTCCTCTCATCCACCCGCGCCGCACCCTGCGGAGGTTCCCGGTTCTGTTCCGCTGCCCTCCTCTGGTCCTTTGACTCCGGAGGTTCCGGCACCGCCACCGGAAGGTCACGGCGACCCTGCCGGTCAACCTGTCTCGGAGGCTTCCAGTGCTGCCGAGGCGGGAGCTGATGCTCTTTGTAAGTGTCCGTCACTTATGATGTTTTGTTTTGCTTGTGTTAATTCTGACCCCACTCAGTGGGCTTTGCTCAAGTGCTTGCGCGGGAAGGTGAAGCTGCTGCCGGGATTGACTTAGCTCACATTGGCCTTAACCAAGCTCCCCGCGACCCTCCCCTATTTGCTGGTTCTTCGTTTGGAGGCTTTCGTGGTGCGGGCGAAGGTTTGGCTGAAGTTGCCTTTCTTTCTTTATTATTTCTTCTTGCAACCTAATTTAATCTGTTTTCTATTTTGCCTGCGTAGCTGACTCCATGGAGACACTAAATGGGTGGAGCTCTGCCCTCCATAGCCTGCACAAGCAGCTTGGAGGTTTGCTATTTTCTTTGAGCTGATTTTTGTTGCCCTACATTTTAGCTTATTACCTGAGGCTTTCTTTGTCCGCAGGGGAGACTCGCAAGCATTTGCAAGAGCTGGATTATTTCAAGCTTCTCCGCCTGAATCTGGAGCATCAAAGCGTGGTTTGTGCTTACCTTCGCTTGCAGCTTATTGTTACCTTTGGTCTTTTGATTTGTTTGGTGTGCTAACTCCCGTCTTTTTTGTAGGGCCATCATATTGCGGAGGCTATGGAGGCTCGCTGTTCTCATGAGGTGCTTAAGCGCGATGAGGCCCTAGGTGCTCTCAAGGAGGAGGTTGAGACTCTTGAGGCTGAGAAGCAAGCTTTGGCCTCCGAACTGCGAGAGCTCCGCCCGTTTAAGAAAGCTGCTGAGGACCTTGATCTCAAACTTAAGTCTACAGAGAAAGATCTTGGGGATGTCCGGTCCGCCTCTTCTCTGCAGGAAGAAAGGCTGAAGAAGGCCAATGATGTTAACGTCAACCTCCGCACAGAGGTTGAAAGTGAGAGGCAGGCTGCTGCGGCGCTGAGGACGCAAGTTGGGCTTCTCCAAAAGCAGCTGGACGAGGCGAAGGAGGCCGTGATGGTTGTGGCTAGTGCCTATTCTGACGCTGTTCACCGCTATGGCGGTGTCACCCCTCCTTTGCCGGATGATCCTTCGACCTTCGCTGTCTTGGACTGGATGCGCTTTCGCCTCTCTCACTTCCCGCAGTTCATTGACGGCATCGCAGATTTCTCGGCGGTGTCCTGCGCCAAGAATTTTGTGAACGCTTTGACGGAAGTTGGATGCGAGCACTTCCTTCTTTTGAAAGGGAAAGCTACTTATGCGGACCCCAAGGATGTTGCTTGGTCCAACCTCTGAGCTCCGATGCACGTGTGCGGGACTTCATCAAATTCTGCTGGAGCCGCTTTGGTCGTACTTATGCGCGTACCTTGGCTGAGGAGCGCAACGCGGAGGTAACTGCGGTTTCTTTGACCTTAGTTGGTCAGTTTATACCTTTGAGTTTTTAACAACCTACGCCGCTTTGTCGTGGCAGGCTGAGGCGCGGCGGGCGGCCAAGAAAGCGGAGGCTTTGAAGGCGTCGCGCCCGGAGTCTTCCAAGCGCGCGGTGGAGAAATCCGGCGGAGATGCGGAGGTGGATGTTTAGGTTCAAGCTCAAATAGTTTGTAGTTTAGGGAAGATGTGTAGCCTGGGAGGAATCTTTTGCTTAGTCTTTTGTTTTAATTTTGAATTGCCTTGCGCAGGTGGCCTTGTTGGGACCTACGCAAGTGCTCGATGTACCTCCGCTTACTATGATGAGAGATGGTGTTTATGCCAGCGGGCGGATGCTTGACTGTTGGCCTGACAACAATGTAAATGAAATGTTTGAGTTCATCATTGAAGAGCTTGAAGCTCCGCACGGTGATTTTGTTCGTTCTTTGGCTTGGTGGGGTCCTATTACCCCGCCTTAGCTCGGTTTTTCTTGAGTTACGATATACCGATGTATTATGTTCCTCGCACCTTCGCGTGCGCTTTGTTGTAATTTTATATCTATGGTGTATGTAACGAATGTTGCACGTTTGTAAATCTTATCAATTGTTGCTATAATCAAAGAGTTTACAACTTTCAGCAGAGGCTACCGTTTCTCTTTTCATTATTCCAGGGGTTTTTGCCTTCGCTATTACATTCGCAAGCGCCATGTATGCTCTCTGGTCTCCCATATCCTGCCGGTTCGGCGGTCGTTTCTGGTCAAGTTGCCGCCGTTGAATTCATGCTTGGCCCTATTGTTCCGCTTGACGCAGGTGCTGGAGCTGTGCTTGTACTTTTGCGTGTTTTCTCTCACCTTGGGACCTTCGCACAGTACCGCGTGCTTGGCTTCCAGCAGGTGTAGTTGGCGCAGGTTATTCTTTTACCCCTGAGCTCTGCCTTTCGAACTTTACTAACTTTTGCCTGGTATCTTCCGACTGTTGGAAGTTTTATTTGGCTGGGAGTTATTGAAGTAGAGCTCTCGGCTTCAGGGGATGTTACAAGCTTTTGCGTGGTATCCCCCTTCGGCCGTAGGCTCCAGTGCTACCCTGGCGTATTGCGCTCTGTCGATTACAAGTTTTTGCGTGGTGTCCTTTTGTTTGTGGACTCGGGGGAAACGCCCGCTTCCATTCTCTCCCTTCCCTCTCTCTCTTCTTCTGAGTAGTCGGGGAGGGGTGATGCATGGTTTATATAGGGCCTTAGCTCATAAACACCATTAACTTTTCGGTGGTTGAGGTGGTTGCTGCCGACATTTAGTTTGGTCACATGGCATTTACTTTGGTCAGGTGGCATTTGCTTTGGTCACGTGCCTATTTTTAGACTGGTTTAAGTTAAAGCGGAGGTTGCGCCCTTGTATTTTCTCGGCGTTAAATGCGCTTGGTGGGGCTTTTCCCGAATTTGCAATGTAGCGAAGGTTGTTTCTTTTGGCTACCAGGTGCCCGTACTTTTAGCATTGTTTTTTCCAGGTTTGGTTTTTGGGCGGAGTTTGTCTCCTTTGAGTCCCTGGTGCCCGTACCTTTGGTAGGGTCTTCTTTCAGGTTTGTTTTTTTTGAGCGAAGGTTATCTCCTATAGTCCCTGGTGCCCATACTTTTGGTAGGGTCTTCTTCCAGGTTTGTTTTTTTGACGGAGATTGTCTCCTATGAATCCCTGGTGCCCATACTTTTGGTAGGGTCTTCTTCTAGGTTTGTTTTTTTTTGAGCAGAGGTTATCTCCTATGAATCCATGGTGCCCATACTTTTGGTAGGGTCTTCTTCCAGGTTTTGATCTCTGGGCGGAGGTTTCCTCCTACCGTTTGAGGCGAATGTTTACCGCGGAGGTCCGCTCGGTAGTGCCTGCTGTACCGGCTCTACCGGGTAGGTCCTCTTTCTATTATGTCGTGTTTGTCGAATTTTTGCTGCCTCGTTGCTAGCCGCTTTTTCGACTTCTTTTCTCGCTTGCATTTTTCTGTATTTTTTCTTGGGGATCCTCTTTATATTTTCAGAGGTTGATTACAAAGGCTCTACCTCGTTAAAAACCTCACCTTCACAGCGGAGTTCCCTTGTGAGGAAAAGAGTGCAGGCCTGTCGCTAAGTGGCGAAAAAGAAAAAATCACAAATGAAAAATGTTTTCTAAAATGAGATTGCCTTCGCTTATAGTTCCGTGCAGGTCCTCTTACATCAAATATAATATTTTTTGAGGTTTGCTGTGTTCCAGGTGTGGGCGGAGGTGCGTCCTTCGCTATCTTCTAGCTTGAAAGCCTCTTTGTTTGTCGTTTGTTTAGCTATGAATGGTCCTTCCCATTTCGACTGTAGCTTGCCCACTGCATCTGCATTTGGTTTCCTTCGCAGCACTAGGTCTCCATCTTTAATGATTCTCCTTGTTACGTTTTTGTCCCTCTATGTCTTGGTTTGGTCTTGATATTTCATGATATTTTGAAGAGCCTGCAATCTTTCTTGCTCTGTTCCTTCTTTTGAGCATGCTTCTTCTGTTGTGCTACTACTAGTTACGCGGAGGCTCTCGTGCTTTAGTTCCTCCGGCGTCATTGCCTCCTCCCCGTATATGAGTTTGAATGGTGTGTACCCTGTGGCTCTTGTAGCTGTAGTGTTGTGTGACCATACCACCCTTGGTAATTCTTCTGCCCACTTTCCTTTGCGCAGGTTAAACAGTGTTTTTGAGATTGCAGAGAAGATTTCTCTGTTTGCTCTTTCGACTGCGCCATTTGACTCTAGGTAGTATACTGATGTGAAGGCTAGCGTTGTGCCTATGGATCTGCAGTACTCTTTGAATTTATCTGAGTCGAATTGTTTTCCATTGTCTACAGTTAGCACCTTCGGCACCCCAAATCTGCATATTATGTTTTGCCAGAAAAACTTCCTGACCACCTCTGAGGTTATTGATGCCAAGGGCTTTGCTTCTATCCACCTTGTGAAGTATTCCACGGCTACTACTGCCAATTTGAGTCCTCCTTGCGCCGTTGGCAGGGGGCCCACTAGGTCCATGCCCCATCTTTGCAGCGGCCAGACTGGAGGTATTGGTTGAAGCTCTGAAGAGGGCGAAGGTTGTTTGACTGAGTACATTTGACAAGCTTTGCATGTCTTGACTAGTTCTTGAGCATCCTTCGCATGGCTTGGCCAATAGAAGCCTTGCCTTAGAACCTTCGCTGACAGGGCCCTTGGTCCTATGTGCGATCCGCAGGTTCCTACGTGTATCTCCTTGAGCAATTCATTGCCCTCTTTTCTGGATATGCACTTGAGCAGCGGCTGAACCACGCCTTTCTTATACAAGTTTGTCTCAATTAGCACATATGATCTTGCCCTGTATTTCATTCTTTCTTTGTCTGCCTTTGTCTGGGGACTGAACGTTCCTCTGAGCATCTGTATTATTTCGACCCGCCAGTCTTGTTCTGATGTTGTTAGTATTTGCTTTTCTTTTCTTTCTCTGGCGGAGGTGGCTGGCTTTGAAATTTGTTCAAAAAATGTTCCTTTGGGCAGCTCCCAGTTGTTTGCTGCCACCTTCGCTAGCTCGTCTGCCTCTGCATTTCCCCCCCTTGGTATGTGCTTTAGGGTGAAGCCTTGAAACTTTCTTTCGAGCCTCCGCACCTATTCTAGGTATTTTACTAGCTCTGATTCCCTTGCTTGGTAGTCTTTTTCCACTTGGCCCGCCACTACCATCGAGTCCGTTTTAACCAGGAGTCTTTGGATTCCCATGGCCTTCGCTTTGTTTAGGCCCAGGATGAGTGCCTCGTATTTTGCTATGTTGTTCGTTGCTTTGAAGTTCAAGCGGGCTGCGTACTTTGTTTTGGTTCCTGAAGGTGATATCAGTACCACGGCTGCTCCGGTGCCATTGACGCCCCAGGCTCCATCGGTGAGTAACACCCAGTTTTGTTCTGCGTGGTCCTGTAACCTTCGCTGCGAAGGTGTCCAATCTGCCACGAAATCTGCTAGCGCTTGAGACTTGATTGCTGTGCGTGAGACGTACGTTATGCTGTATTGAGACAACTCTATGGCCAATTTGCCTATTCTGCCGGAAGATTCCTTGTTGTTCAGGATTTCTACCAGCGGTTGCGATGAAGGTACAGTGATCTCGTGTGATTGGAAATAGTGCTTGAGTTTTCTCAAAGCTGTCAAGACAGCGTAGGCTAACTTTTCTATTTGAGTGTAGTTTAGCTTGGCTGCTACGAGCTTCGAAACGTAGTAAACTGGGCTTTGCTGCTTCTGACCTTCGCTTTCTTTCTCTTGGACTAGCACTGCGTTGACTGCGTGATCTGACGCTGCTACGTACAGGAGGAGTGTAGCGTCTTGTTCTGGCACTAAGACTTTCAGTGTGTTCGCTAGGTATTCTTTGAGCTGAGCGAAGGCTTGAGATTGCTCTTGTCCCCATTCAACTTTATCTAAGGCTCTGAGAGCTTTGAAGAATGGTAGGCTTCTTTCTGCTGACTTTGAGATGAACCTATTCAGGGCTGCTATTCTTCCGGTGAGCTTTTGTACTTCTCTTTTTGAGGCTGGTTCTGTCATCGCTAATATTGCCTTTGTCTTCTCCGGGTTTGCTGCAATTCCTTCCGGGCCCACTATGCACCCCAATATCTTGGCCTTGCTTACTGCAAAAATGCACTTTTCTGGGTTGAGCTTCAAACCTGCGCTGTGGAGGTTGGCGAAGGATTCTGCTAAATCTTTGATGTGTTCATCTTTTTCTCTGCTCATGACTATGATGTCGTCAACATATGCAATAACATTCCTTTGGAACTGGTTTCCCAGCACTTTGCTTGTCATTCTCGTGAAGGTCGAGCCTGCGTTCTTCAGGCCCTCTGGCATCCTGAGAAAGCAGTATGTCCCGAAAGGTGTTGTGAAGCTTGTCTTGTCTTCATCGTCTTTGTTGAGCCAAATCTGGTGGTACCCCGAAAAACAGTCTAGTAGTGAGAACCTTTTGCAATTTGCAGCTCTATCCAAAGAGGCGTCCATTCTTGGGAGCTGAAAAGTGTCCTTCCTGTAGGCTTTGTTCAGATCCATGAAGTCTATGCACATTCTCATCTTGCCATTACTTTTGGGCACTAGTACTACATTTGCCAGCCAATTAGAGTACTTGACTTCCCTGATGACCTTCGCGTCCAGGAGTCTTTGCACCTCCGCCTTTGCTGCTATGATCCTGTCTTCGGACATTTTTCTTTGTTTTTGCTTTCTTGGTTGGATGCCTGGGTTGACGTCTAGGTGGTGCTATATCACGTCTCTAGATACCCCACTGAGGTCCTCTGCTGACCAAGCGAAGGTGTCTTTCTTTTCTTTTAGGGCTCCTAACAGCTCTTTTTCCTCTTGATCCGTCAAGTTTGAAGCTATGGTTATCTTTCTGTCTGGTTTGTTCTGCTCCAAGCATACTAGTTTTGTTGTCTTTTCATCTTTCCTTCCAGCTTTGAAGTTTGTTTTTCCTTTGGGCATGTCCGGAGGTTCGTCCCTGTTTGACTCCTCCGCAACTACGGAGTTGACATTTCTGCTGGAGCTATGTATTGTTTTCTCTATATTCCTTGCCTCCTTTTGGCTTCCATGGATTGTGATTACACCATGCAGTGCTGGTAGTTTCATACAAAGGTAGCCCATGTGAATTGCGGCCCCAAATTTGTTGGAAAAACCTCTGCCCAGAATGGCGTTGTAGGGGTAGTTTAGATCGACCATGTCGAAGGTTATGTATTCTGTTCTGGCATTGTTCTGATCCCCGAAGGATACTGGGAGTGCAATTTTTCCCAGCGCTTCCACCTTTCTTCCCCCAAATCCAATGAGGTGAGATTCCGAAGGTCGCAACTAGTTCCTGCCCAACTGCATTTTGTCGAAGGTGCTTGTGAACAGTATGTCTGCGGAGCTCCCCGAGTCCACTAGAATTCTTTTTATCTCCCAGGCTGTGATGTTTGATGTTATTACCATCGCATCGGTGTGGGGGTAACTTTCTAATTTTAGGTCTTGTTCGGTGAAGGTTATTGGGACCCTGGACCATTCTGTCGCTTTGACCTAACCTTGAACCGCTATATTGTTCACTAAGCGAGGTGGTCCTTCTTTTGTTTTTTGGTTTGGAATTCCATTGCTGAGCCTCCGCTAATAGGTAATATCAGGCCGATAGTTGGTAGTGGGTGGTGGGGGTTGTGCTGATTTTCTTGGTTTGGCTCTTGCTTTATTTGGGCTGCTGGCTGCATTTGCAGTTGTTGAGGTGGGAGTGGCGGAGGTGGCGGTAGTGCTTCATAGGTTCTAGCTTGAGTTTGGTTATCCAAATAGGTTAACTGGGTGGCCTTGGGTGGCTGTAGGCTGGTGCTTGCTCTAGCCTATACTGGTTGGGATTTGCTATTGAGTTTGCGTGCGGAGGTGCTGGGCGCCATGCCAGTAGGTGGCTTGGGAAGTATGAAGCCGCCAGTGTTGAGGGATGTATCTGAGTGCTGTTTAAAGCTGGGTATATTGGGCAATACTGGTTTTGCCAGTTTGATGTGGTGGTGTGGTTGACTTCCCTGGGCTGCTAATATGACGGTGCCTCCGCTTCTTTCCTCTTTTTCATTCTTTCTTGAGTCTCTTTTGCTTCTGGGTAATCTTTTGTAAAATGTCCTTTATCTTCACCGTGGAAAAAGCAGTATGGCTTCTTTCTGTTGTTGCCAGGATTGTTGTTCCAATTCCTTCCTGTGGTTTGCCTTGTTTGATTCTTGGCGGGGTGTGGTGTTGCTGGTGTGTTTGATTGTTGATTTGGTCGGGTTTGTTGGTCAATGCCCATTACCTGTTTGTTCTGGGGCTGTTGCTGTTTATAGCCTCTCCCTGAGTCAGAGGCCTGCCTGCTTGCGTTCTGAACCTGCCTGTACTGATTTTGCTCCTCAACCCTTTTGCGGAGGTCGCTGTCTGACTTACAGTATTTTTCAAACTCAGAGTACAAGCCTTCCATAGTTTCCGGCTTTTCTCTTGCCAAATGGGCTGCGAACGGACCGATTTTCAATCCTTTGACTGCCGCTTCTATTGCTACCTCTTCTGGCACATTGGGAGCCTTCGCTTTCAACTGAACAAACCGCTGGTAATATTCTCTGAGGGACTCGTCTTTTTGCTGTTTGCAGTGAAATAGGTCTGACGCTGTGAGCGACTCGTTGGAGAAACCTTTGAAATTGGTCATTATTTTGTCGCGCAGGTTCTCCCACGAGTAGACTGAGCTTGGCTTGAGCATGGAATACCAGGCCAGTGCGTCTCCTTCAGCTGCGATGACGAAGGACTTTGCAAGCACCGCGTCATTCCCCCTGCGGAGGCTACCGCTGCTTCAAAGCTCATAATGAATTGCCTGGGGTCGGTTTTGCCGTTGAATTTTGGCAGCGTGATCGGCTTGTAGCCTGCTGGCCATGGTGCCATCTGTAAACCTTCTGATAGCGGGGATTTCTGGTCCACCGTTCGTGTTTGGGTTGCACCGAAGGTTGCAAAGGTCGGCCCCTGGCTGGGTATACCCGTCTGGGGTTGATTGGTGGCGAAGGTTGCGAATCCTGACCCCTGAGCAGTTGCCCCTTCTTGCGTTTGTGCCATCAGCATACTTTGTATCTCTACTTGGAGAATTGCCATTTGGTGCCTTGCTTCTGCGACGGCTTGGGATGTTTGTGCTGCCCTCTGGCTTGCAGCGAAGGCCGCCGCTACTCTTTCTCTTTCCGCCTGCAAGGCCTGCAGTTGGGCTTGCACTCGCTGTAGCTCCTTTTCTGGCGTTGTAACTGTGGGCTCTGGCTGTTGGGTTGTAGCCGGTTCCTCCTGGTCTCGCGGCGGTACGGCAGTGGTACCTTCATCGCCGCCCTGCTCTGGCTCCGGCGTTGGAGGGTCAGCGTAGGTGCTACACACTGCGCGTCTCGGCCTTCCACGCGCAGTACTTCCGTGTGTGGTTGTTCTGGTGGATGTCTTCTTCCTTGGTGGCATGTCTAGGTTTTTGCTGGCTAACCACGGTGGGCGCCAATGTTGGTTCAAGGGTACCGGGCCTAGGAAGGGTGTGATCGGAGGAAAGAGCGGAGGTCCCCCGCGTGGCTAGGAGCCTCCGCCAGGTCCCGGGCCCCACCAGAGGCTTCTACTTCTCCAACAGGTTCAACAATGAATCTAAGAATTGGTGCTGAGATCATAAATATTCTCATTAAGTTTTCAACAACCACCCTTACAACAGTGTTGGGTTCCCCCTTTTATAGGTGACCCACACACAACACCCTTTCAGTCTTTACACCTTTACCCTTCAAACCCTAGGGGTATTCTTGTCTTAGCCTCTGCTGTCTTCACCTCCCGCGAGGGCAATGGGTCATCTTCTTCCCTCGGCCTCAGGGGCGGGCCGCATCCGGGTCTCAGGCTGGCCGCCGTCGTGGGCCTTGGGGCTGGCCGGAGGTTTGAACCTCCGCCCGGGGGCCGACATCTGACTGTCTTGGCGCGGCCCTCCGAGGACCTTCGCCTTCCGCCTTGAATGTGGCGAAGGTTCGGGGCTTCCCAAATGAAGCTTCTTCCCCGAAAGAGACTAAACAAACAAAAACATCGAAGATGAGAGTTTGAGGGTGCGCGCGGGACCTGTATCCGGGAGGCGGAGGTGGGGCGCAACACTCTCCCCCAACACGCATGGCAAAAGCAGCAGCAGCCATGGCAATGCTCTCCGTGCTTGATGCCCCCGGAGTTAAGGGCCTCGACGTCCTCTGCCTGCCGCCATGCGATGCGACCGACGACAAGGACGCCGTCACCGATCTTGTCCGGCGCATCGTGGCGGCGGGACGATCCTCCCCACATTCTACGCGTTCAACGTGCTCAACCTCAGCAAGGTCACCCAAGCTGTTGTTCGCGGCATGGCGGCCGGGCTCAAGGGCAGCGTGTAACCCTACTACGCCATCAAGTGCAACGCCAACTTTGGCGCTGCTGCTCGGCGCCATGGCCGCCCTCGGCGCCCGGCTTTGATCTGCGCCAGCCCGGCCGAGATGGACGCCGTGCTCGCGCTCGGCGTCGCCCCTGACCGCATCATCCACGCCAACCCCGCAAGCCGGAAAGTCGCACATCGATACGCCGCCCGCGTCGGCGCCGATCGCCACCTTCGCACTCGGCCGACGAGCTGGACAAGGTGCGGCGCATCCACCGTGGTGCCGGCTTCAAGCCCGCTTAAGGTCCCCGAAGCCGCCGCCACCGGCAAGGTCGACGGCGACGCCGCCCGCAGGACCTGGGCACCAAGTACGGCCACAGCGGGCGGAGGAGGTGACACCGCTCCTCCCGCCCCGCGCAGCGCCCCGGCCCGACGGTCTCCGGCGTCTCATTCCACGTCGGGACCGGTGTGTCGCGCGTTGCCGTCTGACGCCGCCGTCGAGGCAGCCAGCCTGGGCGTTCGACGCCGCCGCCGAGCTTGGCATGCCGCCGATGCACGTCCCCGGACGTCGGTGGCGGGTTCAAGGCCACCTCCACGTTCCCAGGGACGCGTGCGGCGTAATAAACGCCCGGCTGGCGGGCCACTTTGGGGAACATGATGTGCGGCGGCGCCGGGCGGCGACCTCCAGCTCCAGTGATCGGTGAGCCCCGGCGCTTCGCCGCCAAGACGACGTTCACGCTTCGCCCCTTGGTCTTGAAGGAAGCGCGGCGCGCGGTGAGGTTCGCGATCTTGGATCGGCGACAGCTTCTACGGCACGCTGTGCTTGCATCCACATCGGCAGCTACACGCCGCGCCACGTGCCGGTAGTACTAGCCACCGGGCGCCCGGCGCTGGCGGCGGCACGACGCCAATGACGGCGGCGGCGGCGAGATACGCACACCCGTCGACCGTGTTCGGTCCCACTCTCGACTTCGTTGGGCGTGGTGGTCACCGGTTACCATCTGCGGGAGCTGCGCATCGGGGGGCGGCTCGTGTTCCACGGCGTCGGCGCCTACTCCACCGCGGCCCGCTCGAACTTCAATGGCTTCTCCGCGTCCGACATGAAGACCTACGTCGCTTCCACCTCTATCCACCAGAGCCTTCTATAGGGATACGGGGCATGGAATGATGCCTGAAATAAGTGCATGGTTCAGTGCTTGTACTCCAGTTCAATAATCCATAAATAATCATGGTGTGATTAATTAATTAATCCTCAATTTTTTTATAAGTTTCTTATTAGGCAGACTTGGTGTGAGTTTAATATACAGTAGGAGTTTCATTCTCATTTTAAAAAGTTTTTGCTATTTTTTGGCCCGGAATTATGAATTTTTTAAAATGGAACTGTAGGGGCGTCGCAATATCCAGTCGTCCCTACAAATCGGTCATTGTGGTAGGGATGGTTGGTAGAAGCGTTGCTAAAAATAGTCTTGAACAGCCCCTAAAATCATGGCTCTAGTAGTGAATTTGTTGCTACCTAATGACAATACATTCAATGTGTTTAGAGAACCATTTGAGAATGCTATCAACCTTTGGAGACACTTCTTACATGGCCTCATTACCTCGTGGCACGACAATGCACCATGCTAAAGACCCATCTTGGGGACCATCAAAACACAACTTCGGTTTGTTGGCGCGGCTCCACAGACTTCAATGAAAAGACCATAACTCCTTTGTCTAAAGTAAGTTTGAGGTCCTTGATGATGAAAAGCTTATTTGATGATAACTTGCTTTCAAATGGATTTGGTCTGGTCTCAAGATCATGTTAACAAGGCCTCCAAACCATCATAACAAGTGGCCATAGTATCCATCAAGAGTGTGTTGTCATCAAGGGCCTCATATTCCCCCTTCGGACCCTGGCCCAAAAAGTTGGAGCAGGTCCCTAGGAAAAGGGAAATATAAGATGGGCCAAGAAACTCGGTCACATGAGCTATTTATGTTTGGGCCAACATTGAAAATTTGCTCCACATCCAATTGGATTGCAAACTTTTGTACTCCCTAGTATGCGTTTGTGGTGGCGATGGTTAGAGGTAGAAATGTCTGAAGATATGGATTATTATTATCTAGAGGAAAAGAGAAATTAATGATATAGATGAAGCACAAATATATATAAATAAATCATAGGAATTGGATATCTAAAGATTAATTGTAGTGTTAGATATAATAATATCCGGATGTATATTTGAGGATATAGATATAACATGCACTAGTGACTAGTGTGATGTTAGTTTGGCCTTACGTCTCACTATATAAACGCCTACACACTGAGGCAAAGGGGATTTCGTTTATTTCAAGGAAGCATCCATCTTCTCTTGTCTGAAGGAGCACTAAGCCACTAAGTAAGTGAAAGCAAGAGCATTCTTTCTTGTAGCTTCCTGATGGCCCTCATGAACAATTGGACAAAGACCATCGTATCCTTGACGGCATGCTTTTTCGTGGTGATTTTAATCATTTACCCATCGTCCTGCCAAGCAAAAGGTATATATATTGATTTTTCTTACTTTGTATACCATAATAGAGCTACTCCAAGAGACGATTGGGTAAATGTATTTGTAAAGCTAGTTACAGCTACTGTGTTCAAAAAACCATTCCAACAGTCTGCCTATATCTTTATTTTCATAGCTGGGTATCCCACCATCCTCGCTAGCTATAGTCATATTTTCCTAGCCGAGTCTGGCTTGCTATCTGCTGTGTGTGGCCAATCAGGAGGGAACGGAAGCATGAAACCGATCAAATCTCTGTAGAAAATCTAATGACGACGTGGCAAGTTTTACATATGGACTAAAGAAAATTTAGCTATGCTAGCTGTTGCACAACCCTACATTTTAGATAGACTTTAATTTCTATTTTATATAATGGCTAAATCGACAATTTAACATTTAATTTTATCTAGTCTCTTGGAGTTGCTTGCTTGATTTTCTTACTTTGATTTATGCTACTAAATATGGTGGTTGTGTTGCAATCGGTAGCCTTATTTGGCTACATACAAATACATCCCAATCTAAGTGGTTTAGGAGGGATTGAGTTAGAATTTAAGTTAAGTTCCACCATAATTCCTTCCAAACTACATATATTGGAGTGTGTTTCTGTGCAGCCAAACAAGCCCTTGGCTTATGTGGTCTATAACATTTTTGTGCAAGATTTACATATCATTGTTAGGCAGAAATATTTATTCACATGTATTTGAAACAATGCTCTAGAAATAGTAGAATTAAGCTAATAATTTTAAATTGGTTTGTCCTCAAAATTCTTTTTTCAGCCTATTCCAATGCAGCTTAACTGTTATATCTATATTTATATCTATATCTAACCCAATCACTAGTAGAGAGTAGACTTTCGGTCCAGCATATTAGTCTCGGCTAGCCTTGGGCCCAGGACTCACTCTGCAGTTTTTCCACTAGAGGCTTTGCTGACTGTTGAAGCTAAACCAGACCCCTTTGGCAAACAAGGACATCAATTTGAATATGCAACCAAGCAAGTCCAAGTCTTGAGTGTCGAATGACCTTTAGTCTCTGTTAGTAACATCAACCCAGACTAAATTAAAGTTACCTTCAAATTGAATTTAATAGAAAACATACTATGTCAGATGTGTGATGGAGGAGTTTTTTTTAGGAGGGAGGGTGAGATATATGGTGGAGTTGAGATGATAATACACACAAGTGCTAAAGTGGGAGGTCTTGAGTTCAAATTTTCACAGCTACGTCTTATTTTATCTAATATATATGTTTAGTCCGAGTTGTAGGAAATGGGATTAAATATAATGATACTTATTAGTATCATAAATGTAATTATTTTATTATAGAAGTTTAGTCTCTCTAAAAAAGTTAAAATAACTTATTATTTGAGATGGATGCACTACCAGAGTTAAAATAAATATTATTGTATTATACGTACAGATTATTATGAGAGATTAATTGCACATTATGATTAGTAATCAGCAATTATATAACGGATCGAGCTACTACTTATTTTTTGCAGTAATGAAGGCCCCTGTTCACCTCGGCTTGAAGCCACCCTTCTGCTTTCCAGAAGTTCCTCAATACTGCACGGACTTTCACTGCGGCAAAGTTTGCCAAGAGTACAGCTTCCCTCCTCAGAATGGCGGTTACTGCGATAAACATGTTAAGCCATGGCAGTGCTGCTGTCCGTACTGAATCGCCTGAAACACAAATTAATGTATCCATCCAATATACAGAATGAATGAATAAATACCGCTTCTTCCTTTCCCAATTCCTCATGTGTTTTAATTTTTAGGTGTAGAACGATGTGGATGACAGGGTGAGCCCTGTCTCGGTGGTATATTTTGCACCGTCTTTTAAGAGTGCCATGTGAACTCTTCAGATTTAGGTAGATGCATGATTGAAACAACCACTCTCTAACGGTTTCAAACAGCAACTACAAAATTAAATAGTTGTATGACATCGTGATCAAATGTTTCATATCTGTGAAATCAAATAATTTTCTTTTTCAATCAATACTAGAATATTAGAACAAGAACTGCGTGTGATCATCTCTTCAAATTGACATATCATGTCTCAGAAAAACATAGTCAGCGAGAATATGTTCAAGTTGATAATATAATTCACCAGCTTTGCATATGCTTTTACACGTTACAAAAAAAAAAAATCAGATATCAGCAAGATGCGAGGATATGAAGAATCAAGAGTATGTGCTACCCCCCCCACACCCACCGCACCCCCTCTAATTAATCAATCAATAATTCAATATAATCAATCAATAATCAAATCGGGTTTTGGCCTCCTAAACAACCAAGCAACAATGCCCACAGAAAGCAAACTGAGCGTAACTCAACTAGTTTGGTTCCTTGTGTGGTAGAATTTATCCACCCAGATTTAAGTCCTAGACTTGATATAGGTACCCGCATTTTTCTGGATTTATTTCAGGATTTAATGACGGTATATTCTTTCAGTGATAGGTGACGTGTCCGCGACAACGAGACGCCTATGGTGACTTCATGAATCTCAAGATCGAGATTTGTCGGTCCAACTCGATCAGTTCTTCGAATGTACTAATATATATGCCGGCTACATCTAGGGTTCAGACCCCAAAGACAAAATTAAAGGGAATGGTTCCTCGGATGGCGTGGGACAACATGAAGACCTGCTCGTCCTGCCCATTGCCACCCAACGCGTTCCTGTCCACCCCGTTGTTCGGGCGTTGCGTAGACCTGGACCGGCGCTGGGGTCACGCCTAGGATCGACGGCAGCGCCTGCGTCGATGGAATGGAGAGCTGTCTCCTTGATGAGTTGTCGCATCGTGCGCGCATGGTAGCTTCAATATGCACAACGTGTTGTTTTGGTATTAACTAATCCTATTGATGTCGATCGGTACTCAGAATATATTTCTTTGGATAATATTTCTTCAGATTTGGTTTACTCTTCTACGCTAAAGATCACCAAATTCGATATTTTCTACGTTTTGGTGGCCAGGGATTTAGGTAGATCCTTAATTATTTATGGGTAAAAACCAGCCAGGCCACATGGTGCAGTTAACTTGTAGATTTCAGAACGTGACGCATCAAATATATTTTTATTAGATATATATTTGAATTATAGGATGAGAAAATTTTATGAGCTTTGCACGAGGCTAATCCAGCTGATGGCATTAGTTAATGAATGCGCGGACTGCTTAATTAGGGTGACGAAACAGAATCAATGTGGCCCTCACATGAATGAATAATTAAGTACTCCCTCCGTATAGAAATTTGATGTCGTTTAGGACAGCAACACGGTCTCCAAAGTACAACTTTGACTTTATATTTTTATAAAAATACTCATCACAAAGTAATATATTTATACTTTTATGAAAGTATTTATCAAAACAAATCTATTCATATGATTTTCACATTTTCAAACTAAACAACTAAAAAGTTATTTATAATTTATATTTCCAATGTTTGACCCAAACCCTTGTCCAAAATGACATCTAGTTCCTATACGGAGGGAGTAGTTAGAGAGTAGTTTGGTAGTTAATGAGAGCACGTAAGAAAACAGGACAAATTTTTTTTTTTATTAGTATTAGATGCAAAAACAAATATAAATATAGATTTTTTTAGATAATGGAAACATAAGTTCTGGCTTTATCATTCGTTGAAGAGAAAGAATCAGACCAATTATTACAAACCTAAACAAAAAAATTAAAACCATAGAACGAATCCTAGCATCTAAGACGATAAGAGAAGTTCCACGCATGAGAAGCAAACAGAAGTATGGCACTAGACCCTAAAAGCATGCATGCCTCCATAATGGAAGTTCTATACTTATTCAAGAGCTGTAATTGAGTCCAGAATCGGAACCAATATGTCCACTAAATAGTACCTTAATTTTTTTGTATTTTGTTAAAAAATAAAATCATTTCGTGTGAGCTAGATTGCCCAACACAGGGCTAATGCTCCAGTCAAAACAAGCAAATTGTGTTTGCAGTGACCTGTTTTGGACCCTCCCAAAATAAGTGAGACACACTTTGTAGGGGCAACACCAAACACCCAATAGGCCACGCGCCAGATGAAACGAGCATAATGACCAACATAAAAATGATATTGGATATAGTTTCATAATGGCAATCAAAATCGCACGCCAGAGAAACCGTGCTAGAAGTTTTCCAAACCAGAATCTTTTTGTGAAATGCATGATTGGGGATCATGCTCTCATATATACTACATATAGTATAACAATAAGATGAAGATATGATGGATATGGATGTTGACGTGCCTCTATGTCACTCTATAACAAGGAGCTCGTTCTCGAGTCTCCACGACAGTCAGTATATATGCACACTGCAGGTACGTAGTGCATGCATGGCAAAAGCAGCAGCAGCAGCCATGGCAATGCTCTCTGTGCTTGAAGGACCCGGAGTTAAGGGCCTCGACGTCCTCCTCCTGCCGCCGTGCGACGCGACCGACGACAAGGACGCCATCACCGGGCTTGTCCGGCGCATCGTGACGGCGGATGATCCTCCTGTGACGAGCGCGTTCAACGTGCTCAACCTCAGCAAGGTCACCGAGCTGTTCGCGGCATGGCGGCGCGGGCTCAAGGGCAGCGTGTCTCCGTACTACGCCGTCAAGTGCAACGCCAACCGGGCGCTGCTCAGCGCCATGGCCGCCCTTGGCGCCGGCTTCGACTGCGCCAGCCCTGCCGAGATGGACGCCGTGCTCCCGCTCGGCGTCGCCCCTGACCGCATCATCTACGCCAACCCCCTGCAAACCGGAGTCGCACATCGAGTACGCCGCCAGCGTCGGCGTCAGTCTGGCCACCTTCGACTCGGCCGACGAGCTGGACAAGGTCAGCCGCATCCACCCCGGGTGCCGGCTTCTTCTCCGGCTAAAGGTCCCCGAAGCCGCCGCCGCCGAAGAGGAAGACGGCGACGCCGCTCTGCAGGACCTGGGCACCAAGTACGGAGCGCGGGTGGAGGAGGTGGCGCCGCTCCTCCGCGCCCCGCGCAGAGTGCCGGCCTGACGGTCTCCGGCGTCTCGTTCCACGTCGGGACCGGCGTGTCGCGAGTGGGCGTCTACGACGCCGCCGTCCAGGCGGTCCGCGCGGCGTTCGACGCCGCCGCCGCGCTTGGCTTGCCGCCGATGCACGTCCTGGACATCGGCGGCGGGTTCAAGGCCACCTCCACGTTCCAGGACGCGTGCGACGTGATAAACGCCGCTCTGGAGCGCCACTTTGGGGACATCATGCGCCGCGGCGGCGGCGGCCTCCAGGTGATCAGTGAGCCCGGGCGCTACTTCGCCGAGACGACGTTCACGCTCGCCGCGCGAGTCTTTGGGAAGCGCGCGCGGGGCGAGGTTCGCGAGTACTGGATCGACGACGGCTTCTATGGCACGCTGTGCTGCATCCACATCAACAGCTACACGCCGCGCCCTGTGCCAGTGGTACTAGCCACCGGCGCCGGCGGCGACGACGACAACGACGGCGAGATACGCACACACCCGTCGACCGTGTTTGGTCCCACTCTCGACTCGTTGGACGTGGTGGTCACCGGTTACCATCTGCCAGAGCTGCGCATCGGGGACTGGCTCGTGTTCCACGATGTCGGCGCCTACTCCACCGTGGCCAGCTCGAACTTCAATGGCTTCTCCGCGTCCGACATGAAGACCTACGTCGCCGCCGCCACCCCTATCCTGCAGAGCCTTCTATAGGTAGGCAGAGAAATATATGCATGGATCAATACTGTCGTTTATTTTAGCTTGTATAATAAGGGACTTGCTATATTTCAGGTGCCTGAAATATAGCCTCTTTTCAGGCGACAGTTAACAGCCTTCAAATCCATATCTAACGGTCAAAATCTACTAGAGTCGTTTCTGTACGCAGGCACTCATAACGGGTCCAAAAAATAGCCAATACACATTGCTGTCCCTTAATGGGCCCCGTGAGACCGCGGAAAAAACCCGTTAAGCAAATTGAACCTTTACTAGGAGAATAAACATAGTTCTCTGTTCTCAGATTGATTTGTGCATTATACATTGGGCCCAAAACACAGAAAAAGCAACAAATCTGCCCCATCTAAACCCCTGCTGCAAGAAAGAAAGAGATTTGGGGAATCGAACAAGAAAGAAGAAACTAAACACAGCAGAAGGGAGGGTGTGCCAAATGAACTAGAAATGGAAGACTAAGATGATCTGACCAAGGATAAGCAAGGATAAGGTATTCTTGCTCATGTCTTGCTTTCATTTCTTCTTTCTTCTGTGAACTTCTGTAGCCTAGGGCAAAAGAATCTGTTCTGCATTGCTATATCCTTGTTCTTCATGATTTGGTATAGGAGGATTCATAATTGATCATCTCTAATGAACACACTAAGAAAAATGAGAACATACTACAAATTATAGAAAAATACTGAGAAAATCGCACATTTCAACAAGTGCAATCTCTGGTATTGAAAAGTGCAATTTACTACAAAAACAAGAAACTATGGTACCATCCATCTCACTAACACACTATAACATATGAAAAAGAAAAGACTAGTGCAACAATTGCTGCCAGACTACTGCAATCATGACTGTTACTCCATTCTAGCCACAGACTACTGCAATCATCACTGTTACTCCATTCTAGCCAGCTAATCATGTTGCTGGTGTAGCATCCATCTTTGTCCAGTGTCATTTCCTTTTATAATACCATAAGTTTAGTTTCAAATGGTAAGGTACAAGTGCAGTAGACACACCAACTTGTCACATAGTCTCCCATGACACTATCAGCACAAAAAAAGCAGGAAATTTGACTTATGTGAATGCACCCAATCTGGAGTTCATAAAGAAAGTACAAGCCAGCAAATGGCATGATTTACATACCTCTGGACGTTGTCAATTCATTCTTTTTCCTTTTTTAGTATCTGTTCAATTATGAGGTGATTAAATAGACAACCAAAGGAAAGATATTATCAACAAGGATATGGTATTATTCAAGAAAATAAGTAAAGATAAATCAATTTATTGTCCCAAAAACAATGAGGGAGAGGGAGGCACCTTTATGCATCAATTAGGACACAACCACATGCATGACAAACATAAAATGACAAACTAGCTCTAGCTGCAGACAAGGATTCCCTAAGTACTAATGGAAAATTAGTAGGTATAGCGATAAGCTAAAAATAGTGCAAATATTATCTATACAAGTACATCTACTGGCACAAATCACAATTAACAAATAACAAACTACAATTTTTTATACAAAAACAAAGACAAATATCTAAAATGCGTCGGCACAATTCACAGCTAAGTAGCTAACAATTTTTTCTATAGGAAGACAAGGACAAAAATATGGTGTGTGCTAGCATAAATCACAACTAATAGATTCCAATTATTTCTACAGGAGGATAAAGACAAATATCTAAAACGTGCTGACACAAATCACAAAAACTATTTTTTTCTATGAAAGGATAAGGACAAAAATATGGTATGTGCAGACATAAATCACAAATAACAGAAAACAATTTTTTCTATAGGAGGACAAAGACAATTATCTAAAATGTGGCAAAAATCACAAAAACAATTTTTTCTATGAAAGAACAAGGACAAACATGTGGTGTGTATTGGCACAAAACACAATAAACAAAGGACAAGCACAAATATGGTGTCTGTTGGCACAAATCACAATAGGCACTTTTCATTGAAACCCTCCATTAAAGCTCATCTCATGACAATTAACTATTGTGCAATTCTTTATATAGTCACATAAAAAAATGACATGTATTGACATAGACAATTAACTAATGACAATTCTTTCTATACTCAAACAAGGAGAAAATTCTATTATGTATTGACACAGATACAAATAACAATTTACAATTGTTTCTTTAGTGAGATAAGGAGAAAAATGTGATTTGTGTAGGCACAAGGGCAAAACACAATTAACAATTCTTTATCTACTCAGACAAGGACATAAATCTGTGGTGTACAGGCACAAGGACAACGAACAATTTACAATTCTTTACGTGACTAAAAACACAATTGATAATTCTTTATCTACTCGCACAAAGACATAAATCTGTGGTGTACAGGCACAAGGACAATGAACAATTTACAATTCTTTATGTAGTCACACAAAGACAAAAATAAAATCTCTGTTGACTCAAAGACAACGAACAAACTAACTTCATTATCAGAATTAGTTCCTCAAATTGAATTTCCACATATTGCATATGCTCAAAACTATAATTGCAGTGCTCGGTACTTGCAATTTATATTATTGCTAATTGCAATTAATTAACTTAATGTTTTTTGTTTGGTTTTTATGAACAAGAGAGATTAACAGTAACAGAACACTACAACTACAATGGACTGTGGAGCAGAACAAAGATGGCAAAGGAGTTGGTCTTTTGGATTTGGACAGATAGGACCAGGTGAGACCTTGAAATCAGATAAGTCAAAGATAGTGATTGCTTCATCAGCTACTATTTTCTTGATACGAACAAGATCAAAACCATAAGCAATCACATTGATGAGAAATGTTAGGGTCCTGCATTTAAAAGAACAGCGAGTATCCTGCATTCATTCGATAGAAAAAACAATCATAAAAGGGATTAACCTCACAGGGCTGCATGCCAAGGATTCTTATAATAGCACTTGCAGCCTTAGCCAGGCTCTTCCTTGCTCCAAGTTGATACACATGAACCCACTTACTCTCTGGAACCATATTTTCTCAAGCATTTCAGAAGTTAGGTACTCCCACCTTTAGTATATAACCAACAGAAACAATTTCAATATATTCAGCACCATCATCTTCAACATCACCCGTGGATCGATCAACCTGAACACAACAAATGGGCCAAATCAATAGAATATCATTTGTCGCTTCAAATGGAAGGGCAGGAAAGCATTTAAAAAATTATCTAAACATGTTGTATGATGATCTTATTGAGAATACTACAAACACAGATGTAGATCCCAGTCTACTGCATTTGCAAGGGAGTCAAGTGCATCTAATAAACAAATTAACAATGCCACTGGAAACTCAAACGAACCTAGAAGCTCAATATACTAAAAAATAACCACTTGGTCAATGCCACTTGGTTTGCTTAAACTGAAAGGCTGATAACAAATAAGTATTTTACTATCGTTTCCCATCAAAGCAATGGATAATGTCTAGCAGGAAAATGGACACTAGTACATGCAAACATATTCAGAACTAGGAAGGACAGTTGAGACATGGGCTAATGCTCTGTTGCATGAGAGATGAGAGATGAACAGAGGGCAGGTACAGAACCAATAAGTACATGAACAATGCTTCAGAAGCCACAAATTACTGATCTCTGATCCTCTGAACCCCCAAGAACTGGAGCTTAGGATGGAAGAGATGAGGACTCTTCAACACATAAAAGAAAGTGTCACTAAAAACAAAAGTTGCAGCTGTGCCCACGCTGCAAGAGTGGTAAAGCCCAATAAAAAAGGATGACCTCAATGCATTCATCACTGGCGTAAAGAATGGCCAGGTTCAACGGAAAATCACCACGGATTAAACATCCCTTAATCTACAGCAACAATATTTAAGCTGAAAAGACAAGCTAAATATGCACACAGAGAAGAGGAGGAAGCATCAGATTCCTCACCTCAGGCGCAGAGATCAGCAGCATCCAAGGCCTCACATGAAGGAAAACACTGCCTCCCAACCTCCCAACACAGATGACAGACAAAAAATCAACCTCAGTTAAAGCAAACCAAGGTACAAATAGGAAGGGCAGGCAGGAACCATGCACTAGATAGGGCGTCCCTAGAGCTCCTCAGATAGCCCCAACGGTGTCCGTGTTAGTGAAAAATCAAGCTGAACCATGACTTGGATGAAATCGTCTATTCCGTGTGCTTCATGTAAGAAACAGAAGAAAGGATAAGCTCGTTGAGAATAGCAGCTCTAGCCATGGCTATAATTTAAAATAGTTTTATTAATTCAACAGACTCTATAATTTAAGAACCATAAGAGGCAAGTTAAATAGCTTACACCACTTTGTTCAGTATTGCTCAAACAATAGGTAAGCAATTAACAGAAAAACGATATGTAACAAAATCAAATTAAAATGGATATGACCGGTTGAGATTGCTACTACAGTGCAAAGCACCAGCCTGTGAGCACCAATAGCAAAGTGAAACTGGAAATGGCAAACCTGCAAATGCAACTGGAACCCAGAAGTAGCATTTTCGATATATGCAACTTTGCTCATCTCAACTATTCCCTCTAGCTGACGTCTCTAGTGTACTTGTACCCAAGATGACACAATTTCAAAATTTTCAGAACAAGGATTGCTTCAATTTATATTGCCTGCTGAAGATCAACATGCAATGCCTAAGTGGACTTTAGCAGCCAACTTATACAATTCTACACTAAAATCGCTAGCACCATGTCCATGACCTCACAGCTAAGTGACTAACTGAAGTTGTTGGTTTCTTGCTCTTTTGTCATGTTGAGGGAGAAAAATTATAGTCACAAAAGACCAACAAGTTGCTCTAGGCACAGATAGTCAGATAACAAAATTTTTTTTTTTAAAAAAAAGACGAGATAGCTTCAAACTACACAATGCCTCTGGTTTTCAAATACAAACTACTGCATTCAGTATGCGTTCAAAAAACTACTGCATTCAGTAGAACATGCTAGCAGAGTCCTTTATGCCACAATAACTGTCAATCTTCAACATGGACAAATCCTCCTTCCCAGAATCTGCATGCGCATGCTCCATCTCTCATCTTCATATTTGCCATTTACAGCAAAAACTACACACTAATCTAATCTGCATCTCACCTTATTAGTACTAGTACTAGTACTCCTAGGAATGCAGGTGCACCACGAGCTTCAGCTTAGCCGGTAATAAGCAAATGACAGATTTCGTATGCCAACCTTCATCCCCATCACTTTCCCCAATTAACCGAGCTTCTCAACGCGACAAAAATGAATAGATCGGGGAATATTCAACGAAATGGACAGAAACAACGTCATTCCGTACACCAGGCTCGAAACGGATGAGCCCTTACTAAAAAACGTGGCACAGATCACTGAGACTTGCATGAACAAGCAAGCAGCAGAACCGAAATCCCAGACCAAAGTCAGGGGGCACAAATTGAATAGGCAGGGCCAGGGCAAATTAAATCACTGAGACTTGCACAGATCACTGAGACTTGCACCAACGCGAGCATTGCTCCACCACCGCCGCTGCTCCGCGCGTGCTGCTCCATTGCCCCTGCAGTGCGTGCGCCGCTCCTCCACTGGGGACTACGCTGTGGTACTGAAGGGATGGAGAAGGGGATGCGCCAGCGCCACCGCAGCCGGGTACTCCACGCGCGGTGGGAGGCTGCGAGGGAGCCGTGGAGACAGAGGAGCAGGCAGATCTGGGACTAGGAGAGTGAGAGGGGAAGCCATGGTTGAGCACTCGAGCAGCCAGGCTAGAGTGGACTGGGAAGGAGCGGTGTGTAACTGTGTGGGCTGTTTAACGGGTGTAGTCTGTAACGGATCACACCCGAAACCAATACAGACAAAAACAGAACGCACGGAGAATTGACGGAGGCAGCATCGCCTGAAGCAAACTCAGATTTCAGGCGCCTGGGCTATAGCAAAAGTGGTATAATAATTCGCGTGCCAGGAGTCATGCACACGGGGCATGGGAATGCCTGAAATAAGTGATTAATTAATCCGCAATTTTTAAGTTGCTTACACTACTAGAGAATAGGCTTTTTGATCATATGTCATTTTGGCTTTAGTCTCGAAAAATTTTGTATCCGGGAGTAAAGAACCTTTAGTCCCGGTTGGAACAAACAACCCGGACTAAAGAAAACCTTTTAATCCCAGTTCATATTACCAACCGGGACTAAAGGTCTTGATGCTTTAGTCCCGGTTGGTAATACCAACCCGGACTGAAGGTAGACCCTTTAGTCCCAGTTGTTATTACAAACCGGGACTAAAAGGGCCTTTAGTCCCGGTTGATGTCACGAACCGGGACTAAAGGTCCCTCCAGAGTGAATTTAAAAAGAGAGAGTATCTTATGTAAGTCAGATATGCGCGGGAGTTGAGATGGTAGAGCACGTGAGGACTGAAGTGGGAGGTCCTGGGTTCGACTCCACAACAACACAACTTTTTTACCGGGCATTATATCTTTTAGTCCCGGTTGCTGGGCTTTAGTCCCGATTCCGTTGTCCCGTTTCCTAAAACCGGGACTAAAAGGGGTTGGGAACCGGGATTAAAGGCCGGTTCTCCAGTAGTGTTACTAGATCAGTAGTCTCAGTGTCAATTTAATATATAGGAGTTTCATTCGCATTTAAAAAAATTTGCCATTCCACTACAACAGAAATGATTTTTACGAGGTGGTGCGTTCTTATTAATCATGGCGGTCACAAGATTCAACTACTACATAAAATGCTTGCTATTTACCATGGCAGATGTGTTTTATCTACTGTGGTGGTTCAAATTGACTGCCACAGTAAATGGCGGTTAAAAAAATGACCGTCACAGTAAATCATTTACTGTGGCGGTCAAAAAATAACCGCCACTGCAAATCAGGTCTAAAGCCAAGTCTGTCCACTAACTTGGCCACCTATATAAGCAGCACTTTAGGTTTTACTCACTCTCTCTCCTATAGTAGTCATATACCTACGTTCCAAACACATGTTCATGTAAATTTCATGTGTTTTTTGATCCTCTATTTTATATATACCTCGATTACTTTCTATTCCTTCCTTTCTATCCATAATCCAAGGCTACTACACAAATTTCATGTGGGAGTACCAAAGTTTAATTGGAGTGTTCATTTCTAAGGTTACTTCACAAAGTTCATAGTCGATTTTGTTTCATTTCAAAGAATGTGGAAAACATGAAAACCCCTAGAACTTTTCTTAAAAAATTAAAAATCCTAAAAACCTTGGTGCACTCACCCTTTCATGACCAAAGGGAGTACTGTGGGAGAGTGGGCTGCCCAGCTTCTCTAAAAGTTAAAAAAAAAAAAGGCATTTTGGTCGACTTTAGCAGCAAATGAGTGAATCAGACTGGGACATATGCCTGGTTGCAATGATGGAAGTCTACGGATCGGAGTTCTAATGCCCACTAGGTGGGCTATATAAGATGGGCCAAGAAAATCGATCGTGGGCTATATATGTTGGACCAACACTAAAAATTTTAGTACTCCACATCCGACGGGATCGCAAACTTTTGTACTCCCTAGTATGCGCGTTTGTGGTGGCGATGGTTAGAGATAGAAATGCCTGAAGATATGGATTATTGTTATCTAAAGGAATAGGGAAATTAATAATGATAGAGATGAAGCACAGATATATATATAAATGAAGTATATGAATTGGATATTTTAAGATTAATTGGAGTGTTAGATATGATAATATCCGGATGTATCTTGAGGAGATATAGATAGGCCTTACGTCTCACAATATAAACGCCTGCACGTTGAGGCAAAGGGGCCATCGTTCCAAGCAAATATTCATCTTCTCTTGTCTGAAGAAGGAGCAGTAAGAGCCACTAATAAGTAAGTGACAGCAAGGACATTCTGTCTTATAGCTTCCTGATGGCCCTCATGAACAGTTGGACAAACACCATCGTATCCTTGACGACATGTTTTTTCATGGTGATTGTAATCATTTCCCCATCCTGCACAGCAAAAGGTATATATATTGATTTTCTACCTTTGTATATCTTAGAGCAACTCCAAGAGACGATTGGTCGTTAAATGTATTTGTAAAGCTTGTACAAAAAACCATTCCAACAGTCTGTCTATGGGCCTGTTTGGTTGTAGGCCGTCGTTCGCCACGCCACAGCATCGTTTGCCACGCCACGGTGTGGCGGTGGCGGACAAAAAGATCGCCACACTCACCACCATCTCGCCACAGCTGCCATGCACTAAACGACGAGGAACAGGGAACAAAAGGACAGAGCAAAAGCTGATGGCGGCCAAAGCTTGGGAGGCAACCAAACAGTAGCGTCAGTGGGTGTGGCTGCCGCACTTTAGGCGTGGCGTAGTGTGGCGGTAATCCAAACACGCCCTATATCTTTATTTTCATAGCTGGGTATCCCACCATCTTCGCTAGTGATATTTTCCTAGCCGAGTCTGGCTTGCTATCTGCTGTGTGTGGCCAATCAGGAGGGAACGGAGGCATGAAACCGATCAAATCTCTGTAGAAAATCTAATGACGACGTGGCAAGTTTTAAATATGGACTAAAGAAAATTTAGCTATGCTGTTGCAAAACTCAATATTTTAGATAGACTTAATTACAATTTAACATTTAATTTTATCTAGTCTCTTGGAGTTGCTTGCTTGATTTTCTTACTTTGGTTTATGCTACTAAATATGATGGTTGTGTTGCAATAGGAGAAAAATCCTTAGCCTTATTTGGCTGCATACAAATACATCCCAATCTATATGATGTAGGAGGGATTGAGGTAGAATTTAAGTTAAGTTCTACCACAATCGCTTCCAAACCATATAAACTGAAGTGTATTTCTATGCATTCAAATAAGCTCTTGGCGTATATATGGTCTATAACACTTTTGTGCAAGATTTACATATCATTGTTAGGCACAAATATTTATTCACATGTATATTTAAAACAATGCTATAGAAACAGTAGAATTAAGTTAATAATTTTAAATTGGTTTGTCTTCAAAATTCTTTTTTCAGCCTATTCCAACACTACTTAACCGTTATAATCTATATCTATATCTATATCGATATCGATATCTAAGTCATCATTAGTAGAGAGTGGACTTTCGATCCATCACATTAGTCTTGGCTAGCCTTGGGCTTAGGACTCACATGTCTAAGTTTCTTAAGCATCAAATGACCTTTAGTCCCTATTGATAACATCAAGCTAGACTAAAGTTACTTTCAAAGTGATGGAGTTTTTTTTGGAGGGGGAAGGGGTGAGATGTGTGGTGGAGTTGAGATGACAATATACACAAGTGCCAAAGTGGAAGGCCTTGAGTTCAAATTTTCACACTACATTTTATTTTAACCAATAAATATGTTTAGTCCTGGTTGTCGGAAATGAGACTAAATATAATGATACTTATTTAGTATCATAAATGTAATTAGTTCATTATAGAAATTTAGTCTCTCTAAAAAAGTTAAAATATTTTGTAATTTGGGATGGAGCACTATCAGATCTGGGTACTTTGCTGAAAGCCAAATGCACTCGACAAACATACAAATACTCTCAGTAAAGACTTTGCCGTGAGTAGTCTACGGCAAACGTCTCATGGCTACTGTATTAATAAAAGAGGCTCTTTGCCGAGAGCAATACAACGTGCACTTGGCAAACTTTCGCCAAGGGTCAAACTGCAATCGGCAAATAGTTGTTAACGAACAAAGAGCTGTGACAGCGGCATCAACGATTTGCGGAGGCCTCATCCGTTGGCTCTCGGCAAATGTATTTTACTTTTTAGAAAAGAAATGTTTGCCGTGAGCTCCCTGATGACACTCGGCAAACCGGACGATTCTAGTAGTGGAGTCACTACTAGAGTTAAAATAATATTTTTGTAATTATACATATAGGTTATGAGAGATTAATTACACATTATGATTAGTAATCAGCAATTATATAACGGATCGAGCTACTACTTTTTTGCAGTCATCGCCCCTGTTCACCTCGGCTTGAAGCCACCGTTCTGCTTTCCAGAAGTTCCTCAATACTGCACGGACTTTCACTGCGGCAAAGTTTGCCAAGAGTACAGCTTCCCTCCTCAGAATGGCGGTTACTGCGATGAACATGTTAAGCCATGGCAGTGCTGCTGTCCCTACTGAATCGCCTGAAACAAATTAATGTATATCCAATATACTGAATCAATAAATAAATACTCTGTTACAATATGTGTTCGTGTGTACCGCTTCCTTTCCCAATTCCTCATGTGTGCTTTCTAGGTGTGGAACTATATATGGATGATTATTCAAAAAAAACATATATATGGATGATTGAGTGGGCGGGCCCATATTCCAGTCACCTTGTCGGTTGTGTGCGCACTGCAGGAAACTGAAGCATTGCCGAGTGCTAAATTTCGGGCACTCGGAGCACTCAGCAAAGCGCCTGTTTCCTGTAGTGGCGTGGCTAACGTAGAACGACGACTGAACCGTAGAGGGGCACAATGCCGGTCAACGTTGGGTGGCCATGGACATGGACGGTTGTTTCCTGTTCAGGCCATCTGCCGGAGCAAGAAGTGACCTCAGCTGCACGCAATGGCGACAACACCAGTCATAGCCACGGTGACGCTTCTCTCCGCTGCGATCATCAGCCTCCTCGCCGGCCCAGCCACCGCGCAGGGGAAGACAGGGCAGGTGACGGTGTTCTGGGGCCGGCACAAGGACGAGGGCTCGCTCCGAGAAGCCTGCGACTCGGGCCTCTACAGCATGGTCATCATGTCCTTCCTCGATGTCTACGGCAGCTGCAGCAACTACAACCTGGACCTCTCCGGCCACTCGACGGCCGGCATGAACGCCGCGATCAAGCGGTGCCAGTTCCTCGGCGTCCCGGTCTCCATCTCCATCGGCGGCTTCGGCGGCGGCTACTCCCTCCCGACCAACGCGTCGGCGCTGGCGCTCTTCGACCACCTCTGGAACACCTACTTCGGCGGCAGTCTCAACGACACCCGCCGGCGGCCGTTCGGCGACGCGTGGCTCGACGGCGTCGACATGTTCCTGGAGCACGGCACCCCGGCCGAGCACTACAGCACGCTGGCGCTGGAGCTCGCCAAGCACAACATCCGCGCCGGCGACGGCAAGCTGCTGCACCTGACGGCGACGCCGCGGTGCGGGTTCCCCGACGACAGGGTCAAGGAGGCGCTCGACACCGGCATCTTCGAGCGCATCCATGTCAGGTTCTATGATGACCCGGACTGCGCCGACGGGTTCAGCGCCGTCGAGTGGCGCGAGTGGACGGCGGCCTACCCGTACACCAAGTTCTATGTTGGCTTGCCGGCGTCGCCGGCGGCGGCCAGGAGCGGGTACACGGACCCCGTGACGCTCAGGAGGACCGTGCTCCCCGTGGCGCAGAAGGCGACCAACTACGGCGGCGTGATGGTCTGGGATAGGTACTTCGATAAGCGCAGCAACTACAGCGGCAGCATCAAGAGCTGGGTTTGAGAACTTGCGCAAATGGAAGGAAGTTGTTTTGTGCTCTCTGCTCTGAATTTTTTTATATCGAATAAATATGCAATAATAAAAAAAAAATGAGATTTATGTCGACAATCTCGTGATCCAGCACATTTTTTTGATTTTTTATTTCCGTTGATGCACACGATAGTCATGAATGATGATTAATTCTTGACATGCGCAACATCTTATCTGCTAACTAGCTAGAAATAGTGTGGTGCCAGATTCCTGTTCACACTTCTGATTTGTTGTTTTCATATACGATTTTTTTTTTCCGTGGACTGAAAATTACATCCTAATTCCTGTTCACACTTCATCACTGTGCTTGTGTGAGTTGGACGACCTCACCTCATGCACAGCAGCAACAGCAGCCTCGTCGTCGTCCTCCTTCTCATCCGCCATTGATGAACAGCCACTGGTCCCTGCCCCCGAGGAGGCCGCGTCGTCCCGCTGCTGGATTATCTCCAGCTCTGCCACGACCTCTGCCATGGTGGGGCGGGCATGAACATCCTCGCGCTGCGTGCATCGCAGCGCGAGTTCCGCCACCTTCCGCGCAGAGACGAGGTCGCAGTGGCCTCTTATGCTGTGGTCGATGACGCTCGACATATGTCCATGATGATGCCTTGCTGATTCGCTTTCAGCAAGCATAAGGCGCACCCAGTCGGCAATGTTCATGTGCTTGTCGCCGACGGCGACAGAAGGTGGCCGAGCAGTGATGAGCACCAGCAGAACGATGCCGAAGCTGTACACGTCGGTTTTGCCTCTCAGCTCACCGGCCTTGAGGTACCTGCGTGCGTGCTCAGAAAAGAAAAAAACATACAGTAAGTAATAGCTGGTACGTACAAGCTGGCCTGATACTGCTACGGGGAGGGTACGGCAGAAAGAGAGGGAGCTTTTTTTCAGCCTACTCAGGGTCGACGTATCCAGGAGTACCACTCAGGGTGCCGGTGATGGTGTGTGTTTTTCCTTCACTGCTGATGGCCCGTGCGAGCCCCAAGTCAGAGATCTTGGCTTCAAGTTTTTCAGTTAGAAGGATGTTCCTGGCCTTCACATCTCTATGGATCAGTGGCGTGCTTAAGGCAGAGTGCAAGTAGTGCAGTCCTGCACTAATACAATCGAGATCCAATTTATAACTATAGTGGTTTTATGTATGAATGGAGAAATTAAGCGAGCTAGACTGATCACAAAGGCATTGTGAGTTATCTACTAGAGTGTCTAGGGTATGTATCTTATAAAAAGCAACAAAATTAATAACCTCATTATTTTTAAATCCCCACGTGTCATTCCCCTAAGTACCACATCATCTCGGACTCAGTGTCACATTATCTTCCACCAAGTGTACAGTTACAATTTTCAGTCTATATATTCAAAGTATATCCACATGATATATGCAATGATGTGATAACTTTGTATTTTTAAAAACATCCCACCCAACACGCAGAATATTCTTCGAGTAATATTATAAAAGAATATCTTTGCAAGATACTAAGAAATTTGTAGAAAGAATATCTTTGCAAGATACTAAGAAATTGTAGACCTGATTGGTTGGCTTCTAAAATATGCCAATCCAAAGATTTAGCAAGCCATTGTTTTGTCTATTGTTTCATTTGCTATCAAAACTTGTCAATCTAATGCATTTGTCAAATTTTTTCACCTAACTTTAGCATGAGAATTAAAATTTGATCACAAACCAAATCGGCCCTATATCGCATGCATACGTACGTACCACGGGCAGAATCCAATGCGATCTTGAGGCGTTGCGACCAAGTGAGAGGGGCTTCCTGCCCTGTGGTTCCTCCTATATATATACCCACAAGAATTATTTTACATTCATGAGGCAACATACACGTGTGCGCGTGCGCATTTACTGGTCAAAAGCACCAACCTCTCAGCCGTTGTTCCACGTTTCCCCCAGCCATGTATTCATAGACAAGACCCAAATGCTCCTCATCCTTGCAATAACCCAACAAGGGAACCAAATTCCCATGATGAAGCATGGCTAAATGCTTAACCTGTAACTCCAATAAAATTGCTCAATTTTAAAAAGTGCCAATAGTGCTACTCAATTGAAGGGACCAAATCGTTCAAAATTTCCCACAAAATATAAGACTTTGTTTGGATCAAAGGCTCAAAAAAATTTTGAATCTTTGCTCTCTCTTGCTATTCTTGTTCATGTTCCTGTGCTTTTCTTTGCTCTATTCCAAACGGCTCAGAGTATACATTCCTATGTTTTGAAATTCTATAATTTTTCACACTGTTTACTCAATCTTGTTCCTGTGTGTTTTTCTATTCCTCCGTCTTTTGTTCCTTTGTTCAAAAATAATCACTAAGATATTTATTGAGAGTAAATTTATGTGCCCTACCTCGTTATTCTTTCCCAACTGTACCTCTAAACCAATCAAAGACTATGCATTTGTGCTTTTAATGAGAAATATAAGTTTGAATTTTTCTACACCTCACATAAGTCTTTACTATCACTCTAGAATTTATGTAATCGCATATAGTATAAATTTAGGGATCAACAAAGCTAGTCTGTCTATATATGTTTGTGGTTAGACATAGTTGGAGATGTAAATAAATTACTCTAGAAGTAAAGATTGAATCCTAGCAGAGATAGAATAGGATTAGGTCTAGCATAACTTGGCTTGTGTGTGTGTGTGTGTGTGTGTGTGTACATATATATATAGCGCTATATTCTACACCTAGTAGTTAACACTATAACAGAAAATACTGAACCATGTTCAGTATTAGTCAAGATTAGGTATTAGGTGTAGAATGGCACTCGCTGCCATATATAGAATATTATTCTACAACCAACAACTAATATTGACCAAAAATACTGAACAATACTAAACCGCGTTCAATATTAGTCTTCAATATGTGTCAGTACCTCAAAATACTGAATAATACTGACACGTAGCCACTGAATAATACTAAATTTCGTTTAGTATAATAGCTTGGTGTAGTATAATTATTCTATACCAAGGGTGTAGAATAGCACGTGTGTGTATATATAACCTATAAAACTCCTAAGGGGTTACTACAATCAACATCAGAAGAACATTGAGACTAATAACAAATTATTAGGGTTCCACCATGGATAATATTTTTTTAGTTTTCATAATACATGTGCTTAAGCATACGTACCTCTGCCCAAAATTCTTTATCCCCCTGCGACGAGTCCTGTGACCTCATCTTCACAGCAACAGGAGTTCCATTATCCAATTCCCCAGTATAGACCGGGCCAAAACCTCCCTCGGCAATTCTGTTTTCAAAGCTCCTAGTTATGACCCCCAATTCTTTATACGTGAAGTTCCGAAAATGTAGGCCAGTAGGCATGTCTGCAATAGCTGTATGGTCGTCCCGTAACAACAGCCGGTTCTGTTTTACCCCTGGAGGTTGTGGGCCCTGATGTTCGGCCCCCATAGACTGTAGGCCCTTCTCGGCCCACATATTTCGTGGGCCCTGATATCCACTCAAAAGTTGTGGACCTTGCACTAATTTTTTAACCGAAGTATCAATTGGCTTATTCATTTTTTCAAGAGAAAAACACTAATGAATTTCAGCCAGTTTAATCAGTTACCTTTGGCCCTTTTCCTTTTGTACCAGATGATAAATGCAACAAATAGAGCCAGAAAAGCTATTCCAACTGTAATTGTAGTAGCGACAATCATAACTATACTCTTCTTTTTGTTTGGAACTAGGTCACAAGAAGCAGGATTTGCGCAGAGGTTTGGATTGTTGCCAGTCCTAGCAAACACCAAATTGAGTTGTCAAAAATTGTGATTTGTGACATACATACACATGAGTGTACACACACACACAAACACACACACACACACATAGAAATCACCTTTTGGATGGTTCTTGACAAAACCCCAATGTTGAAATTCCTATTGAAGTTTTGGTCTTTTTGATTGATCTTGTGGTGATAGCTTCTAAATTGATTAGTCAAGGTGTGTGCTAAGTTTAAAAATTTGGAGTTCGTTCAAATTTATGTCCAATTTTTCTTTGAGGAAATTAAAAACTAGCTGAAGCCAGTTTTAAAGTAGCCTAATTGATTTTGAATTTTTCTTGAAGGGATTTTGCTGAAAACTGCAAAAACCAGCTCGGTCGATTCAAAACTAGCATAGGCCGCTTTTTGGAGTTTCTCCGATTGGGCTGATTTCTGGTGGAGATGTTCCCTATGATGCTATAATCTCCTCAACCAAATTTCAGGTCTTTTGGAGTTTGTTTGATTGGCTTTTCAATTTTCTCCTCCGAGGGCTGAAATCACTCGAGCTGGTTTCGAGATGAGCCCAGCCCAGGCTGGTTTTCCATCTTTCTCCCTGTTATAAACCCCTGCACAAAATTTCCTGCTATTTGGAGTCGCTTGACTAGGTTTTTGACTTTTTGCTAAAACCTCTTTCTCACTCTTCTTGACCACCGATTGATTCCGCATCTTTCTTGCCTAGTTTCTTAGGTCCGTAGTACTGCTGTGACTATGTGATCTTAGCTAGCACTGCTTGACGAGTTGGTTGATCGTATTTGGGACATAGTTCAAGCTCTTTCAAAGAATTTTAATTGGCTATACCCTTTGATCACCGTTCCAGTCCTTCAGTTTACATGCTTCTTATACCCTTATTTCTTCTCAAATATAATATGTACTCTCTCTGTCCTTAAATAATTGTTGTTCTCATTTTTCGAGGAGTCAAAATCTTTCAAATATATATAAGAAAGTATTAATATTTGTAGTATATAATTATTATCGTTAGACAAATCGTTGAATCTATTTTCATAATAAATTTATTTGAAGATACAAATGTTGTTAATATTTTCTATAAACCTAGTCAAAATTTAATTTGACCGGTATGAATACCATAACGACACTTATTTAGAGAGGGATGGAGTAGCTCTGTCTGTGATCAAGAATACAAAAAAAAAGGATGCGAACCTTAGTGTCAGCCATCCATACTGGGATTTTTGTAGCAGACTTGCCGGAATTGGTCCACGTAGGTTGTTGCTTGACAAATCTCTATGGAGATCACAAAAATAAACAAAAAGATTCTGAGTTTGAGCTGTACAGACAATAGGTCGACCAGCAGGAGGGCCTTACAGAAATACAAGTGATGGAAGATGACCGAGAAAATTAGGTATGGATCCTGATAGATTGTTGTGTGATAAGTCCCTGTAAATAGCAAACAAATTGAAGCAATAAATGTTATCAATATTCAATAGCAATAGCTTAAACTTTTGCAGTCCAAGAAAATGTTAACATAAACGTCTACTACAGTTTAAGCAGCACAAAAGGGCAAACTTTTCGGCAAGCTTCCAAGTCCCAAGTTTTGAAATGTTTATATATATAAAACTATTACTCTACATCTGGCTATAGAATAACTTATTTTGTAGCCACTTTAAGTTATGATAACTCTATACTGATTTAAGGGGTTAGTAATAACTCCTTACTAAGTGGTTTACTATAATCATTACCATAAATAACCCCATGTGTTATAGTAAAACAACTATCGTAAATATGTATTCACATTATCGTTAATTAGTACAAAAATTATTGTAAATGGAGGTGATGACAGAATAAATTATTCTATAGCCAGTTACAGAGTATACTTTCCCTATATATGATGTTTAAGATAACATATCAACTACAACTTTTGCCTTTAACTTTTCATTCAAGAAAGTAGCTATAAGTTGGCTGGGGATAAGCCTCCTATAGTTATTTTTATTGTCGTTGCTCCCTTTATTGTTAGTGATCTCTTATGGTTTGCCGTGCTTTGGTGCTCCCGACAATCCTTTTGCTCAGCATCTTACGTTTTGTGTACGTGAAACTGGTGCTTGTGTACTCCCGTTTGTAAATATATGAAGTTTGTGACTAGTAAACAGAACATCGTATGTTTGAAAAAGAAGGAAGCAGCTGCTTTCTCCTTGTCCATAAAAAGGTCAGCATTGCAAGAACAAAAGGAAGAATAAGCACTGAAACTATTTACTGCGCACAACGTACAAGTGCTGGAGGAGGGTCAGCTTCCCAAATGAAGGATCAATTTCACCATTCAATTTACTGGATGACAGATATCTGCAGAAAGTTCGCACCATAACATCATCATTACATAAACTTAATTAATACTACACTTATATGCTCTTTAATCTATTTAGTTTAACTGAGAGAATTTACATGAAGAGAGATCTTGTTCATTCAAGACTTACAAGGCGATGATTCTCGATAGACGACCACTACTACTAGTGTTGTAAGTACAGTTGAGGCCGTCCCATTTATAATGTACAGGCAAACATGGATCTCCTGCCCAGCTGATAATATCAACAGAATACTTTGTCTTGATAGTCATCATTGCACTGGCTGAGAAGATTTAAATAAAAAATAAAGATCAAGGAAAAGCATAAGTTTAGTCAACAATTGTAAGTGAACAAATACCAAAAATCCACCACTACTGAAACCTGCCCAATTCGTAATTTATATCAATTACATGATAAAGCAAAATATCCATATATGTTTGTTTATTAATGTGTGTGGATGTAATAAAACTGCACTTCTACAAGTTGTTGCGCTATATAATGAAAAATTGGAATGTATACATGTGTTGCATTTGCATCTTGTAATCGTGTCAAACGAGTTATCAGCATGTTGTTGCATTAGCTAGACGTTTACATTGGTAAAGTCATGTTTGTAATCGCGTAGAATCGCGGGTGGAACGGAGGCTGCACGTTGCCACACCATGACCGCGTCTTTGGGCAAGGTCCCGCCATGGCGTGCACGCCGTGCATGTCGCACGGGCATCCAAAAATAAGGGCGCACCGTGCAGCTATGCGTCATGGCGGGGACTGCGGATCAAGCCCCTTATCTAGTCTAAGCAATGCATCAAAGAAGCTGCGCCAATTGCAGTGGCAAAACTCTGTCTCTTTCCTGTTCCTGTCTCGGTGTTCATCGGTAGGGTCTTAGTCGTCACGGTCACCACCTGCCGGCGCTGTGACACGCCAACGTCGTTCCTTGACGGTCGGTTCCAACACTCTGGTATCGGAGCCAGTTTATGCACTACAGTGGGTTCATAAGCCCATCGAGGGAGCCCCCGAGGAAGGTGTGTGTCGGACCGAAGCGGGAGAAGAAGATGGGAGAAGACGGCGAGTCGGTGAGCTCAGCGGCGAACAGCGTTCGGGAGAGTACGCTGATGTGGCCGATGCTAGATCGGTCGAATTACACTGAGTGGGCCATGCTCATGCAGTGTAACCTGGAGGTGATGGAGATCTGACATATGATGGATCCCGGCACAAATGTCAAGAGATCGCAAGATAGAGCGCGCTTCTGCGTTCAGTGCTGAAGGATATGTGGCAATTCCTCGGCGGCCGGAAGACTATGAAGGAGGTGTGGGAAGCTATGCAGACGATCTGTCTTGGCACAGATCATGTGAAGGAGGTCAATGCCTAGAAGCTCCAAGAATTTGAGAACATCAAGTTCAAGGAGGTTGAGACCACAGATGAGTTCGGCATACGGATCACAAACCTCGTCGTGAACCTACAGACCCTTGGGGAGAAGGTGGAAGGATGCCCGCGTGATCAAGAAATTTGTTTGCGTGGTGCCATCTCGTCTGGCCCAGGTGGTCGTGTCGATAGAGATGTTTTGCGACGTCAAGAACATGACCGTGGATGATTTGGTGGAGTGGTTGCGCGCGGCGGAAGAACGACTTGATGACAAGGTCGAGCAAATTGTCGATAAGGCGGCTCGTCTCCTACTCGCCGAAGAGGACTAGCTAGAGAAGCACAAGCACCGCTTCCACCAGGGCTCGAAGGATGGCGGCGGGAACAATACCAGTGGCCATGGCTGTCTAGGTGGCCACTACAAAGGCAAGGCTCCGGCGCGTTCTGATGGCGGCGGCTCTGCACTAGTCAAATTGACCTCCGAGGGCACATCGAGGCGCAAGGGGCAATGCCAGAATTGCAACATCTACGAGCATTGGGCGGAGGACTGCAAGCGTCGAAAGAAGAAGAAGAGAAAGGAGACCAAGCAGCCTGAAGGGAACATGGCTATGGCGGGTCCAGAGCAGCCGGCGCTGATGCTGGCAAAGTACGACATCGACACCGCGCGAAGGCCGCCACAAATCGCCCATCTGGCAGAGAAGCTGGTCCCCGTGAACGTCCCTGAGGGCGTATGGGTGCTCGACACCAGAGCATGCAATCACATGACCGAAACGCGCACGATGCTATCACAGCTCGACACTAGCGTTCGCGGTACAGTGAGTTTTGGTGACGGGTCCCGGGTTGTGATCCATGGCATCGGCTCCGTGGTGATTCATATCACGACAAGGAACACAAGGTACTAACTGGCGTTTATTATATCCCAAAGCTGAGAAGTAACATCGTTAGCTTGGGTTAGTTAGAGGAAAAAGGCTTTGAAGTCTCTCTGAAAGATGGTAGGCTGCGTGTGTTTGATCAAGAGCATACTCTAATAATCTCTGGACCTAGAACTCAGAACAGGCTGTACACAGTCAAATTTGGTGTGGTGCCTCCTGTTTGCTTGCTTGCCCAGTCATGGCATTGGCATGCACGTTTTGGGCACCTAAACTTTAGAGCATTGCATGATCTAGGTGCTAAAAGTCTAGTGGAAGGTATGCCAGTTGTCACAAGGTGGAGAGTGATGGGTGTGCTCTGGGCAAATAGCATAGAAAGCCATTCACACAAGTGTCAAGATATAGAGTAGAAAAGGGATTAGAACTTGTACATGCAGGTCTTTATGGGCAAATCACTCCTAGGTCCTTAGGGGGTGCATCATATTTCCTGCAAGTGGTTGATGATCATAGTAGGTATATGTGGATAGAAATGCTCAAAACCAAGGATCAGGCCCTGGATTGTTTCAGAAAAATTAAAATTCGAGCTGAAATTAAGTCTGGCAACAAGTTGAAGGCCATGAGAACAGATAAGGGGGTGAGTTCACATCCAATCTGTTCTCAATTTTCTGCAGAGAAGATGGAATCAAGCATAACACTACTACACCTTACTCTCCTCAACAAAATGGGGTGGTGGAAAGAAGGAAGTGGTAGAAATGGATAGGTGTATGATGAAATCAATGAGTGTTCCATCAATCTTTTGGGGAGAAGCAGTCAGTAATGCTGTTTACATTCTGAACAGATCATCTACTAAGGCTCTTCTCAACAAGACCCCCTTTGAAGCTTGGCATGGAAGGAAACCAAGAGTCAGTCATCTGAAAGTTTTTGGTTGTGTGGCTCATGTAAAAACAACTGGACCAGGTCGAACAAGTTTTCTGACAGATCTAGCAAAATGGTGTTCATTGGTTATGAATCAGGCACAAAAGGCTACAAGCTGTTTGATCCTGCTACTAACAGGCTTGTGGTAAGCAGGGATGTCATTTTTTATGAAAGCCATCCCTGGTCTTGGGGCACATCTATCAAGAACACAATTGATCAAGACGCTGAAACCTTCATTGTCCATTATGAGGAGACTGACAGAAATCCGACAACAGCTGATAACCCTGAAAATGCTCAGAATTCAGACACAGAAGCAGTGGGGCAGGAATCAGTTGGTCAGGGAGGTGTTGTGGATCCTTTAGAAGCAGTACCTAATTCCCCAAACACCCCAGCCTCGAATGCAGCACCAAACCATGGCTTAAACACACTAGTGAGCCAAGGTTTAGCAAGCTCTGAAGAAGGGCCACTTAGATTCAGAAGTCTAGTAGATTTGTTTGACTCAACAGAAGAGGTGCACAACTTTGAGTACAATGGGGTGTGCATGATGGCTGTAGATGAACCCATCAGTGTGGAAACAGCTCTTGAAGAGGATTGCTGGAAGGAGGCAATGGAGGCTGAGTTAGAGTCCATTGCTCATAATAAAACTTGGGAAATTTCTGACCTGCCAAAAGATCACAGAGCAATAGGTCTCAAATGGGTGTTTAAGGTGAAAAAGGATCCAGCTGGGAATGTGGTGAGGCACAAAGCTCGGTTAGTGGCAAAAGGATATGCACAGATTCATGGAGTGGATTATGATGAAGTTTTTGCTTCTATTGCAAGAATGGAAACAATGAGATTGTTGTTGGCTCTAGCTGCACAAGGGGAGTGGGGTACATCAGATGGATGTTAAGTCAGCATTCCTAAATAGCAACCTGCAAGAGGAAGTTTATGTGCCACCTAGATTCAGAAATCTTGAACATTCAGGAAAAGTTCTGAGACTTAGAAAAGCCTTGTATTGCCTCAAATAGGCTCCAAGAGCCTAGAATGCCAGACTAGATCAAGAACTATACAAATTGGGTTTCATCAGTTGCATTGAAGAGAATGCAGTGTACAAGAGAGGGTCATGCAACTCAATCCTGTTGGTTGGAGTGTATGTTGATGACCTTTTCATCTGTAGGCTAGACAGCAAAGGCATTGCTGCATTGAATCAACAGATGAAAACAAGTTTCAACAAGAGTGACCTTGGCTTGCTGTTATATTATCTAGGGATGGAAGTAAAGTAGGAGCCAAGAGAGATCACCATATGTCAAAGTGCCTATGCTGAAAAAATAATTGAAGTCTCAGGAATGAAGGGTTGCAATCCAGCGGACACACCAATGGAACAGCACACCAAGCTGTTGCCTAGCAAGCCTGAATTGGTGGTAAATGCAACAAGGTACAGAGGCATTGTTGGTAGCCTCAGGTACCTAGTGAATTTCAGACCAGATCTTGCCTTTTCTATTGGGATGGTTAGCAGGTTTATGGAAACTCCAAATTTAGAGCATTGGGGAGCCATCAAAAGAATACTTCGATATGTTGCAGGAACCATAGGACTTGGCTACAAATTTGTCAAAGGAATGCATTCAAACTTGGTTGGCTTCACTGATAGTGATCATGTAGGAGATGTGGAGAAAAGGAAAAGCACCACATGTGTTGTATTCTTTCTCGGTGGAAACATTGTGACTTGGAGTTCACAGAAGCAAAGGGTGATGTCACTATCATCCTGTGAATCTGAGTACATAGCTACTACAACAGGAGCCTATCAGGGAGTTTGGTTGAGCAGACTATTAGCTGATCTGACCGATTAAGAGGTGAAAAGATTCAAACTGTTGATTGATAACAAGTCTGCCCAAGAACTGAGCAAGAACCCAGTCCATCATGAGAGGATCAAGCATATTGACATAAGGTACCACTACATCAGAGAATGTGTTGCAAATAGTGCGGTGGAGGTGGAACATGTGAGCACTGACAGACAGCTAGCTGACATCCTGACAAAGCCGCTTGGGAGGATCAGGTTCATTGAACTGAGGTTGTCGTTAGAGTTTGACAAGATTAAGGGGGTGAAATGTTGCATTTGCATCTTGTAATCGTGCCAAATGAGTTATCACCATGTAGTTGCATTAGCTAGACGTTTACATTGGTAAAGTCATGTTTGTAATCGTGTAGAATCGCAGGTGGAATGGAGGCTGCACGTTGCCACACCATGACCGCGTATTTGGGCGAGCTCCCGCCATGGCGTGCATGCCGTGCATGTCACACGGGCATCCGAAAATAAGGGCGCAACGTGTAGCTGTGCATCGAGGTGGGGACTGCGGATCAAGCCCCTTATCTATCTAAGCAATGCATCAAAGAAGTTGCGCCAGTTGCAGTGGAAAAACTCTATCCCTTTCCTGTTCCTATCTCGGTGTTCATCGGTAGGGTTTTAGTCGCCGCGGTCACCACCTGCCAGCGCCACGACACGCCGACGTCATTCCTCGATGGTCAGTTCCAGCAACATATATGTCTCACTAATAGAGTACTTGCCGCAAACTGCATGAAGTAAGTTGTCTTGCATTTTAAATGGTACTGGCCAATATTACAATTAAGTCTCTCAGTGGACCTCATTGACATATTTTAACAAGTTTGTGGACCACTGTCTACACAGTTCAAAATTCACAGACTTTGGATTGCATTGGGTCCCATGAGTCATGAGAAGTTTGACTACAATGCCCATGCATTTCATTCAAAATAAATGTAGATAAAATTCATAACATAGTTCAACTCTCCATAGAGTGATAAACCTAAAAACAAGACACCCTGCGTGTTGGTGTCGAGATTATGAAGAATCTGAAATGAAATCGAGTGAAGATGATGTATATGGATAGCTTGCAACTAAGAGGTTGGAAGTTAGTAGGATGACATGCTATTGGAATATGACGTGGATATTTAGTGGCGGATGACATGGATCGCTTGCACGTTGAGATGTAATTGTTGTGAGGATCAGCTTTACAAGAATATAGATATAGATATAGATATAGATTTGCCAAGAAATGGTTGTCATGTCATCTATGGGGTTTGTTGTGGTACTCCCAATTAACTGTGGATTTGCTAGAGAGCTATGATCACTATGCGGTAATAATAGAAGAAAATTATATTTATTTATTTATTTAAAAGATAGGAATTATAAAATACAACAAATCGTCGAATTAGATGTAACTACCTTTCATGATGCGCTATTGCCATTGCACGCATGCAATGTGAATATGTGATACATTAATCACATGCATGTTACAAAGACACAATGATAGGTAATGTAGCATGATGCTTGGAAAAAAACGTTGCAAAAAATGATATGACATGATGCCTATAAATAAGGTGACAAAAAATTCCACGTGCCAGGATAACTTAACTATAAAAATTTGATATGACATCTGACATGTCTGAAAAAAATTTAGTACTTCAACTACTACCTCCGTCCCTAAAAATGATGATGTTTTGGGTATTCGTGCCACAAGTTTAACTCAATTTATAGAAAATACGTGCAATATTTATATCTCTAAATAATTTTTTAAAAAACTAGATCTAAAAATCTTTCTGACAATACTAATTATGATACTAATCGATGATATTTATTATTTTTAAAAATTACCGCCAATCATTTCTCGAAAAGCGGAACAACATTCTTTTTTCGAACAGAGGGAGTACATACAAAATGTGCAACATCTATATGATGTGGACATAAAAACAGAAAGGGCACGGGCTGCTATCCGTGCATGCGATTTTCCTAGAATACAGGGATTAGGTGGGATTTTTTTTTCTTAGTTTATTTACTTATTTAATTAATTTACTAGCAAATATGCTAATGTGTTATTATGGATGTATATACCATGCTAAAATTATAGAATCTGTTACACAACTATAAAACTGTTATGTGGCACACAGAGTACTTTAAAACAGCTACATACATGAATCCTCTTAGACCTTCTCTCATATGAAAATAGAGTGCAATGGAGCTGAAATATCAGTTTTCTCAGCTCCACCCAACACAAGTGGAGCCCTCCTTGCATGGATGACAGATTTGCCCTTGACAGCCATGAAGAGGGCAGCCGCAGCGTGTCGACTGTGTTCATAGGGATGAGTATGCATGCATGTTATGAGCATCTGCATTGTGCTTTGTGTAATTCTCAAAAACAAGACAGTGACGGCCGGGGTAGGGGTGCAGACGTCAGGAGTAGGGGTGCAGAAATCGGGACACAGCTGCCAGGATAAAATCCTAGTTTTTGTCCTATTCGTTTGATTCAAGTTAGTTTATAGATAATTTACTAGCAAATATACCTGTGCATTGCAACGGGGCTGCTTGTTACATGTCACTTAGACCACCTGTGCCTAAAGATTTATTATATATCAATGATCGCATATGTTTGAGTTCACTTTAGAATCAGACTTTGTACTATGTTTGATCGCATAACCTATCTTGTATTATGAGTCTATGGAAGCACTCCATAATCCAATTTATTTTGGAATAGGACTCCGTACAATATGTTACTGTAACCCGTATAGTCATGAAAGAGATTTGGTCTATCAAATCTATCAAATCCATATAGATGGTTATGATCAATGTTACACAAAATAATATCCTTCTTCAATAGTATGATTCATACGTTGCTATCTAATCATTCAGATCTTGTTATAATTTTTACCTCAAAAACACCATCGATTTATCAAATTGCACCAGATCTATTGACCTGACAGATTGATTTGTAAATTTGCTAAAGATGTAATCACCAGGCATGATAGTCAGTTTAATTTGTACTTTTCTATTGAATTCATTTGTTATCTATTGCCTAAGGGAATGTTGATTTTTTCTATCCATCCATAGAAGCGAATATAAGTTTGATTGCTATTTTCAAACGTCTGTTTCTAGGAACTCCTTTGAACATAAAAAAGAGCTTTGGGGCTTTAAAAAATTTTAATTAGAGTAGTATGAAATTGAGAATAGGGCAGAAAAATCTTGTGTTCTTTTTTTTATTTGATTTCAATATATGTAATACCATATTTTAATTGTTTTAATCTTTTTTTCCAGCCAACCATACGAGTGTTTTCATTCTAATATATGCAATACCATATTTTTATAGTTTTATTCTTTATTTGTCTTGCCAACCATTAGTAGTATTCACGATAACTTTTTTCAACATATGCAATACCATATTTTCATAGTCTTTTATTATTATTTTGGCCAACCTAAAGAGTGTTTTTATTTTAATATATACAATACCATATTTTTATAGTTTTATTTATTTATTTATTTATTGTCTTGCCAACCCTAATTAAGTATTATCCAAGATAAATAAAAACAAAATCGTCTACCATAACGTGACTTTGTACGTATGGTCTAGTGGTTAGCTCGAAGGCTCGAATCCCTTAGGCAATAAGTTATTTTTGGTTTTTTCTAGCTTTAACGTATGTTGGTCATTGGATTGGGCCAGGCTTTTTCTAACTTTAGCGCTGAACTGTGGTTGGCCCTAACACGAGCCCAGGTTGCTAGGGCCACTGAGCAAGTAGACTTGGAGAGTGGGGAGCGAGGGTAAGGATATAGTTAGGCTGAATTAGAATAGAATGAGTTGGACGGAAAATAGGTGGAGAGTATTAGGGATAGAAGTATAGATACAGTAATAATATCTATAGTATAGTAGTCTGTTTTAAAATAATATATAAACAAAAAACATGGGGAGACGATAAAATGACGGACAATACTGGCATGGAAGCGGAATCGAGATTAGAAATTCAGGAGCGTGTGGAAGTAGGATAGATTTATACTCTTATTCCTTTTAGTTAAATTTTGATTAGGATTCTAATTAATTAGATTACTCTAAATAGCATTAGTTAGGGAAAGGTCAATACATATTGGAATCCGACTATGTACCAATCATCTATTCAAACTCTTACGAAGATGTATCATATAAGTCTAGATAGAAGCGTATAGTTTAGGGGAGGTGAACGAAAAAATGAGTTCTACAAAAAAATAGCAAACATGCCCGGATATTGCAATGGGAGAAAAACATATGTCAAATATTTATGAAAACTAGTCACAAAAAATATTTATGGAAAATGATAAGAGAAATATGTATTTATTTATATTTGGTCTTTTTATTATAATTTGAAATCTAGAATTTATTTTATGATAACCATGAAATCTTTAATATAATTAACTAAATGTTGGCAATAATATGACAATGTCCTATTAAGATTGTATAAAATTAAAATACAATTTTGATAGATTTTCTCATTGCAAAGCATAGAAATATTTACAAGAAAATATATCATAACTTCAAATTTTGATAGATTATTCACATGTTGCTACAATTAAATATCGAGCTCTATGAATTTCATTGACGACCATCAAAATATGTAATATAATATCTGATTAAAGTTTTTTTTGAGTAAATATCTGATTAAAGTTGGGAAGGATCGGAGTTAATTGCCCATATGTCAATGATTGGTTTATCCGTCGATTTAAAAATGGCGTAAATTAAAGCAGTAGCTAGCGATCATTACCTAATCTTTGAACTACAGAAGAATCAAATTCATAATAGACTGGATCAACTGCACTTACATTTCCTTTTCCCCGGTTCAGTTGTGTATCAAAATTCACATCGCCCTGTCCATCCTCCCGACGCAGATACTGGTCAGTAGGCAGCAGCCAACTACGGCTGTACGACGATGGTAGATGCCCTCAGCCGCTTGGCTCAATGATAGGGATTACAAGATTTTTTTTCTTTTATTTTTAGCAAAGATGGATTAGCGGATGGAAAACCGTAATAGAAACCTTTTCTATAATTACACAGTACAACACAAACGTCCATAATATGCACGCATGCTTATCCCCTATAATACACGTGTAAACTCTACCCTTATGAACACCTCTAAAGGACTGAGGTGGCAGATCTGGAGATTCCTGAAGTCACTATAGACGCCTCGTGTCGATGGAAACGTCGCTTATCACTTTAAGCATAACACCGGTAAATCCTAGAATAAATCTAGAAAAATATGATCACCCGTGCCAAGTTGTGGATTTAAACTCAGATTCTACTACAAGAGATCTACCCAATTGAGTTCTTTTTTTTTTTTTTTGATACTCTACCCAATTGAGTTCGCGTAACAGAAATCCTTGAATCACCGCAACAGACCGAAAAGAGACTACTTGCCTTCCTTCCAATTGGGCTTCATCTTGGACTTTGTGGCCCAACAGGCCTAGACGATCCAACAGTTGAGAGATGACTCGATCCTCCTTGAATCGTTTTCGTCGCCTAGAACAGCCTTGCCCGCCACGCTCAGTCCCTGTGCCAGATTGACCCCACCCCTCTGTAGCGCACACAGTCGTCGGCCCACCTTGGACTCTACGCCGTCGACCCCGCTCCTCCCCTACGTCACTCAGCGGAAATCTTGGAGCTTCACAGGCGAAACAGAAAGGCATCGCACACGTGGAGCTGCTCAGATCTACTCCCTCCGTCCCATTGAGTATGCCGCCTAGGAAACGTGTTTGTGAGGGGGACACGGTTTTCCAACGACAAAGTCCATGGGACAGAGGGAGTAGCTATGACACGGTGAACGGTGGCTAGAGGACATCTAGCTTTTCATCGCCCTTGTCCATATCCCTAGCATCGAGCTTGGTACATAGCCTAGGGTCCCTACCATCGAGTTGACTGGTTGCGACAGCGGATGTCCCTGTCGTCCTTGAGCTCATCGGGATTAGCGCAATCATGATTTAACCTGTCCAATCCAAATCTTTGAAAGTCGATTTGTTAATTTGTTGTTGTCTTGTACGTAGAACTTTTGTTGCTTCTAATTTCCAAGTGCTGGAAATTTATTGTTGAGGCTTCAGAGTCTTGAAGGAAAAAAGAAGGATTTTTCTTTCTATTCCAAGTCGCACTTGCCATAGAACAAGAAAGAATGACAGCTAGCCAGACCAAAATTGCTGGACGAAAAAATAGGTTAAAATTTTATCTTTTTAGTGTTATATATAAGGTATAATATAATAATAAAGACTAGAAAAAGTGCTCGTGCGTTGCAACGAGATACGTGTTGGAATAAGATATCATATCATTGTTGGACATGTGAGTTTTAGCATTGGTCATGTTCGAGTCACATAAGCACAATTACTTGGTAGTAAAAACCTTTGTTTCTTACAAAGTCAAAGATTAAAATGGTTGTGGTTCCTTTTTTTTTCGTTACTCTTATTATATTTATATAGCAAACATGTTCATGTATTATAACGCGAGAAAACATTGTTTGCTTTAGATATGATGTGTAATCGGTATGGAGGTATAGATAAATATATAGATTAGGATTTCTATTGATGTTAATAAAATTTCTTTTGGAGTTGCTCTCAAAGGCTTAGCAATGCGATGCTCTAACTGTAACCCTGCCCATATAGTTCAGACATTTAGGTATTTGGTTTTATTTTTTCTTGCATGCATGAAAATGACAAGAAAAATACATACATTTTTCAGATAAAAAAGAAAAAACCTAGAGTCTTGTGCTTGTTTAGCTGCAAGGGGAAAAAGGGACATTACCTGCACGTACTCTCGTCCCTCCACCTCCAGCCAACAAAGGTCAGTAATAGACCCAAATGCTTGGCTATAAGCCAAGTTATAAGAGTTATGTTTACTTTTTAGTTCCTATCGCATCGAATATTTAGACACTAATTTAGAATATTAAATGAAGACTAACTACAAAACTATTTTGTCAGGCGGAGGCTATTTCATAAGACAAATCTATTAAGCCTAATTAGTCTATAATTTGATAATGTTGTGTTACCTTAAACATTTGTTAATCATGGATTAATTAAGCTTAATAGATTCATCTCATGATGTATTACATGGTGGTGTAATTAGTTTTATAATTAGCTCATATAGCAATCTCTTAGCATCACTATTCGATGATGTGACACGGACTACTTTTTAGTCCCTCGAACTAAACACCCTTGAGAGAAGTTATCTCCAAAAGTTTTTTTATTGTTATATGTATTCCTTCTCTTTTTTATTCCTCCTCACATACATCTCTATTGGGACCTGCTAGTGTCTAAGTATCCATGCCCAATTTGTTATTTACATAAGAGCCAAGCTCTCGTCTCTCTCATCCCTTCTCTTTTCCATATTAACATTAGATTGGCTATAAGCCCATTATTGTACATGCACTTAGTCTCCACTTGAGGGCCGTCAGGTCAACGCCGGCCATGCATGCTAATTGCCATGCTACAATCTATGAGTGAGATTTAGTATAACACACCCTCGTTGGCCCTTTGATTGATTTCCCCTCCATCCATCACCTAGCTTGCTAGCCAGAAGCTAGCAAAGAACCATCACAATCAACAGCGCTCCATCTCCACGCCAGCCTCCACTGCTCTATAGCATGACTCTGACGACGGCGTCGGCGCAGCCGGCCGGGCCGCATGCAGGTGACCAACTTGGACGGCCAACCGCAACAGCACTATTTTTAACTTGATTTATGTAACTTGGTTATGTATTGTATTGGATTTGGGTATGGTCGGTCGCCCCTGTCACAAAGCGTAGCAGGTACCGTCTTCCTACCATATTGCGACCGACTCAGACAACATGCACATGTTTAGTTAGTTACTACTTAGTAGCAAAAGTGTCTGTGCGTTGCAACGGAAAAAATGTATTATTAGACATTTATGGCGAACGCAGGGGAAAAATGTATTATCCGGCATTTATGGAGAACAAAAACATGAATAGTACATATTTGTTTATTTATATTTATGTTTTACCGTTTCTATAGATTTTAATAATTTGTTTTATGATGACAAGACACAAATAATACTATGTTAACAGTGGCAATAATATAACTATGTCCTATTAACCTATATCAAATTAAAATTAAGTCATTGGGCATTGCAAAATAGAGTTATTTAGACTGAATAAGATAACAAAGTGCTTTTTTCTCAAAAAAAATTAGATAACAAAGTGCTTAATATTTTAGTTGAAGGTTTGATTAGCTACACCATTGGTCGATCCAAGTTCTAAAAAGAATTTATTTTGTTTCTAATCAAAATTGCATCGATCATGAGATACGGAGAGTGCTACTGAATACATTTTGAAATCGATAATTGCTAGATGCCAGTTGTTCTTACTCGTGTGAACATGTATCATGAATTCAGTTTACATGACATGAAGAACGGCATGACCCAATACATCTTTGAATCTTATAAGAAACATTTGAAAATATTATATTAGTTCACTAAAAGTTTCATTCTTAATTAAAACTAAATCAATAATTTTGTGGTCAATTGTGTATATATTATAGGGTAGGGTCAATTATGATTATTTTTTATTATTTTTTATATTATATATAAAACGTGGTAAAAAGGACAAAAATGTAGGTAAAAAATGTCTTCAGGACAAAACGGTGGAGGCGAGAAAAAAAATCAGCCAATCGGCTTACATGACATATATATATTTGGGACAAAAACAAATCTTGCAATGAGGGCCTGTTTGGCTAGAGTTCCTAGCCACTTTTAGACACTAAAATGCCAAACACCCAGGGGTCACTAAAGTTTAGGGCCTTTAGTCATGAAGGAGTAGCTAAAAATGACTAAAGTGTACATGAGACAGCTGCTTTAGTGGTCTTTATTCACTATACCAAATAGAGGGTCACTAAACTTTAGAGGGATCACTGAACTTTGACCACTAAACTTTAGGGACCCAAACCCTAATATACATGTATGTTATTTAGGATACATACAGAAAGAAAATTGGCTTGGGAGAAAATGGACCGATGGCCAATCGCCTCCAGTTGTTGGGTAAAAAAAGAAAATATGATAGCCAATAAGATACGAGTTTTTGCGATAAAAAAGTAAAGAACATGATTTGGGCTCACGGATCCGTGCAGGACAGGGCGGGAAAAGAGCATACGAAAAAACAAAATAAAATACATTTGTGATCTGATTGAGTTTGCGGAAAAAAGTAATATCCTGCTGATTCTTTAGGACTCGGTTATGTCTGTTTTCCTAATTATTTGCGGATTAAGAGTCCCAAGCTTATTTACATATAGAGTCCGTTGATGAATTCTTCCACCTATGACCAATACTACTTCACGGACTCTCCGTTCAAGCCTATATATATATATTATTTCTTGGACTCTCTTGTTCAAGACCACGCCTTCTCTTCCCCTCTTTGTTCGGATTCTTCTCTCTTTTTTTTCTCTGTAGATTTGTTTATTTCCACCTGCTCCTATATATATGTTCCGATTGTTAGCCTTTTTTTCAGACTTGTCTTCTTTCAAGATTTCCAACTTCCATTGTAATTTTCTCTCTGTTTTCTCTCTCGAGTAATTACCATTGTAAATTTTTTTCCTTTGTTTCCCTCAAAGTAACTACCTAATTTTACTCCTATATATTTTTTTCTGTTTCTATTTGAATTAGGATTATAGGATTCCTATTTAGCTTATTCATGACCAAAGGAACCTATTTGAATTATGATTTGTAGCTATTCGGGTGCATAAGGAGGATTCCTATTCTGTCTACCCAGGAAAAAATCTATTTAGAATACATATTTGTGTCCTAGTCATGTATGAGTTAGAATAGTGATACAGACCAACCTGTTTTAAAATCAGACTCCGTGTCACGCTAAACAAGAGCTATTCTACCTAAAGATGGAAGAAAAACTCCATTGCCTGGGTAGTTAGGAGAGAGACGGACCAAAGAATGGAGGGAGAGAAATTTTGCCTCTTTAATATTAGGTATAAATATAAATATAGATATAGATATATTAAGAAGAGAAGGCCAGACCAAACCAACAAAAAAAAATGTCTCCTTAGTATTAAAAAAAGAAAATAAAATAGAGGATAGATATAGATTTAATACATTAATAAACATACATTAAAGTGATCGTGAAGGCCTCATATTCATACTTCCTCATGTGCAGCCAGTTTTTTTTTTGGCAATGAGAGGACTTAATATTTTATTAATATATTAGCTGATCCCGGTAGTACCTATTATATTGGATATTTTATTAACCAGCGGCCGTTCAATATTTTATCGGTGTGGCCAAAGGTTTTTTCTGAAATGATGTTTTAGGCTATTTTTTATTTGTAACGAGGAACATGAGTATCTTCTTTAAAAATATAAAATAGATCTAATTGTTATGGATAGTTAGTTTTCTGATTAATAGTCAGATGTTTTTGATTAATATGAGAATTTCTAGTATTTATCTTTTCTTTCTTAGCGTGTTTGATAAGAATTAACTTGAAGCCTCCCTTGAGGCCTTGTAATAGTAAGATAAGTTTAGCTGCTTCACCACTTCTTTGTAATACTCCATTACAACAAGCATACATACAGGACACCTAAAAAGCATAAAAATCCCTCCATTCCAAATATTTCATCGCCCTATGCATATGGATATGGCACAAGTCTAGAAGCATAACAAAAACAGTACGTACAAAAACCAAAACAACTAATAATAATTTGAAACGGAAGTAGTAGTATGTATTTACCATCTCCTGAGTCAGTGGCAGATCCATCCACTGGTCGTACACAGTAAATCTCCAGTGCACTAATCAAAGGTGGCTTGGGTTTTGACGACGATGTTGCCTCAAGGTGGACATAATGAATTTGTGGACCTTGCGTAGTGCCCGTCACAACAGTAGTTAACATTTGCTCTGGCCTGAATGCACTAACTAACGGGAGATCATCAAGGAGGATATTGAATTCTCGAAATTCATTCTCTTGGAATGTCTCCACCTCAGTAAAGTATAGCACATATAGCACAGTGATACTGGGATCGGTTGGCAAACTCCCTACACTCATACCTTCTGAATGGTTTACTGGAGTGGATACGCTACGCATCACTGCAGATGGTGCAGAATAGTTGTCATTGGGATAATTCTTTACTGTCCCATTGATAATATCGGGTACTATTGTCCAGGAAGGATCATCTAGATACATCTGCCATATTCGGTCATAACGGTCATCTGGATACCTTACGAACACATATGAAGATATATATGAATGAACACCAGATGTTAAAACTTTTTGTGTATATGTACTTAGGTTAAGGAAAATTACTTCTATAGCCAACCCAGATTATCTTACCTAATGTCGCGGAAGTCCGTACCAAAGTGGTACCGACCGAGCCCAAGGCCATCTAGACGTCCCGCAGCCGAAGAGCTGAACAGAACTAGAGATTGTGTTGCATTGGAATCTGGATAAAAATTTGCCTGGAGTTGTCTCAAGTCAAGCCCTGAGATGAAAGGAAATCCTGACTGTGTGTTCGTCAAACAAACTTGCAAGTAGTTGGCAGGGGACTCAACGATCATCTCAAATGTATATGCAGCACCTTGACGTTGAATGTCCACCGTCGCCCAGTAGTTGACCCCAAGATAGAGATCAAATGTAGGATGCATGTTTAGCATATCATAGTTCCCATACCGAAAGACAGCCCTGACCAGGTACTTTCCACCCGGTGTTAGGGACTGCAATGTGTAGCAGTTACGCGTTCCATTGGGGAAGAAGCGAAGGGTTTGGTACCTCTGAGGCAGGGAAAGATCCGGCTCCATGTGGATCAGCCCAGAGTCAATGAAACCCTCATCAGATACATATGTTATGCCTGTCTTGGAATCTGTGTAATACGGGCTTTTGGTATACCCACAGTCGATGCTTATGAAACCTGACAAAAGAAACATACATATATATGAAGAAAGACATACCGGAAGTGTCAACAATCATGGTAGTAATTGTGACATAAATCAGTGCTAGCAGCGTAGGGCACAAATTAAGGGCTGCGCAGTTCGGAGTGAGTCAGCTGCTAGTGTCAGCAATATAATGTAATAAATAAGCACCAAAATACTGATAAAAGAATTTGCATGTCACGTTTTTTTTAAGAAGTGGATATCATCCGGTATATGTATACTCCTGAGAAAAATGAAGTAAAAATCTCATAATTCTTCACATGGAGAATATCATTAAATATTTGTACTGAAGAAGCACAACAACTAGTAAATATAGTAGCATTGTAGCAAGCTAGGTTTTGAGCTTACCAAGGCTATCTAGCTGACCATGGATGCCAAAGAAGCTCAAACTCAACGACGCAATAACCAACAAGAACAAGTTCACAGCAAGATGCAGCATGGTCTCTTGACAACATTTATTTCCTCCGATCGGGCGCATCGATCGTCCCTCGTCACAGTCGTCAGTGTGCCTGGCATATTACTCCTCGCTACCGAACAAATAATCCAAATCCGATCAGAGGGGTATGTGTAGACCAATCAATAGCACTGCAAGATGGGTAGAGTAGGGTAGGATGCCATTTGTAGACCTGGGCAAATGATCCAAGATACCGTTTGTAGGAATCCAGCTTAGCTTGTCATAGTACTCGTCGCCACCTTGTCATGGCATGTATGGATCTAATTTGTAGACCTGGGCAAATGCCATTTGTAGAAGACCTGGGGCTGGGCAAATGCCGTCATGGATCTAATTCGACAAACTCTGGCTGGATCCCTCAGTTTTTGCCGGTTTTTAAAGATCTGGCTTTTAGAATCTAGGTGGGATCCAAACGTGCCAGTTCCTGCTATCGGTTTTTGCCGGATTCTTAAAAACTAAGAAGCTATTGATACTCAGCTTTTGCTAGTTTTTGTGTTCTATGGAGCATTAAATGAAGTCAGATTCTTAATAAGTGGGGAACCAAACATCCCCACCCGGAATACATATTTTAGAAACTAGAGGCCAAAACCGACATGGGCTTGGTGCGGAAAGGCATGGTATGGGTCCGGTCCAGCATGGCCTGCGTAGTGCCGGTGCCTACCATGGCCCGCCCCATGCCCGTGCCGAGGCTAGGAACTCGGCCCGTAGTGTCGGCTCAGGCATGACACGGCTTTTGGGCCGGCACGATGCGGCACGGTCAATTGCAATCGTTGGATTTACATTATTTGAATAGCAGCCATTGGATTCAAAACCCTAGTTACAAAACTAACTTCACCAACACACGCAGCTGGTAGTTACCCATCCTGATGCAATATCTCCAGCAGTGGTGGCGAGATGCAGCGGCGATGGCGCGGCACAGCAGCAGCTCTAGAGTGCTGCCTCCGGCGATGGCACAGTACAACAGCGGCTCTGGAGTGAAAGACGACGGCAGCATGAGGGCACGACACGGTTCAAGCGCCATAGTGCCGTGCCTAGGTCGCGCCATCGCCTTGGGCATAGTGACAGAACACGGGAGGGCCGCCGTACCTCCTTGCCGTGCCTGGACGGCCCGGTTGTACATCTTTAGTTATGGACTAGGTACGACTCAACAGCACTGAAATAGGAGAAACGACTTTGTGCGAGGTGTCGCACACCGGCTTCCGTGCGACAAGACTCAACACAGGTTTACATGTCCCATCAGGTAGTTGTCGCACGGGAAAAAAAATTCTGACCCACGTTTCTAGGCCACGGCTGTCGTACGGGTGAAGACGTGCGACGGCACCGCAGAAATTTCCTTTCCGTTAGAGCATCTCCAACAAGTTTGCAAAATCACTTGGCAAATTTGGATTTTTGGCAAAACCATAAAACCTTCCTCCAACAACTTGGCAAAAGCACTTAGCAAATTGACAAGCTTAACAAAAAAATATGTCTTTCGGGCGCAAATTTGCGCGCATGCCAGCGCTTGGCATCGGCGTGTATGCCAGTTTATTTCTCTGTCACATGCAGGTGATGCGGCTGCTTGGCCTCGTGCAGGTGGCCGGCATAGAAAGTGACAGGTGACAGAGAATCGGCCGGCAGCACACGCAATGCACCGTGCTTGGCCGGTACCTGATGGATGACAGAGACAAGCACAGTACCAATGTACCATGCACTGCTGCTGCTGTTTGGAGATGTCCTATTTTTTCATTGACAATATCAATGACAGAGACAAGCACAGTACCTGTTCGGCATGACAAAACAGGAGCACCTGCATTTGGCCGGCCCTGAGTAGAAGGTGAACCGATAGGTGAAGTCATGAACCTCGCGTGCGCGGGTTGGAATTGTATGGCACCGGCCCCACCAAAAAATTAAGATATGTGGGCCACTAATTTTCAATTTGCCAAGCTCAAATGCCAACTTGTTGAAGATGTCCTATTTTTTTACTTGCCATTTGGGTTTGAGACTTGGCAAAACTAGAGATTTGCCAAGTGATATTTGCCAAATTATTGGAGATGCTCGGTATCAAATTAAACATGGCCGGCCGGTGACCAAAAAAAAAAAAAGGATAGAGACGTGGGATTCTTTGGCAATCCCTAGTGTTTGTATTTTTCCTTGGCTTTTTGAATTTATAGTATAATAAAGGATGATATATATGACGATGTTTACTAAGGCCTTGTTCCGATTGCAAGTTTGTGCAATCTAAAAGTACTATAGTGTTTCGTTTGTATTTGACAAATATTATCTAATCGTGGCCCAACTAGATTCAAAAGATTCGTCTCGTGATTTACAGCCAAACTGTGCAATTAGTTATTTTTTTTACTTACATTTAGTGCTCCATGCATGCGGGTAAAAATTGATGTGATGGAAAGAGAGTGAAAAAACTTGCGCAAATTGATGAATCTAAACAAGGTCTAAGTAGGACCATATATATGTTGATGTTTACTAAGTCAAAGCGATTAACCAGACTGCATGCATTGTACTGTTATGGTCGACAACTATCGTTATTATTGGTAGCAAAAGGTCAATATATATAAGATGGTGTTTCTTTCAAAATTTGTGTGGAATCTCAAATTCCAAGTCAAATAACCTAATCGATTAAGTAAATTCCAGATCCTCCAAAATAAAGGGATCCAAACAGCATTGTTTTCACCGAGAAGAGAGCCAAGCTACTATACAAATGTCAGTGTGTATATATACACACATATACACAGAGCACGCATGATGCATTTCGCCATAGGTAGGTTACTGCGTTCTTCTTCATCTCCAGTCCGGATCTCGGTTGTCATGTGTATTTCTTTGTTCTTATTGCTTTAGAAAAAGACATCTTCTTCATAATTACTTTGGAAAAAAGAATGTCCCTTAATTTCTCGATTATTGATTCTTATTGGTATTATTATAACAGTTTCAAGAGAGAGAAAAGCTAAGGATACTTCCTGACCATGCCTAGTGCGTTGCCGGACTCGTGGCCTGATCTGGTTGGCAAGATCCTCGATTATGCGGTCAGCGTTATCCGTGCAGAGCGGCTAGATCTAACACAAGTTAAAATACTACTTCTGGGCGAGGAACCAGAACCACTCCAAAAAGGAGCTGTACGTGTTTGTATCTACAGCGATGTCGACGACTACGGTGATCGCCTCGTTGCTTACCCGCCTCCGTATATTGGCTAGATTGCTTGGCAAGAAGCATCATCAATTGAATAATGAGACTTTTACCTATATACCATTATCGAAGATGGTCTCTTTCTACGTGTCACTAAAAAGTTGAACGTATCGTGATGCCATGAAGCTAAAATTGGTTAGCTTTTATGCCATTTCGTCCACTTTTATAGGTAATGGTGTCAATCTATAGTGCAAAAAGTCTAAATACATTCAAGAACTTATTTCTTCCTTTAATTTGAATCCTTTATTTCTATCCCATCGGGACAGCTTGCAGTCGTGATGCCTCCGTCCTTGTGCGTCCGCCGCCGCCCTGCACGCCAGAGAGAGGCCGTGGATGGTGCATCGGCGGCATTCTGCCGAGAGAGCGTGTGCTGGTCGGACGACAGCTTCTAGTCATCTGCGGCGTCTCGTTCGGCCAAACGTCCAAGTCCGGCTAGGCTTTCAAAATCCCGGCGATGGAGTCGGAGGTCATCTCCCACAGCTCCTGGCGCACGCACGTGAAGCTCCTACTCCAGCGCCGGGCGGTTGCCATGGCCACGCTGGACGCCAGCCTCCTCGCCGAGATCACCGGCACGCACCGCAAGCTCATTTAACCGCTAGTGGAAGGCCTTTCCCACTAGCGGCAGTGAGAAACGCCAGTGGAGACCCCTTCACGAACTGCCAGTAATTTCTGTACTAGCGCGCGCAGCCGCGTCGTGGCCGGCGAGCCGTGCAACATCGACTATTACCTGCTACTGGGCGTGTGGCACTGGGTGCACACACTGGTGCTGCTCCACTTCGACGACCGCGACGGAGAGCGTGCGACCATGTCTACCCTCACCAGCATCACGGGCACCCCACCATGCCTCCACTCCTATGGTCCGGCCCTCTTTGCCTACTGCGTGCCAAAGACGCGACAGCATGCTCCTACTCAGGAAGAGAGAAAGGAGGATAAGAGTATGGGATAAAGATATTTTGGACACTTTCACTGGCTAGGCCCATATGTCAGAGCAAGCAAACAGCAAAAATCAGACGGGAGGTGGATGGAATGGCATGCAAGGTAATAGATCATGGCACAACAATGCGTTCCAACTTTTTAGTGGCACATAGGGCGGAACCATCCTTCGTAATGGCACACGGGTAAAAGTCTCTTGAGCGATTGTGATGTCTCAAGTTCCTTTTATTTCATGGTTAATTTCATATATGTACGTGTCTACTTTTAACGAAATCTATTGAGGAGTTAGTGTGTCCTAATCAATATATGTAATTAGTTGAATTCCTTGTGCGTTGTGACAAAAATTTTTAGTTAAGAGTTTAGATGACCATTTGATGAGTTTATGGCCACACAAATGGTGAATCAACTGTTTAATTGATGCTTTAGTAATAATTAGGTAAATACCCGTGCGTTGCAACGGGAACAAAATACACAGTGTATAGATACAACGGCGTACAAAATACAGTGTATAGATACCATGGCATTCCTTTGGATGGGATAGATCAACAATGATAAGACATCATCAAATATCCATTCCCTTCCCCTTCGCTCAATCACCCCCACTTCGCTTGGTCTCCTCATCTGTAAACGTCTCCTTTTTCCTCCTATATATATATATATACATCGCTCCCTCCTTCCCGCGCCACCCCCATCCCCTCGCTCTCGCCCTCTCTTTATCTCCCATGTGCACATTGCCGCGCCACCTTGCCGAGGGAAGTTATCACATCCTGCGTCTGACCAGATCTGGAGGATGATTTCGTGGGGTGAAAACACCCACTACAAATGCTCTTAGCACGGGCCCAACCACAACTTCAATGAAAACAACCTAGTTCATACCATAACCATGTTTATCGTAACTATTGTACCACGTTTTGTCTGGGATGAGCTTACGATTCAGTTCTACATTAATTAAAAATCTCCTGAAATTTCCATAAGTCAATAGCCCAATCAAAAGGTTGATGGATAAACTACGCATGATGAAACATAACCATGCTAATTCATTATCTCTTATGGGCCACTCAGATAAAACAAAAATGTAAATCTGCCACAATATTAGGAACCTTTGTTCATCAGTATGTTCAGTCGTGGAACCCCATTGAGGCTAATATTAGTCTTCCATTTAGACAGACAAAGAGCAAGTCCATACCAACATAGGCGCTAAGCTATGATAAGGAACTGTGATTTGAACAACCACGGGCTGCTTGAAATTGTAAATGAAACATCACACGCTATTATCGGTTTTCAAGGCACCCGCATAACCAACAGGTTCTATGTCGTTTGTAGGAGGGCTACACTGGCACCGAGGGCAGCAAGGAAATTTTGGCGTACAATCCTGAAATATTCTTTCCCTTTCCTGCAACCTACACTGACACAAATGCATTGTATAATTACGTATAAAAGAACATTTCAGTTTTCAGAGTAGAAGCATGTAGAACATATGCCTAGTGCTGTAAGAATGTCTCCTTCCTAAAACTGAGACATGATAGAAAGAAAACAAAGGTTTACAAATAGATTTGCACCACATAGGAAGCCACTGCTCACAGTAAGTCAAATTCAATTGTCGAAAACCAAGAACAATGCTATCATAATATGCAACCACCGATTCAGAAACATATCTTTAAATTTTGAGATGATTTGAATGATAACCTTGATGCTTAGCTCTGTTATTAAAAAAAAATTGCTAGATAAGAAGATATTACATCCAATGTATCAATACAGCTCAACTCAAAGGTGTAGAAGCCATCTACTTGCGAAAGAACTTTTAACCACAAACTTTGTTTGATGGGCTTACCGTTACAACTACTAATCAGAACAAATGGAAGACCCAGTTGATGAATATGTGATCAAACCTGTTAAGTGTGCCTGGCCTGCCACTTTTACGAATTGGATTTTTGCAGCACTCTTAGTAATTTTTGAAAGAAAATTTAACCTCAAAATTTGTCTCATGGGCATATGTTACTACCTTAATGGCTGCCAATACTATAATAGCTATGTACATCGCTATGTAGGGAGACAAAAGTTCAAGTACCAAATTTTCTTTATTAGTGTTTACAATTAGGTTATGCAACAGGACACAATAGATAGTGGGAAAACATTAGCTAACAGATTATTTGCAAACTGAGACATTTGACTGCACTTCCTTGGGGCCATTTCATGATGCTAGCTCTAGTACAGAAGAAAAAGACCTGCTTACAGAAGAAAAAGACCTGCTTACCAGTTGTGCTCTGATTTCTCCTACAGGTATCTGGAGCACTTGGAGAAAGCTGGCGATTAAGAGAAAATAAAGCACAGAGGTCAGTGTAGCGAGAAAGGGGCAATCCCCAAGGTGATCCCAAGTATTGTCAGGCTCCTTGTCAGTCAGGTTGCCATGCAAAAATGTATCACAGCTCTCAAAAGCTCTGCAAGAAAAAGAACTATATGGTTAAACCTTCCTGTAAATAAAATGTTATCCGAGCATGCTGTCAATCAAAACCGAATTAATTTTCTGGATCAACTCTTGAAACTTGAAGATGCCGTGCTGAATCTTAACCGAGCAAAAGACCAAAACCTATTGGCACAACCTTTTAACTGCACTTATGCTCTCCTGAATTTCATTGCTGATTCAATCAGCTAAAAGGGAGACTACAGCTCCTCCATACAGATTTCTCCAAATTCGACTCGTTGACAATTGAATATTCATTAGTACCTTTCAAACAAGTAATTGTGAATCCACTTGAATCACAGCAGGTAATTCCAAACATCCCTGAACGAATAGGAGCTGAAATAGTAGTTCTATAGCATACCAATGCAGCAATGCTTCCAAGCCGGAGGTACTGATTACTGAACTGGACTGATGCCTTCTATCTGGAGCAGTAGATCAAGGTGTACCTTTGACGCGACGATGCAGGGGGACTTGGCCTAGAGAGTCGTCAGCACATTATACTGGAGCATTGAAATTTAAAGCAGTTCGACAAACCAAACTACTAATGTACTGCCTAATACCATCGGCGAGGAAGGCCACTGCGTCAATCTGAGACGTCTCCCGAACCTCCCTTCCTAATACCATCGCACTACGTAGAAATTGATTTGTAAGGACACTTGGCTTTTATTTGTAAGGACGGTTTGTGTTTCAACCGCCCTTACAGTAGTGTGTCGGGCCCCAACTAGTTACCCGTCCTTACAAATGTATTTGTAAGAGCGGTTAGGGATTGAACCGCCCTTACAAATGCATTTGTAAGAGCGGTTCAATTACCAACCGCCCTTACAAATGTGTCTATTTGTAAGGGCGGTTCAATCACCAACAGCCCTTACAGTACTCATTTGTAAGGGCGGTTGGTGATTGAACCGCCCTTACAAAGATTCATGGGGTCAAAATTTAAAAATTCAAAATTTGAACCATTCAAAATTTATCAAATGAAATATTGACTATTACAACAAATGTAGACCTTGATGAGTTTAGCAAACTTGGTATTTATGACTTCTCTATTTGAAACATTTTAGGGCTTCAAATGTTAGAGTCTAAGTGTTATTTTTTTAAAAATCCAAGATTTGACTAGATCAAACATGGTCAAATAAGGCACTAAATGACCTCAAATAAAAAAATTTTGAATACCAAGATTATACAAGTCATCAAGATCTCTATTTGATACATATGTCATTGCTGCATTTGAGAAAGTTTTAGTAAACACTAGTCACAAATTTTAAAAATCCAAGATGTGACTTGGTCAAACTTGGTCAAATGAGGCACTAAATGGCCTCAAATGAAAAACTTTTGAATACCATGTTCGTCAAACTCATCAAGATCTACATTTGATACATAGGTTAGTTTTGCATTTGAAAAAGTTTTGATAAACACTAGTCACAAAATCTTGAATCTCACACAGAGTTTATGAAACTAAGTGTGAGACTTGTGGATTTAGAATTACACTTTGCTAACACTTTGTCAAATACAAAAATGTCTCATGTATCAAATTTAGATCTTGATGAGTGGACCAATCTTGGTATTCATGACTTTTCGAGTTAAGACCATCAAGGGTTTTGAAAACTAGTCTGTATCTATCAAAATTTGAAAATTTAAAATTTGGACCGTTTAAAATTTATCAAATAAAATACAACAATTATAGACCTTGATGAGTTTAGCAAACTTAGTATTCATTACTTTTCTATTTGAGACATTTTAGGGCTTCAAATATTAGAGTCTAAGTGTCATTTTTTTAAAATCCAAGATTTGACTTGGTCAAATATGGTCAAATGAGACACTAAATAACCTTAAATAAAAAAATTGAATACCAAGATTATTCAAATCATCAAGATCTATGTTTGATACATAGATCACTCTTGTATTTAAGAAAGTGTTAGTAAACACTAGTTACAAGTTTTAAACATCCAAGATGTGACTTGGTCAAACTTTTAATATTTAATATATCCTTTTTGTTAATTGTTAATTGTTCTCTATAAAAACATATATTTTAACCATTTAATATATCCTTTTTGTAATTTTTGTATTAATAGCCTAATAGGTAATTTAAATTTTCCTTTTCTCTCTTTCATGGTGCTTGAGCTTTGAATGGAGCAAATTACACCTTAGTTTTGAAGCTTGATGTAAACTAGTTAGAGAAATGAGCTTACGTACACCTTTTAGTAGTGCCTCTTGCTTTATTTTAGTGGAGATTACACCTAGTTTCATGTAGATATATTGTAGACTTAGGATTTGTTTTTTTCATTTTGTAATTTTTTTCTTTCATGAGATTGGAATGGGGTTGGCATGAAAGTTAGCGAGTAAAATATTAATTGTTCTCTATAAAATCATATATTTTAACTATTTATTACATATTTCCTTGTTTAAAAGATGGAGTATAGGAAATCTTGGATGTATAGTTCGTTGAGGTTCACGACAAGCTTCCATGATGGTACAATGATCTGTCCCTGCTTAGATTGCAAGAATCTTACGGCATTTTCAGATGTGTCTACCATTAGGTCACATCTAATTATGCGAGGATTTGTTTCGGACTACACGGCCAACACGACTGATTATTGAGTAGCGTTTAAACGCCGTGTAAATGGCCTACACGGCCGAAGTCGGCGAACAGGGTGAACAATATTAAGGCATCTTACTAAAATCATCTATTTTTTTGGAAAGGTTATATGCCAAAATAATATTATCATGCAAGTTTGTAGATTTTTATGACGAAGTTTAGATATTTCTACAATTATTTAATGGAAATTTAGAGATAGAACTATGAATCATCTATAGCAAACAAATGATTTTTTGGTCTAACTGTAGAATATTGACTTGAATGAAATGTATGACCCAAAACATACTTTTATGATTTTTTTTAATTTAACTAGAGCCACACGTAGTTCAAGTAAGACTTATTTTTAAGAAACATGCATAAATTCTTTTAAACAATAGAAAATAGTAGATCTATTCAACATTTTCTTAAAGCCCTACAAAACAACATATATATTGGTTTTTGCTTGTAAAAACATTTTGTACTATAAAAGATATTTTTTTAGGTTGATGAAGATGGTGCTTTATCTATTTACTCAATAATAGAGAAAACAAATAATAAATTATTATTAGATAGTAAAGGACAAATCAATTTGGTATTTGGCCCATCAGCAACTCAGCCCATATCAGAGCATACACGTTTTTCACCGTTGGATCGACTACGAATGGCTCATACGCGAAATTCTAGAAACCCTAGTGCCCTCACTCTCTTTTCTCCCTCAGTCCCTCACGCACTCCCCCTGAACTACTCTCCTCTCTGGCGGCGCAGGCAGGGATGAGACGAGTCCCCTTCGATCGCCCTAGGTTGTCCCGCCCCCCGGAGGACTCCGCACTAGCGCCGCACCTAGACCTAGCTCACCGTCCTCGAGCTCGGACCCCTCCCCACCACGGTTTTCCATCCGCACATGTAGATCCAGCCATGGAAGCCACAATCTCCCTTTGCGTGGAGTTTGCTGCTGCTGATTGTAGGCACGGTGAGCCCATCATCCTCTCTCCTTCTCCTTTGTCAACCTCCCTCACCCTCTCTCCCTCGCAGATCCGGTAGCGAAGGCATCGGAGGCGGCGGCGGCGGGCTAGGGTGATGAGCATCGGGGTCCTCTTACTTTCCGGCACCGTTGCTGCTACCAGGTCTCTCCCTCCCAATGTGTCGCTGTACCAGTTTGATATTTGTGATATTTAGTCTTGGCAAAGCCTCCCTTTGTACCAGTCTGATATTTGTGATATTGTCGATGTACCAGTTGATTGCAAAATTGATTGAACTGGATGAGAATGGAAGTTCACAGCACAAAGAAGGTCGTGGTTTAAACTATGCTTATAACTGTCAGTCTAGGTGGATTAAATTTTCTTCTGGGAATTATCATACGATTTTGGATCATTTTGGACTATGGGTGCTTCTGGCCATCATTGTTGAGTAGCATTTTAGCTCTAGTGCAGAATGTAATTGGGTAAGAGTGGTCCTCTCTAGTACTGTAGGGTCTATCAATAATGGTATTGACTACTGAATATATTCAGGTTTCAGCAAAAGAGTGATGCTCCATCGTACTACTATCTTTCTTCTTTCGTTCTTTAATTGTTTACTAGTGACACCTACTAGTGACCATGGATGACTTGTAAATTCTATGTTCTTTGACATAATAAAGTTTAAAAATGACATTAAGTACTATGCATGAACTCAGTTGATTGCCATTGCTGCAAACTAGTAGTGACTAGGCTCACTGAAAAAATTCTCATTCAAGATCCGTAGTCCTCGGCAATTTTTTCATTTCCTCTATTTTCTCATGCATATAGGCACCAAATCTGTGACATGGAAAAAAGATAGTGGTGGAGGATTTGACACATAAGCTGATGGGCTCTATTCTACATGGTGGGGAACACCATGACTGCTTAGCCAAGGTATTGCGCTTGTTGGTTATGTTCTTAGGCATGTTTTTGTTTATTTGTGAGGAAGTAAAATTCCTGAAGGATCCTTTCTTGCTAATTGAGTATAGCAGTTAGACAATTTAGGCCTGAATCTCATTGAATCTTGCAAGTATTAAGACATAGACTGTTGCCATATATTGATAGGTTTTAAGATAGATCTAGTCTAGTGATTGAAACACGTTTTACAGTGCCTCACTTGCTCTGTTTATCCGTTGTCATCCTTTGTGTTTTCCAGGATTGGGACATTGCAGGCAGCGGTCATGTTCTTGTGCAGGTGTCGATGTTCTGCGGTCATGTTCCTGTGCATCAAGTACTAGGTAGAAAATATTTTTCCGCTCGCCTCCAATAATTTGTTTTTGTGTTGATGGTTTGATGTCATCTTAGATTAAGGTATTTAATGGAGCAATGACAGATTATCATTAGTCAAGAACTCTAAGTTACTTGTCTACTCTAGTTTTGCACTTTGTTAAAAGGTCCAAGTGACTTTAGTTATGCTTGGTTTATATCTTGGGAAAGGTATGACTGTTTTGCACACCAATACCACCGATAAGGTCATCTCATTAGTAAATAAAGTAGAACAAATCCTTTTATGTTACTCGACTTTTAGCTTAAGTTTCATTCTTCTAAATAGTATTTATGGTTATCCATTTTAGAATGTCAAGGATGATACTATCTTGGAATTTTGGCTACGTACTGGTTGATTTCTGTTTGCTAATTTCCATTTCCATGATCACTATGATTCATTGTTAACCATAAAAGAAGTTTGCAACACCGATATGTTCTTGGAATTTCTATCTGAGTTTAGGTTTACATGGTTACAATCTTGCTGATTGTATTTTTACGTGAGCCATGCTGATTTCATACACTTGGTTGTGATGGTTGCAGATTATAGGCACACTCGCTTATGTACATGTCCACTTGCTTGTGATAGTTACTGGTTTACAGAGGCTCATTCACTTAGTAATTAGGTGAAAATAGATACACATGTTTGCTATATGCAGAATTTAACTTTCTGAATACATTATATCACCATGCAGTTTCTGAAATAGTTTTAACATACATGCTGTATGTGGCTGTTGGTACTTGGAACTTTGGAATTTTTGACACTAGCTGCTGGCAAGAACTTGGCACTAGTTGCTGGCTGGGATTTGCTTGGTGCAGGAAAGAACATGTTTAGTTGGCTGGATCATTTTGTAATCATGTTTAGTTGCTGCATAATGCTCTTGTGTTTACGGATGCATATATATGTACATATGATGGTCAGATTTAAATTTGAATTATATATATGCATATATGGATATTGTCCGATTTGAATTTGAATCATTTATTTTTTTTTGTTGAAAAATCCACTATAGGGGCGGTTCTTGATTGAACCGCCCTTACAAATAAAACACTAGGGACGGTTGGTTCAACAACCGCCCTTACAAATAGCATTTGTAGTTGGTTCAACAACCGCCCTTACAAATAGCATTTGTAAGGGCGGTTGAATCACAACCGCCCTTACAAATGCTATTTGTAAGGACGGTTGGATCACCAACCGCCCTTACAAATGCTATTTTTAAGGGCGGTCACGAAACCGCCCTTACAAATCATCGATTTGTAAAAGCGCTTGGGTAAGGACAGGTAGCCCAACCGCCCTTACAGTGCTTCTTTACCCGCCCTTACAAATACTTGGTGTAGTAGTGTCGGCGAGGAAGGCGAGCCGTCGTGCTGGAGCAGGCCGAGTGCACCTTGGGCGAGCTGCAGCGGCGTGATGGCGAGCACGGGGCAAGCTGCATCTGCTGGACTGCGAGCGCGGCTGCATGGGCATACTACGCGTGGTGGCGGCAGTGTCCGCAGATGTGTGATGGCGGGGTGGGACGGAGGCGTCGGCCATGGCAGCGGCATGGGGTGCTCGTCGCCGGTGAAGGGCCAAAAAAGACCTGAGCACCTGAGACGCAGAGGAAGGCGGCGTGAAGGGCACATGGAGGAGGCATGGCGGCGTCGGAATCTGGTGTACGGGCGGGCGGCACATCAGAAGGGACCAGGTTCTTTCCTTTTTTTTTTTACAGAGCCGAGCGGAGCGGTTGCGGGGAGAAGTCGATGCGAGGCCGGGTGAAACCATCGCGCGTGGGGTGAATCGAAGGACCGGGCGCAAATGATATCATGTGGGTTTTTTTAGTAGTACTAGATGAAATGCCCGTGCGTTGCTACGGTTTCAAAATCAGGCTAACACGTATGAAAGAAATACCTTCTGTGTACTATGGTTCCGATTGAGTACAAACATGGGTAACCTAAGCACTTTTGTGCGGTCCAAGCTGCAACCACAGCTTGTTTTCTCAAAAAAAAAAAACCACAGCTTGTGATTCTCTTTATTACTATAAGCACCTCCTTAGAAGCCAATGATTAAAAAAACTACCATCGAGCCCCTCAAAAAAAAACTACCATCGACACTTAAACTGTTTACTTTTTGGATCTACCTTAAACTAATACAAAATAAGAGGCAAAACTAAGATGCACTCCATAACCATACATGACCATGGTTAAGTAAGTCTAGTCGGTAAGCTGGGATCTTTTATCTGGGCCAAGATCAATATATTAAAAATGATGAACTTATTCAATATAAAATGGTCTGGTACATTCAATAGGAACAAATGCAAGGGCAAGACCTGTTCCAGATTTGTAGTAATTTACATTTGGAAGATGCTCGCTCAGCCTATCTTTTTATTTCCATCAGATATTGCATAGATGCAAATCTGATAGGGCATCACTCAGACTTTCTTTAAATGGGCTCTAAGGCCAATGGCACCTGAAATCGAACAGAAAGACTTCATGAGACACTTAAGCACAGGAAAGGGCTTGAAAAAAAAAAGTACAAGACTACTTTATAGAATTGTTAGTTCAAACATTTTCAAGGTCACAGCAGCAATGAGATCTACACTGGTGACACCCAAACACTCAGGCATACAGTTTTATATTAAATCCAGAATCTTTTTGCATATATGGGTCCTTGGAGTTAGTTGCATAAAGTATATTTCCATTTTTTTCCACACATACAAATATCCCCTCAGGAACTGTAAAATCCTTTATGAAACACTTATGAAATTCTGTCTATTAACTCGGATTAACATGTGTTGATGATATGAAATTCTGGAACAATTGAAATATATGAGAAGACTCATAGTATATAGCTCAAACAACACACAATAAATTCCCAGCTAAATCCTCCCAGAAAGAAACGTCCACGAGGTCATCATATAGCTAGCTCACTGGAGTGACAGCTTTACCTGGAAGTGCAGTAAGAGCAATCTTATTTCTGAATTTAGAAGATTTTACATTCCATCTAACCAATAAATTCTCATGAATCTTTGTTCAAGAAAAAAAGATTTTATTCAGAAACCAGTAGAAATTTTTGGAAAATAAAATGATTGATTGATCACTGTAATTTGTGAAAACCAATATATGCAGCAGTGGCTATGGGTGACTCTGAAAGGCAGGCTGTCAATTATTGAAAGGATGAAGTTTCAGAAGAGTATCAATAAAATTCTGAACAGAAAACAACTCATGAAATTAATCTCAGATCAGATCGGAATTGGAATTGGAATGGCAAGCAATGACTATCATTAAATTGATCTAAGATTGGATGAGTGCCAAGCAGGGGAGAGAGAGAGAGAGAGAGAGAGAGAGAGAGAGAGAGAGAGAGAGAGAGAGAGAGAGAGAGAGAGAGAGAGATTGACTGACTAACAAATGAGACGGCAGCAACGCAATTGCATGTGTGTTTGACGTCGGTGGGCAACGCTGAATTTCCTCAGTGGTACGGTGTGACAACGCAATTGCATGTGACGGCTTGATCCCACGCGAATGCCATTGCATGGAAGGATGTGAGTTGATGCATCAGAATTTGTATGGCAATGTCAAAAACTGTTAGATAAGCTGAGGGAGCCCTGAAAGTGAATCAACCCATGAGGTACTATCGATTAACAACCTGTTGCCCTGGGAAAATTCAGGCAAAATAAAATAGATGCACTCATGTATGGAATATGGACAGTGAAAAATTAAATTATCCTGAAATAATGACCACGTAATAATGAAAATTATAATAGATTGTGATCAACTGTGTGCGTGCAGGCACACCCTTAAGTCCAGTAATCACACCTTCCATGTACAACCAAAAAATTAAACTGAAATAAAGGCCACATAAAGAAAACTGAAAATTGTGGTGAAAAGAAGCACGAAGTATTGCACACACAGACTATGATGATACTTCACTTAGGCTCTAACCACCACAGATTATGAAGCATAAGAACTCAGACAATCACAAACATTTATCCATATCTCACCTATCAAATACATAAGAGTAGGATCAAATAGCAAACTCAATGAAACTGAATAATCTCATGCGAATAGTTGTATGAAGACGATGGAATTAGCAGGCCCCCGTTTTGCAGATGTATCAACAATTATTAGTCCCCTGAACTGTATCATTCTTTTAGCTATAATAATATCTAAGAACTGTTAATAGATTGGAAGCTAATGTTACAAGATCTGGTCGATGTACTGATCACCTATACAGGGATGTGGCAATGCATTCCACAGGTTATTTCCCCAAGAAATTTTTTTTTGTGGATACGCAAAAGTTGTAGTACCTCTGTTCTTAGGTCTGGCATTCATTGTTCTTGTGTTTTGATTGTAGCTCTGCTGCAGGGCACTAAAAGTTCTAATAAGAAAAACGATCTGATATTTGTTCAGATAGATTTGCACTAAAAATTCTAAATCAAACTGGATTGTGATTTAGACTAAGAAGAACGAAAAGAGGGCTCCTTGAATTTGCACCTGAAAGAAGTGATCGAATGCACTAAAAATTCTAAATCAAACTGGATTCTGATTTATCCACATCCTGCATCCTGGTGAGTGAGTGATGACCGAGTGGGCCTACTTTATACATAGGTTGAGTCACCGATGTCATTTCCCTGTGCATGGAAATTCATCAGACAGTAGCAGGTTAGATTGTAGTTGGAGACCTTCAGTTGAGAAGGCAACGACGACGCACTGGTGCTGGATCGATCTGCTCATCTGCAACTTGTCATGGTAGGCACATTCAAGGCTGTCGATTTCCTCTATCACCAGGCGTGTGGCTTGAGTCAATGGACGGAGGCTGTGAGAAGCCTAGGCATGCGCGCCAAGAGAGTGAGGTCGTGGGCAAACCGAGATGACGAGCGCAATGATGGCGGAGGGCGACGGTGAGGACGGTTCCACGGTCGTCGTGCCGCATCTTCTGCCATAGAGCGAGATCCGGCGTCCTCGCGTCGTTTAGCCCATCGCCAGCTCCTCGACCTGCACTGTCACCTCCTCGCGGGCAGATCCGACATTGCCGTGCACTTGACCCCTGCCGCCAGCTCCTCAACCCAATCCGCCTCCTTGGCCCGCATCGTCAGCCCACTGCCACCTCCTTAGCCCGCTGCCTCTTCCTCAAACAGTTTTGAAGCCGCCGCCGTCCAGCAGGGGTGTCAAGGCGCTCTCCGTGCAGGAGACGGAGGATGCCTGCCCACGTGCTGAGTCACGGTGGCGCCAGTTGTGCCGGATCAACGGGCTGCGCGCGAAGGGAGCGGTGGGGACGACCTCCTACTCTGTCGCTAGCCAAGGGAGGGGCGCGGTGCGAGGGTGCGGGCGCGACGGCGGCGGCTTGGGCACGGCGGGCGAAAAAGGCGAGGGCGTGGGCAAGGGCGCGGGCGGGGGGAAGTGCCGGACGGAGTACGGGGTCCTCGCCGGGCAGTCCGGGAGCTCGTCGGGCAGTCCGGCAGAGAGTGCGTGAGGGGAGAGTGCCGGGACGGGCGAAGCGAAGCGAAGCGAGAGCGATGGCAACCGCTGAGGTCGTGGGAGCGCCGGGTCAACCTGGAGCGAAGCGAAAGTGATTGGAGCCGGACTGAGCAGTTGCGGGAAACGCTACGACGCCGGTGAATCGAAGGACCCTACGCAAACGATATCATTTGGGTCTTTTTAGTTGTATAGGATTTTTTTTTTTTACAGAGCCGAGCGGAGCGGTTGCGGGGAGAAGAGGCCAGGTGAAACCATCGCGCGTGGGGTGAATCGAAGGACCGGGCGCAAACGATATCATTTGGGTTTTTTTAGTAGTAGTAGTAGTATATATATATATATATATATATATATATATATATATATATATATATATATATATATATATATATATATATATATATATATAGGACGAGTGTTTCCTACTCCCGGTAGTATCTACTCCTGCTCACGTATGTAACGGACGTCAGGGTGCCGAGTATGGAATGGGAAACCTCGGCCCGTTAGCTTCCCTAACGGGTTCGCTCAAATCCAGTTGTTCGTTCAAATCCAGTTTTTTACGTACGTCGTGCAAGTATGTTGTTGGTACATACATGAATATTATTTAATAATTATCCAACGAGCGTCTGGCCGGATAATTATTATCGGACAAAGCGGATCTATAGGTACACTGTTGCTCGTTAGCTTCATAACATTATTTAATGATGAGTTGATTGGTATAAATGTTAGCAGTACGCGTGCATACTTGCAGTATAACGTAGTAGTATGTGTGCAGATTTTTACTTGTACACAATTATTTATTAGGATGTACATCCATATACCTGAAAGAAAAATATGTCCATATACGTAAATGTAAAGTACGTCCATATACCGGAAAGAAAAGTACATCCATATACCTAAATGTAGTAGTATGCGTATATACTTGTAGAGATGTAGTTATTGGGATGTATGTATGCCCATATACCAATAGGAGTTTACTCTTGCATGCTCATTTGTTCATGCGAAATTCTTGTATACTAATGAATGAGTATGAGTACATACACGTTTTTGGAAGTGTACTGTATATATAATATAATTGCACGAAGTAACAACACATTCACAGGTAGCATGTGAAAAAAATGAGTATATATAAGTAGTATACACATGCAGGAGCATATACTAAAGAGAAAAAGAGAAATTATAGATCTTGTTTCACTTCAGCTGGCCTCATTTTGTCCTCTTCAGCATTTGTAATGGTAGCACCGGTGGCCGACAACTGCTGTAAGATTCAGGTTCAGATAAATGCTTTGATCCATGATAACACAGAGTATGCCTAGGCATCACGGGTCTGCAATTCTGCATGCCACTTTTCCTGTCGATTTCAAAGACATGTGACACATGTCAGCTAGGGGCGATGCCAACAGATGAATTAGGGGTGCAGCTCGAGAACCAGAATTTATTACTGGTCATAAAGGAAATAATCATAGCGTGTTTGAGTAGATAATGTATACGTACATACTTATTGCTAATTTGGATAGGAAGATAGATCGGATTCTTGTTTACTTGATTGTTTGGTGGGCAGTCACCGCCACCAAAGAAGAGATGCCGGCCTCATATCGATTAGCAGCCTATTAGTGTCGCCCAAGAAAAGCAGATGTCGCCTGGTGAATTGGTGATGAAAGAGATCCGGTTTTTGCCTTTCCGCCGATTTAATGAGATAAAAAAAGACATCGTCCCACCTAATATGATGAGATCAACAAGAATGAATCAGAGATTAATCTTGCCTCATTAAATGATTATTACCTTCACCGACGGGGAGAGATTTAGAGGGTTCGTGCTCCACCATCAATGGAGGCGGCCGTAGGTTAGTTTCAGTCACCATCGGAAAGAGACGGATGGGAGCAGATCCGATCAGTATATATATTTATATTCAAATACAAACGGGTACGCTCTTTTAACCCGCAATTAATTAAACCCTCCGTAAACGACGTTATCGACCTGTTAGCCACGCTGTTGTGCGGGACTTCCTGAGCGCTTGCGCGTGTGTACTAGGAGGCGGGAGTAGCTACTCCCTAAGAGTAGAAAGGAATTTTCCTATATATATATATATATATATATATATATATATATATAAAAGACGCAAGAATTTCAATTGTTGTTTGCAACATCAATTTTCAGGCGTAGAAGACCATACCCATATCCATAATATTATCTACCGCATGTATCTACATGCAATAATCATAAACAATAAGATCACAATCTTTAAAGCATCGATCATCAAGTAATGACGGGAGATGTATCCAGAAGAATGAAAAATGACCACGTGAAGCCACTGTAGCCAGGACACCCACCTGTCCAGGCAACAGTAAGGGACATGTCTGAAGACTTCGCCAGAAGACCGTCCACCTAATCACGAAGGACGATAAGCATGAAGGACGCCAGGCGATAAGCATGAAGGACGCTGCCAAGGCTATAAAGGGAGAAGGCCTGCGCCTACATTCGACATCGAGATAGGAGGAGCACACCGGGAGCCATCGGAGCGCAGACGGACGCCGAGAGCCTCCACACTCCACCACTCCACTGTATACCACTCCACCACCACTGTAAATTAGAGAATAAAGGAAGGCCTCACTTCCTGCGCTTGTAAGGTAATCTAAGGTTTGTACTAGGTGCTTGGGGTTTCCTGAAAGGGAAAGCCGTATGTAAGCTTGCTACGTCGAAATGAACTTAGCCTCTCTGTTTTGATCCCTGCCTTCCCTTAAGCTCATTCATATGGGAGGACGTCTCTATGCTAGGGACCCTATAGGAGAAACCTCCGCGTGTGTTGTTGTTCTCGTTTTAGCCCAGGAAGAGGCGTTTGTAGAGAACCCTGTTGGCGCGGAGAAGTGTTCCCTTCGGGTGGAACTGCCTGGGGAGACGATAGAGCCTGAGCCCTGTATGAGTGATGCTGGGATAGCTTGGGAGAGGAGCGGTTAGCCTGGTTCACTAGCGAAGCCAGTGATGCATACGGTGAGTACCGAGTAGGACGCACACAAGCAGAAGCCACACGACCGGCAGAAAACCTTGGTCTCGCCAGCCTCGCCAAGATCCTGAAAGAAAGAACCGCACGCATATTATTATATTCCGCATAACCACACGCACGTCGCTTTCATGTCCTCTAATTAATCACGAGTCGTTAATTAATCCGTTGGGTCGCTTTCATATTGTAATATTATACTCAGAGAGCACGCACGGTTGAATATTATATCTCCAGAGTCGCTTTCAAGGCACAGTCTTGTGCTTATAATAAGAAGAGTGTCGGCGTCCGAGCCGAGCATACTATTTATATTCCGAATTTAATAGTAACCGCATATTTTGAATAGCACCGAATATTTTCGGAATTTGAATTCCATATTGCTGAATACCACATAGTTTATATAAATTTTTGTGTCTGGTGGTATCAGGTCTAGGTTGGACTATATTTAAATTTGAATCTAAGAGTTTTACTAAAATTTGGTAAAAATTGAAAAGTTACACTATTTAAATTTAGAAGTCAATACAGGAAAGACTGTTGTTACCAAAGAAAATCTAAATATCAGGTGCAGAATAAATAACTCTGAAGATCATATTTGGCATACTTCTCACGGTCAAATAAATTTAATAGTTGATTTGATACATAATTTCTATATATCTTGGGGTAGGAGACAAGACGAACTTGAAGTAAAATTTGAAAGGTTGCAAAAGGAATATAAGCATTTAGAAGAACAATATTTAGTTATGAATACTAAATTAGATTTAATTCTAAATATTTTAGAAGATAGCAAAAATTGCTTAGGAAAGATTAGTCAAAACAGTGATTATATTAAAAAGGATATATCATTACATAAGAAAGTTGATAATAATCCTGAACATAGCCAAGAGTTAGTGCTAACATCAACTGAAAAAATAGACTTTAATAAACCCTTAAATTCAGATAAATGGAAGTACCTAAAGGTATCTCTAGAAGAGACAAGTCCCTCTAAGTAGTAAATAAAGATACAAGACCATTAAGTTTCATAAATAGAATAAAAGGAGGTTGTGATGATATTGAAACATTAGAAGAATTGATAGACGTAGACAAAGATCTAGAAAAATATCGAAAAGATACTTTAAGAAAAATAAAACCACAACAATTATATCAATTGGGCTAGTTTGAAAATAGAAATGGTTTATATAGAATATCAAGAGAAGTAGAATTAAGTGTTTTAACAGAACCTATTCAATTAAAAATTATTAGTAAACAAATAGAGAATGCTTTAAAATATTCTGGATATAAATATATACATCAAGGTATGTATATTATAGGAATCAAGGGCATGACAAGAAACAAGTTAGGAACAAAAGTTTTAGTGACCTTGCTAGATAAAAAAGATGGGATTCAGAAATAAAGCAGCATTAGGATTCTTAGAAGGTGATATGAATGAAAATATGTTGATATCATATATAGCCCCGTATATAATAATGCCAATAAAAGAATTTACAGATAAAATGGTTTTTGGTTTTCAAACCAAAGGCTATGAAGATTTTAAAGGAATAAATTTGATAGTAAGCATAGAATTTATAGGAAGATTAACCAATAGAAGTGGAACTAATTACAAGATAAATATAAATAGTGTAATAGAAAATATGCAATCCGAAGGCATAAAATTTATGAGCCCTCTCAAAATAAGTTCTGAAGAAAGAGCAGGAGAAGAATGGAATATTAGTAAATTAATAGAACCAAAGATACTAAAACAACCTAATGATTATATAAGTTATGAAAGTAGAACAGGTTCAACCAGTATTAGATTTACTAATTATAAAGAACGAAGCTTTGATGATTTAAAAACATCTAGCTCAGAAGCAAACCTAGAACCAAATAGAAGACATAGTGTTTGTGAATTTATGGAGAAACTAGATGTAGATCAGAAAATAAAACATTATGAACATAAACTAAAAAATATCTCAAATGAATGTAACACCTCTATGATATGTGAATGGCCTGCAATAAGAGAGAAAGAAATATATTTTAGGCGTGAAATATATAGGCTTAATAAAATCAAGAATGATAGAGAATTAAATAATAAAAAAGATAGTGTTCCTGTAAAGAAAACTGAAGCTATAGTAAATCAGATAGAAAATAAAGAGATTAAAAAAGAACCAGATAATAGCAACATAGGAGAGAATAATATTAAAGAAGTCATACAAAGCAATAACATTGATAACGATATAAGTGAAGAAGAGCAATGGGAAATTAATAACAAACTCTTATTAGACAACTATGAAGAAGAAGATGAAGAAATAAATAAGGATACTAGTAGCACGTAAATCTCTAGAAAAACTTTAGAAAATATTAAGCGATACAAAAAAGATTATGCTATAGAAGCAATGGAAGTAGACCCAAGCTCATCAAAAAGAAAAAGAGAAATAAAGGTTGAAAGAGAAGAAAGAGAACGACCATTTAGAGCTCCAGGAAGATGGCCACCAGAAAAAGATGAGCCTGCATATAGTTATATACCAGGACAATATAAATATATGGGCTCAAAAAGAAGAGAATTTGAAAGGTCAGTTCAATTCCAGAACTATAGAAGTGAAGGTGCTATATTAAACTTAGCAGCACATGATCCTATAGATTGGCCAAATATAATTAGCATATGGAAAGGGCTGATAGTTCAAAAATACATGCAAAAGCAGCATAATATTAGAAATAAAGTAGAAGATATGATTTCATATTTAGAAACATTTTTAGGAGAATCTGCTAAAGTTTTATGGGAACAATGGGTAGAAGGTTTTCCTATGTATTATCAAGAGTTAAAAAGAGCCGGTAATAACCCATATAACTTTGCAAATATCATATCAAGCATTATAATAGGTGAAGATCCTGATTTAGGATACACAGTTCTACAAAATGAAAGATTAAGGGAAATAGAAAAACTTTCTATAACAAGCTGAAAATATATAAAAGAATTTTCCCAGCACTATTTATATAATGCTTCAACTGCCAAACAGGGATACAACAGAGGCATTGTTGAAAGATTTTTTAATAAACTACCCGACCCTTTGGGCTCCATGATATTCGAAGAATATAAAAAGGAAACTGAGGGAAAAGAATATAATATCTCTCAAGCTATAACATTTGTTTTTAAACAATTAAGGAAAATATGTACTAATATACAAGCTCAAAGATCGATGAAGCAGTCTGACTACAATTTCTGCAATAAAATAGTTCAAATACTATTAACATATGGAGATGAAAGATATAGGCAGAAAAAATATCCTAAAAATTATAAGAATTATAAAAGAGGAAATGTAAGGACAAAGAAAAGATATTTTCTAAGAAGATCAGATAATAGAGCTCCTTTTCTACATAAAAGAAATGTAAGAAGATATAATCCTAGGAAAATTTATGATAGCACATGTAGATGTTTTATCCAGACCATTTAAGTAAAACTTGTCCTAATAAAGACAAGAAGAGATATTCTAGCAAACAAGAAGAACAAGAAAAAGTTCTAATAATAGATAGTGTAAATGAAAATATTCTAGTATGCGACGATGATATAATGGATGATGAATCAATATATTCAATCATAGAAACAGATGAAGTAGAGTATGATGAAGAAAATGAATCCAGTGAAAAAGAATTAAGTTTAATTGATGAACTATCTGGGTTAAAGATAGAAATGATGGATATTCTTCCCGATGATTCTACAACCAACTGTTTTGCAGGAATGAAGAAAGGGTTAAGCTCTAATAAAAAGAATAATATAAGATGTGTATTCTGCATATATTATCAAGACCCAGGAGAAAGAGCTACTTGCAAATTATGTTCTGGACAAACATGTATATTATGTTTAGAACAGCAGAATAATAAGAAATATGAGCCACAAGACAACTCAATATATGAGAAAAATAATATGAAAGCAAAAGAAAAAGTCAAGCTAGAGATAGATAAAGAGATGAGCAAACATTTAAATAATAATCCACAAGAGTTTCTCATATCCGACTAAGCTTCAAGACTGATCATATTTTGTCATTCTTTACTCAAGATATTATAGACTTAATCTGAAGAAATATGCTGAAAGACAAGACTTTTCATGATATACAAAATTACTTTATGAAAATATACCAAGGAAAAGAAGTACATCCAGGAATAACTATCAATACAAATATTTTTCCCTTATTTCACATTGATGATGACAAGTGTATTGTTCAGCCTCATCAAAAGTTGATAATACTCATAGCTGACATAAACCTAAAGTATTTTAAGAATATACAAAGATATGCTGAAGATAATATATCTCTACAGACTGATAGATCATGGGTTAATCCATGATATATACTGGTCTTTGAAAGAAATTCTTCAATCTGATCTCGGAAAGGCTATTAAAGAAGCATGCAAGAAATTAGCCCCAGTTAAAGGTATTTATAAAATCAAATTTTGCTCCAATCCTCCAAGATTTACTCAGCCAATAAAACCAGCATATCATGATATATATATTACTATGGAGAATTGAGAATTATGAAGAATTATTTAATAAAGACACAAACCATGATAACTGGAGGATATTTAGTGAAGCAAAAAACTAGAAGGAAATACCATATTTGATCCTCAATACTATATGATGTATCAAAATAAAATAATAAGAGTATTTTTACGAGAATACTATGGAGGATACAGTATAGTATAAAGAGAAGTTGGAAGGCTAATTAAGCCAAGCTATGATGAAGAATCTCAATTAAGAAAAGAATATCGTCAGTTGTTGAGTGCATATGAAATATCTCAACCTGATGAGCCAGAATATGAAGATGATATTGATTAATAATTGTTGACACTCAAAAATGTCCGGATCTTGTAAAGTTGTCAAAAGTGGAAATAGACTTCACCATTGCGTTCCTCTCGTCGAGATAGTGAAAAAACATATATGGAACGTTCAATTTGGGATCCGGATGCAAGAGTTGTGCACCCTGAAAGATTGCATGAAGTGCTACCGGTACTACCGGTCCGAGACCGGTACTACCGGTGGGTGACGGAGATTGGTGTAGTTTGGCGTAAAAATGAACTACCGGTACTACCGGTCTTCCACCGGTACTACCGCTAACGACCGGTACTACCGGTAGAGCCTGACCGGTACCACCGGTAGTGTCCGTTTTGAATCTAACTTTCAGATCCCGAACCGATTTGTTGCTAAATCGGTTTTGGATAATCTTTAGACATGGGAAACTTAGAGATTGGGCCTTGGAGATGTTTCCTACTGGGATAAGACCACCCCCTCCTATATAAACAAGGAGATCATGGCCGATTGAGACCCATCATCATCCAATCGTCAAAAACACATCTACAAACGTAGGTTTTGGCGGTTTCTCCTCTACCATGCTGTTCATCCCTTGATCCAGGCGACCAAGGATGGCGCCCTAGGCTTGCCGGCCGACCTAGGGCAACCCGGCGACGTCCTTGCCCTGACGGGGTCCCTCCCGGACGAGAGCTTCGACGGTTCCTTTGCTAGTTTGCCTGAAAACTAGCCGTTCTTTGTCACGTAAGTGCGATTGGTTATCCTTTGGTGGTTTGCTCGTAAACCTCTCCGCTCTTCACCGCGTAAGCGTGTTGGTTACCCGCTGCGTTCTTCGGTCCGTGGCGACCCGGGCGTCCAAAGCCCTCGTGGTGTGTTGGTCCGGACCACATTCGGCGTCAACACACTTTTTGGCGACTCCGCTGGGGAGAAGTTTCGGCTCTACTTTGTAGCCGAATCTCTTTGCCCTAGCCCAATTCTTTATTGATCTATCTTCTTGTGCTCGCCATTACCGTTGCCATCTGCCCTAAAAGGTTGATTGCATCTGGTTTTGATCCCTTGTGACCTTGCTTGCTATTTTGCAAGGAGTTGTACTTGTTGTTAGAAATTTCAGCAAGGTGGTCAAGTTATAAATCATGGAGTACCAAGGTGTTGCATCACGAAACTACTACAATCACTCCAAGGTACAACTTGCAGATACGTCTAATGATTTTTATAATTATTTTGCAAGTGATATATATTGCCATGTTGGTGTTGCTAGTTATGATGATACTAGATATGTTGCATCGGCTCATCCTTCTAATTATGCATATCATGATCAAGAGCCGATGCTTGCTGAAAATTCTTTTAGTTTTGATTCTTCTAGCAACATTCAACATGTAAATTGTCCATATTCATCGGCTGTAAGTTCACAATATGTAGTTCCACTACAAGACAAGCCGATGGATGAGAGAATTGGCTATGGCAATGTTAATTATTTAGCTAATTGCTCTCAAAATTCAGCACCTTATTCTAATATTCCTATTCATAATTCGGCTTCATATGACTCTAACCGAATCAATAAAAATTCAGCAAGGTGTGTTAATTGTAGTTCTCACAATTCGGCTTCACATGTTATTAATAACTCAAGCCGAATTAGTGAGAATTCAGCAAAGAGTGAGAAAGTCATTGCCTGTGATTCGGCTTCATATGCTACTTATAGCTCTAGCCGAATTGAAGAAGATTTAGCTCATGCTCGAAATCCATATGGCTCTACTAAATGGAAGGTGCCCACATATCATAGACCGTACTCATTATGTTATGATTATTTGGAATCTCCTAGTGGTTGGCGGGTACCTGATTTTAGAAAATTTAGTGGTGAAGATGATAATATTGCTGTGGGACATATTTCTACGTATATCTTACAACTAGCTTTTGCTAGTGCTGGTGAAGAAGACTACATGAAAATTCGATATTTTCCTTTATCTCTCGCTGGCATTGCTTTTACATGGTTTACATCTTTACCCAAACATAGCATCTGTTCATGGTCTCAATTAGAAGTGTTATTCTATGAACATTTTGGTATGTTTAAAAAGCAAAAGGCCGATTACAATTGAGTCATCGGCTAAAAGTGGATTATTAGTAGACATGAAAGCAAGTCTTGCTACAGAGAAACGTGAGAAATACAAGAAATCAGCTAGACTTGACTTTTCAGGAGCTAAAGGGGTTGTGTATTTATCCAGTGATTATCACATCATTGATGAAGATCAAGCCCCCACAAGCAAGAAGGAAGGATTGTCTGCTTGTTCCAAATCGGCTAGGTCGACTGCCCAGTCGGCTAGGCCGATTGCCTCTGCAGCCTGCTCTGAATCGGCTAAACTGACTACTCAGTCGGCCAGGCCAATTGCCTTTAGTGCTTGCCTCGAGTCGGCTAGGCCGACTCCACCTGCTGCTAGCGCCCAAGTCGGCCTAGCCGACTTCCAGTCGGCTAAGCCGACTTCTTCGGTTTCTGCAGCTGCCAATGCGTCTTTGGATGATTCGGCACCTGTTGTTGATCATTCTTTGGAGTTGAAGAGCAACATACAAATCAAGGACGTACATTTCTCCATAATGATCAGCAAGGTACAAAATACAAATATTTTGCTTAAATTCCAATCTGGTCGTGCTATTTCAATTTCTGCATCTATTAGAGATATGCTTATAAATAGTTGTAAAAGACCGATTAGGAATAGCATTATATGTGATGAGGATAAGATAAATTCAGATTCTATCGGTCAACACATTATACCATATAGTAAGGCCGATGATGCTGATTTATCAAAGTTAAAAATTTCTAGAAGTGTTTGCAAAGGTATGACCGAATGGATTGACGTCAAATCTGATCCTTTCGTTTGTCTAGCCTTAAAACCGACTCCACGAAAGAATCGGTTGAAGAAGTCAAAGTACACCTTTGACTTTACTTTTTGTGATCATGTCTTTGATATCTTGCTAAAGAATAATTTTATTAGAATCATTGATCATAATACTTTGCCATCAGTGCAAAATTTAAAAGAGCTCACATATTGCAAGTGGCATAATTCCTATGATCATAATACTTGCAATTGCAATATGTTTCATCGTGTGATCCAATCGGCCATTGATAAAGGTCGATTGAGATTTTCTAAAAGCTCAACAAATGGACCGATTGATTCAATCGGTCTTGATGGCGAACAGGTTTTGAATCGGCTTGCATTAGCCGATTCACTTAAAGCTCAAAGCTCAAGTGCACATAAGAGAGATGTAGTGCCCTCAAGTGAAGACAAGGTTGTTGTCCAAGAAGTGCAAATTGGACATGTTTCAGAGGATAGCAATGTCACTACAATTTTAAAAGACACTGGGGGGCAGGTGAAATCTCTGCAGCTAGAGCAAAAGCCGATTGATCCAATTAGGCAAGGAGAATCGGCTCAGGATCCTTCTTTGGGGCATGTCTATCAGGACAGAAAAAAGAAGGATGATCATAATGTTAATGGAGGCAAAGCTCATAACAGACAAAAGGATAGAAGACCGAAACTTAGCTTCGAAGAGCTTCTTGCTAAATATGAGAAGATCGGTGAAGCAAATATTGCCAATCGTTCAAAGAAGGTTCAATCATCAAGATTGCCTCCAAAATATAAGTCTCAAGAGAAGAATTGGCCAGGAGATAGATCTCATGCAGCAGCAGCATATTCTCCTTTTGAGCAGCCAATTCCCATGCCTTATGGATCACAGCCCATATATTTTCATCCTTTGATCGAGAAGCATAAATTTCACCATATTTTAGGCCACAATATGTAGACTATGCAGCTCCTAGATACTCAGAGAAATCATCACATTATAAAGACCGTTTTGATCAAAATTGGTCTGGAGCTCAACCGAAGAAGAAAGTGGTGAAGCAAGTCTACCGTGTGAAGTTCGATGGTCGAAAGAAGAAAAGTTCAGATCTAAATTCAAGTATTGAAAAGCCGATTACATTACTGAAAAATCAGGCTATTGATGGCAAAAACATGGAAGAATTATCTATTGATATTCTAGTTGCCAAATCTGAACAAAGAAAGGTGAGAGTGCCCAAAATCAAGAAAGATTTGCTACTGTCCAAAACAGAAATAAAACCAATATGCTCAATCGGTTTACCAAAGTGGCAAGAAAGCAAGTTGCAAAAGCTTAGTGCAGAGAAGTTAAAAGCAAAAGGCTTGGCATGGCTTCCTAAAGGAAGTGTTCAAACTCACAAGGATGATGTTCAAGAAAGTGGTGCATCGAAGATGAAAGAGAGAAAAAGATTTAAGAAACAATTGCAAAGTTGGAGATTTGAACTAAATCGTCAAAATCTTTGGTCTTTGCATCATCCGTCTTCTCTGCCTATGTTTATGTGGAATTCATCTCATGGTATGTATAGTCATCCCTCAACTCCTTATTTTGATCCTTGGTGTGGATCTTTATGTTATAGAGGGTTGCAAAATTATTATGCCTATCAATGATCAAAAACCGAAATATCTTATTTCGGCTATGCATACTGATATGAACAAACTCAAATGGCCGATACAAGTATCGCCCTTAGAACAAAAATAGCCGATGTATACATCGCCTTTAGTCATTGACCAGCCGATGTGATGGGTATCATTGCTGGTCAATTATGGATCGAAGGATGTTTTCAGGTTCAATGCATCATTCTCCTGAAAACAAGGGGGGCATATGTTGACACTCAAAAATGTCCGGATCTTGTAAAGTTGTCAAAAGTGGAAATAGACTTCACCATTGCGTTCCTCTCGTCGAGATAGTCAAAAAACATATATGGAACGTTCAATTTGGGATCCGGATGCAAGAGTTGTGCACCCTGAAAGATTGCACGAAGTGCTACCAGTACTACCGGTCCGTGAAGATCGGTACTACTGGTGGCTGATGCTGTTGCGCAATAATGAACTACCGGTACTACCGATCCGAGACCGGTACTACCGGTGGGTGACGGAGATTGGTGTAGTTTGGCGCAAAAATGAACTACCGGTACTACCGGTCTTCCACCGGTACTACCGCTAACGACGGGTACTACCGGTAGAGCCTGACCGGTACCACCGGTAGTGTCCGTTTTGAATCTAACTTTCAGATCCCGAACCGATTTGTTGCTAAATCGGTTTTGGGTAATCTTTAGACGTGGGAAACTTAGAGATTGGGCCTTGGAGATGTTTCCTACTGGGATAAGACCACCCCCTCCTATATAAACAAGGAGATCATGGCCGATTAAGACCCATCATAATCCAATCGTCAAAAACACATCTACAAACGTAGGTTTTGGCAGTTTCCCCTCTACCATGCTGTTCATCCCTTGATCCAGGCGACCAAGGATGGCGCCCTAGGCTTGCCGGCCGACCTAGGGCAACCCGGCGACGTCCTTGCCCTGACGGGGTCCCTCCCGGACGAGAGCTTCGACGGTTCCTTTGCTAGTTTGCCTGAAAACTAGCCGTTCTTTGTCACGTAAGTGCGATTGGTTATCCTTTGGTGGTTTGCTCGTAAACCTCTCCGCTCTTCACCGTGAAAGCGTGTTGGTTACCCGCTGCGTTCTTCGGTCCGTGGCGACCCGGGCGTCCAAAGCCCTCGTGGTGTGTTGGTCCGGACCACATTCGGCGTCAACAATAATATATATATATATTCCCTATGTTGATAAGGTGTTATCAACAATTCGGCCGGGGGAAAGAGATCCACTTATGCCAGAATTTGAATTGATGTTTGCAACATCAATTTTCGGGCGTGGAAGACCATACCCATATCCATAATATTATCTACCGCATGTATCTGCATGCAATAATCATAAACAATAAGATCACAATCTTCAAAGCATCGATCATCAAGTAATGACGGAAGATGTATCCAGAAGAATGAAAAATGACCACGTGAAGCCACTGTAGCCAGGACGCCCACCTGTCCAGGCAACAGTAAGGGACATGTCTGAAGACTTCGCCAGAAGACCATCCACCTAATCACGAAGGACGATAAGCATGAAGGACGCCAGGCGATAAGCATGAAGGACGCTGCCGAGGCTATAAAGGGAGAAGGCCTGCGCCTACATTCGACATCAAGATAGGAGGAGCACACCGGGAGCCATCGGAGCGCAGACGGACGCCGAGAGCCTCCACACTCCACCACTCCACTGTATACCACTCCACCACCACTGTAAATTAGAGAATAAAGGAAGGCCTCACTTCCTGCGCTTGTAAGGTAATCTAAGGTTTGTACTAGATGCTTGGGGTTTCCCGAAAGGGAAAGCCGTATGTAAGCTTGCTATGTCGAAATGAACTTAGCCTCTCTGTTTTGATCCCTGCCTTCCCTTAAGCCCGTTCATATGGGAGGACGTCTCTATGCTAGGGACCCTATAGGAGAAACCTCCGCGTGTGTTGTTGTTCTCGTTTTAGCCCAGGAAGAGGCGTTTGTAGAGAATCCTGTTGGCGCGGAGAAGTGTTCCCTTCGGGTGGAACTGCCTGGGGAGACGATAGAGCCTGAGCCCTGTATGAGTGATGCTGGGGATAGCTTGGGAGAAGAACGGTTAGCCTGGTTCACTAGCGAAGCCAGTGATGCATACGATGAGTACCGAGTAGGACGTACACAAGCATAAGCCACACGACCGGCAGAAAACCTTGGTCTCGCCAGCCTCGCCAAGATCCTGAAAGAAAGAACCGGACGCATATTATTATATTCCGCATAACCACACGCACGTCGCTTTCATATCCTCTAATTAATCACGAGTCGTTAATTAATCACAAGTGTCGCTTTCATATTCAAATATTATAATCACTCATACAATGATCACGCACACACGGTTGCATTTAATATTCCAGAGTCGCTTTCATGACACAGTCTTGCACTTATAATAAGAAGAGTGTCGGCGCTTGAGCCGAGCATACTATTCATATTCCGGGCCGTGGGCGGTTGCCTGTTGCCGTTCCATCCTGCATACACATATGAGCAAGACGTAATGTGAATGTACCAATGGCTACGCCGAAGCACACGGTAGTCCGGGGCCTCCAGGCAGAGCTCGCTGGCCCCACGCACCGAAGGATCAACCACTGGTCCACCACTTCTGGCTGCACACAATGATGAAAGATCGACCACTTGTCCACCACGGCCCCCTGAAGAGGACTCTCAGCCATCATCGACAAACATCAATACAAATCAAAATATGCAGCATAACCACATGCAGCTCATTCGGAGGGTACAGGACTACCAAACCTATCAAGAAACAACCATGATCTTCAATCTGCATCGCCACCTGCTGCTGCCACTTTCCAGCAAAACGAAGCAACACCAGAACAATCCAGCAGGGAGAACAAAACCACCCAGGTATGAATGAACTCATTTCAGGGAACTACGCAGGTGTCACCACAGGCGCACAAACATCACGCTGACGGACAGATTAACCATCCACGACCCCATTCTTCTAGAAGGCATTACATCTTATGTAGATGCCTCAATACCACCTGATCAATACACTCTAACCTTCCCAGGAAAGCTGGTATAGGTATTCTTTTTATCAACAAGCAGGGTACAGCCGGCGCAGCACATTTACATCAAGGCTCAAGTGGCTGCTTCAACCTCGGTTTTCATGGCGCAAGCAGCTGCTCTTGCATGGGCTGTCCAGGTCTGCCAGAATCTGAACTTTCAAAGCACCAATTTCCTATCAGCCAACCAATTGCTGGTCCATTATTCCTCAATACCCCTGAGCAGACCAATCCACCGGAATGGAGATCAAAATATTTACTCAACAGTTCACAAACTTTGCAAGATATTCTACTGCAAGAATCTTCAAGATTAACAGGAACTTCAACCACACAGCGGACTCGTTAGCTAGAGAAGCTTTCAATGCCCCTGTTCCTCGGTCTTCTCACTTTGATTGACATTGTAACCATAGTCTTCATGATATCCAGTGCCCAGTTTCTGGGCACCGCACTCTGTAAGCTTGAACACTGTAAGCTTACTTGCGGCTTGGTGCTGCTGAAATAAAGCTTGTTTATTGTCAAAAAAAAAAAAAAACTAAGGCTGTGCCATCAGTATTGCAAGAGTGTGAGAGGCAGGAGGTGAATCAATCAAAGGAGAAATCCGTACGAAAACACCGAGCATGGATTAAATAGAAGAGACCAGGGGTATTGGACTGCTCATCTGTCCAGAAGATTACAATATGGCAGGATATGAAGAGACATCACACATTAGGTGGATGTGGGCGGAAAGATAATGGAGAGAATTTAAATTAATTAATTAACTTTCTTGCATGATTAGGGAAGGATTCAATTGTTTGGCAGTGGTCCTTTAGTGATGGGGATTGTTACACTTGGTGGGATGTGGGTGGTGGGCTGAGTGCGTTGGAAAACAGTGGAGAGAGTAAAAGTAGCATTAAGGATTGGAGGAAAAACAATAGAATGGACCATCATGCCGTTAAATGGTGATGATGTGGTACGCCGTGGAGTGAGCTTTAGAGAAAGTATAAATAGCTCGTGGGTATGAACTACTCGCTCCGTTCTAAAAAAAAGAGAGTCATTCTTGCTTCCCAAAAATCCACGATTTTTAATTTTAAATAAATATATAACAAAATATTAATATTTATAGAATATAATTAGTATCATTAGATAAATCTTTAAATATACTTTTATAACAAACTTATTTTTACAAATACAAATGTTGCACTTATTTTCTACAAGCTTAGTCAAAGTAAAGAAAGTTGGAGCGACTATTTTTTTGAGACGGAGTAGTATATAGTTATATTAGATACTTTCTCTATCCTAAAATTATAAGACGTTTGACTTTTTTTCTACCTCAAGTTTGATCATTCGCCTTATTAAAAAATGTATGCAAACATTGCTAAATTTAAGTTATTTTTAAAAAATTTGATTGATAAAACAAGCCACGACAAAAGAAGTGATATTTTACAAATTTTTTTAAATAAGACGTGATCAAACTTAGTATAAAATGTCAAAAGTCTTATAAATTGGGATGGAGAAAGCATTAGATAATTAACAATGAGGTGTATTGTGCTCAGTAACGTATTGCTAGTGAAGTATTTATATGTATTCCTTTTAATTAGCAGAGAAAACGATGATTAATACTTGTGTTCACACTTGAAAGTGTCCATGGTGCATAATAGACACCTCCATCATATTTCCATCGCCAAGACGACAAGAAAGCATACTTGGTTCATCGTGTTTAAAGGTCAAGTGAAGAAAAATGCCTTTTGAAGATTGATCTAGCTAGAATCGGCAAAGTCGCCTCTAGGAGTCGACTAAGCTGACTTCTCCAAGTTTCTCAAGTAGAATAATAGACTTCACCATTGTGTTTCTCTCGTCGAGCTGATCAAAAAATATATATAGATTAAGAATTTCGAAAGGTTTTTGCTCAAAATTTCTAGTGCCTAGTCGGCTTATAGCCGGGTCCCCTAATCGGCAAAGCTGACTCTCCCTTAGCCTAGAAACAATTTCTAGGCTCGTGGAATTTGGCTAAGCCGACCTAGGAGTCTCCGAAGCCGACTTTTCTGTTGTTTTGGAGCTTGTTTGACTTCCAAATCGATTTTGGACCTCTTTTTGGATGTGGAAAACTTAGAGATTACATTTGGGACTTGTTTCCCACTGGGTGTAACATCCCTGTTGACCAACACCCAAAAATCACAACTTTCAAAAACTTTTTCGAAAACTAACCTATGCTTGGTGAGTGTCATGTAGGTAAACCTTTCTAGTAAGTTGCATTAGCACCTATACTCAGTCTAGTGGCTTTTGCATTTTACCTTCTTGCATACATGTCATGTTTTGCCTCTTTGTGGTTTTATGTGTTGCTAGGTATCTAAAAAGTAATTAACTTTTGGTGACATGTGTACAACCTTTGGAAACCACCTTGACCAAACCCTAGGCTACCCTAGGTGGACCCCACCAACATGTATGTGCATGGATGCACCTACATGGGTATATACATGTGTGCATGTGTATACATACTAGCTAGAAAAATAGAAAAAGGATATAGAATATAAGAAAAGGAGAAGGGAGTAGAAGGAGCCCAGCAGCAAGCCAACCGGCCCAGCCCCTTCATCCCTTGCCGTGTGCCCAGCAGCCCAGCCCACCTTTCACCGTGCCTCTTCCCTCTGTGCTCGCGCGGTCCAGCCCAGCTAAGGCCCGCAGGCCAGAGCCGCGCGCGCACCCTCCACTTCCCTCACGGAGCCGATGACAGGCGGGCCCCGCGGTCCCACCTGTCATCCCTTTCCTCCTCCCCTCTATGTTTTTCTTCCTCACGCCAACGCCGCGGCGACACCAAAAGGGGAAGCAGCCATCGCAGCCGTCCCCGTTGAACCGCCTCGCGCGCGCCCTCGGATGGCCGACACGTCCGCCCTTCCCACGCCGATGCACCGGGTCACGACAAGCCGCACTCGTGGGCCCGCCGCGGTGACGCCATTGCAGGGCGCCGCCCCTTTTTCTCCCCGCGGTGTCGTTCGAAATTGGACACGCCCGAGCGCCGCGCACACCTCCCCGAAACCTAGACCTAGCCTTGAGCCGCCGGATGGCGCCCACGTGCCCCCAAGCCGCTGCCGGCTGTCCGCCGCCGCCATGATTCACCGCCTCCCCTATATAAGCCCCTCACCAAAGGCCCTAGTGGCCTTCCCAACCACTCCGCCGCCACGGGTGGCTTCGCCGCTCCACTCCAAGCCGAGAGGAGGGCCGTGAAGGAGAAGGCGACGCCGGGAGAGAAAGCTGCCGTGCCGGAGCCGCTGCTTGCCGGAGCCGCCCGCCGTTCCACCCTGCGGACCCGGAGGAGGAGGCGGTGCCCCGATCGACTACGTCGACGTCGCGGCTCCACCTGCACGGCCCGACACGCCACGCCTCGCCACCCCGCCGCATCACCATCCTTTCTTCACCAACACCGACGGTGAGCACCCCCTCCGCCCGTCGCTGCGTCTTCTTCCACGGCCAAGAACGCCCGCTGCGAGCCCCTGGGTGGCTCAAGGCCGCGCCTTGGAGCACCAACGCTCACACGCCAAGCCGCGCGCCCACGCTCTGTGCTGCCGGGAGCCCCGCCCGAGCCGCCACGGCTCGGGGTTGGCTGCACCGGTGTGCACGCCCGCGCCACCGCACGTAGCCATGGCCGCCACCGTGTTTTTTCCTAGGTCGAGGCCAAGGGCGTCGCTCACCTTGGCCACGGCGAAGCCATGGCGGGGAGCCGTGCGGCGCCGCCGCTTGTCCCGAACGCGCGCACCGTGCGGGGCGCCGCCGCTTCTCCCCGAACGAAGCTCACCTTGGCCATGGCGGAGCCATGGCGGGAGCTGTTCCCCATCGCCGCTGGGCGCTTCTTGCGTTTAGGAGGCGCAAGCGAGCATCGCCTCGAACGCTCGGAGACAGCTGCCCGCGCGTGAATCCGCCCATTGGAGCTCGCTTTCACCTGCCACCGCACCTCACCGAAGCGCCGCCGAGTGCACGGACGCGACGCGGACTCCGCCCAGCGCCTTAAGGTCGTCGGCGCCGCCTTCAAGAGGTCGCACCCGACCCCAATTGCGGGAAAAATGGGGGCGCCATGCCCCAATTGCACCGGACAGCGGCCTCACCGCCGTCCGCCCCGGACCCGCCCGGCGCGGCCGCAGCTGCCAGCCCACCGTGAAGTCCCCACCAGCACTTTTTAGACGATTGCCGAGGCCCCCGAGCACCCAGGAACTCGTCAAGGTGCCCTACGCACACTCTCACGCACGTGCACGGCAGCGCCGCCGTCACCGAACACCGACGAGCCGCCACGGCCTCACTGCCGGCCGCCTAGGGGGTCAAGCCGTCCCTTTTTGCCCATGGATGCATGCGCGGAACCTTGGGAAGCCAACGTGTAACACCCGTGTTTTTGCATCATTTTAAAAATCACTAAAAATTTGAACTTTTTATAATTTACAACAAATTAAAACTTGATTAAATTTTTTTTTTGCAAAATCGTATTTAAAAATCTTTTCCAAAACCCCTGCATTAAAATTCACCATATGCATTTTAATCGTGTGCTTGAATGTTTGATTGCTTGTATGTTTTTCCTAGAATTTATTTTGGCACCAAATAATTCCTCCGTGATCCCTCTATAATCCCTTGATCTATCCTTGCGAAATCCTCCTTAAGTTATCCTTGTTACTTCCAAACCACCCACCTTTCAAAACCTTTCCAAATTCAATTTAAATTCATCCCTATGTGCTTAGTATATTTTTCTCGGGAATTAGAAAAGTGTTTCATAATTGGGAAAAGGGGCCCTGGGCTCAAACCCCCTCCTTCTCCCAAGAGACTGGCCGGCAATGGCCAGCCCGGCCAGCGGCCTCCTTTTTTCCATCTCCGAGCGGGCCAGCTCCTCTCCCAACCGTGGCGTAGCAGCAGCCCAAACAGCGCCTCTTCCTCCCCTTCTCCCACATGGGCCAAAGCAGGCCGCTCGGCCCACCAGTGCACGCAGCTAGAAGCGGCCAGACAGGCGCTCCTCCCTCCCTTCTCCCCCTCTCGCTTACATGCAGGGGCCCACTTGTCAACTTCATCTTCTCCACGGCGATGATGTCAGCCATGACGTCAGCTCGGCGAAAATATCAGCAGCACTGTGCGGAACCGCCTTTGCACCTCGTCGTCATCCACGAACCGCCATACTGATCTTTGCCGGCGTGCGTGCGGAACCGACCTTGCCACGCCTATAAAAGGCCGGCCATGGCTGCCCGGCGAGGAGCATCCCCAAGCGGGACCGCGAGCGAGCACAGGATGGAGGGATTGAACGTTGAGGAGTCGCTGCCGAACTCCCAGCGCCCGAAACGCCCGGCGGCTGCCGCCGCGGCACCGAGCCCGGCCGAGGGGCTCGCCACCGCCGCTCAAGCTCAGCACCGATCGAGGCCCGGCGCCACGCGCTCGCCCGCCCGAGTGGGACGCCGCCCGGGCATGGCTAGCAGGCCGCTACAGCCGAGGACTTGCGCCGTAAGCGGACGCCGCACCATCGGCCGCCACGCCACCGCCGCCCCCACGTCCGCCCACCCGCTGCAGTCACCATGAACGCCGTCGCGCTCACCTCCGCTGGCCGCAGCCAAACAACGCCGCCGGAGCTGTGCCTAGGAACGCCGCCGCTGCTCTGCTCGTCGTTGCCGTGACCGCCACCGCCGGAGCCGAGGAACACCATGACGTGCTGCCGGCCGAGCTCTCTCTCTGCTCTACATCTCTCCCTCTTCTCCTTTTTCTCTCTCTGAACCGGCCCAAGGACAGAGGAAGGGACGGACGAGCAGCACCCATGCCCGATGTCGACACCCTCCACCACCTTGGCTCGGCCAATGAGGAGATGCCACCTCGCCCATGGACCCACATGGTCTCTCTCTTCCCTTCTGTACTCTGTACCGGTCAGGAAGGAATGGGCGGGAGTGCAGCCCAGGATGTCGACATCCTGACGCGGCCAACGGGAGCATGCCACCTCGCTTCATGGACCCCACCCCCTCTCCCTCCTTCACGGGAGTTCCCGGAATGAGGAACGCACATGCACAGCACAGTCCGGTCAGCTCTACCCACAACTGGACCCCGCGCGTCAGCCACTGAGAAAATGCTACGCGCACACGGAGAACGTACACGGAGGAGTGAAAATATATTTTTCCCTTATCCAGAAAATTCCTAAATAAACTAGGTACACCCCAGATCCTACCCTATATCTTCCCACTCATTTCCATTATCCAATTTCCAGAGATAAATTCCAAAGTATATTCCCTATTCCTTTATTCTAATTAAACTTTGGAAATTCATATCTTCTCCGTTCCGACTTTGATTCCAGAAATTCCACCACCAAAATTCTTCTAAAATCATACCCTATTTATCCACATTATTTATTCTAATTTTGGTGCCCATTTAAATTCTAGTAATAATTGTTTGTTTCTCTTTCTTTTATAATTAGTGCTAACCCGCTAAATTAATATAAGTGCTAAACCGTAGTAATAAACGTCTATAGTGCTAGCTAGCCACATGCCTATAAAGGTGAGTAGGTTTTGGTGACATGTCATATGCTCCGACATGTCCATACCCAATCACCGAAAATAGGTACACCTATATATATATACACCCACGCACGGACATGTCCGATAACCGGACACGACCCCGTGTGGCTAACTCCGCACCGCCTTAGTTAACCCTATATATACGCACACGCATACATGGTAAGTCCGGTATATACAATTATATATATATATATATATATATATATATATATATATATATATATATATATATATATATATACACGGGCATATACCTATGTATGGCTAACCCTACCCTCCACCCTATATCTTAACCTAACCCTAGGCGCATACATATGCATGTGCGTGTGCGTCACTAACCAAACCCTAGGCATATATGTATACGCATATGTGCCACTAACCTTAGCCACCACCTATCTATAGCTAGCCTAAACCCTACGTGCAGTATATAAGTATGTATGCCCGTACCTAACCACTAGACCCTATCTCCACGTAAACCCAACTAGCTAACCCCGCCAAACCCTAGTGGACCTATAGAAGTAGGCCAAGCCGTCTATGATGACTTGGTCAAGCTTTCTCCTTTCAGGTTCACATAATAGTGAAAGATAATAATATGGTCTAGTTTTCCATAGATAACCACACCACACTAACCCAGCCCGTAGGAGCCATCTTGTTAGATAGATAACCTTCACCTACCTCTTATTTCAAGTTCACAAAGTAATGATAGAATCAGAATAAACCCATCCACCACCTACAACCAACCCCGTTAGGATCCCCCTTCTAGTTTTGATTGATCATGTTTGCTTAGTTATGCTTATTGTGTATGCATTGTTTGGTTTTGCTCCTTGTCCGTCAAGCAATTGATTGCGTAGACTAGAAGACGCACAAGGACCCGATGAATCCCTCGAAGCATGATGACGTCAAGACTCTGGAGGATTACTACTACACCAAGGCGAAGTACCGCTACACCAAGACACTTTGGAGACGAAGCGAAGGAATCAAGACCCTTGGATATACTGTCGTCGTGGCGGAGGCAAGTCCTAATTTCCACCTTTCTACCATCCTTTTATCCTACTTATACAATAACCCCTTTGATAAAGAATATATGAATATTTATGATGAGATAATGTGATAATGAGCTAATATGATAATGAGATAATCGAGATAAAGTGATTATATATATGCTATGACTTGAAAAGCGGGTAGGGGTAATCTAGGTGTAGATTACTTGGCGGATATTATCTGCGAAGGATATCCCATCGGAGATACTGTTTTAGTCACCCCTAAGGACCGGTTCATAGTCTCTTATTCATCCCTGTGTGACATTTCGTACAGCCACACGTCTATATGGGTAGGCTTGATCTCACACCCCGTTAGGTTGAAGTATATTTCCACTTAGGAGGCCGGTGTAGGCAAACGGTAGAGCAGGAGACGGCGTAGGATGCTAAGTGATCTTCCATGGTCTAGTTGGGCGTGGACGCTAAGTGATCTTCCACGTAAAATTGTTGGGTGCACATTCGCTAGCTATATACATATATCTATATATTTTAAATGTGGATCTTGAGTGATCTTCCACAAGGTGTGTGAGGGCATGGGTTGCGAAGTGAGCTTCCATGTCCGGGTTAGGCGTAGGATGATAAGTGATCATCCTCGTTTAACTTTTTTTTTTTCCCCAACCCATGAGCCGTAGTGGAAATGTATGGAACCCTAAGAAATGCATACTATCGGTGCGAGATCTCGGTAATTCTTTTCTAACCAGCGATCATGGAAGGAATCGTAATTACCGTGTGGGGGAAAAGTGTACAACCTCTGCGAGTTTACTTGAATCTATTCGAATAGCCACGTCCTTGGAATGGGCGGATCTTGGGGATGAGACGCTATGATTAGACTACAACAACAATGGATAATCTGGTAAGACGTATTAATGATTTGGTAACCATAACTTAATTCGGGAACCGGTGAGGATGGTGAATACCCTACCGGGACCCAACTTATAATTATAACTACTACACACTTAACCTCCATCCACCCAAAGTTAGGGCTTGGCGAGTAATGCGTATGTACTCAACCCCCTTCTCCCTATATTTTTAGGCGGGAAGGCTGCGGGGTATATATCCGAGGATGAAGCCGATCGAGCCTACACTAAGACGGACTACCGGAGCTACGCGAGGATAGGACGCCGAAGAATACGTGAAGACGGAACCGTATGACTACATGAAGAAGCTACGCTAGGACTACGCTTAGGACTACGATGTTCGTGATATAGGAATAGCTAGGGTTTTGTCTGCACTCCGAGTTGCCTGTAGGAATGGAGCCACGATAATATAGAACCGTTGTCTTAAAACTCTGATATATACTATAAGGCTAGTGGCCCAAGCTATGTAAACCCGAACAATGTATCATGTTTTCCTAGTAGCAATAAAAGTATGCTTTTTGATATCAATCTTGTTTAATTGTGCGTGTCAGCTACTGATCTAGGGACTGACTTATGATGCACAGTGGACCCTAAAAATTAGGGGCCGACACAACGAACACCCTTGCGGCCATAGAGGACCACCGGAGAAGCCGCGCGAGCGAGCTCGCCGCCGGCGGCTCGGCTCGGCAATGGAAAGAAGAAGGGGAGGGACTCCCTGTGAGTCCCGTGAACCCGGCTCATGGTGAGCCAGAGAGAGGAGAAAGGGGGATGGACGCGGTCCACCGTGGGCCGAGTGAGAGGTTCACGGTGCACTAGCGCCGGTTCACCGTGCACCAACTACATGGGCCACGGCCCAGTAGCGGCCCAAGCCTGCCACGTGGACACGCCCACGTGCTGACACGTGTCCGGGCCGGGCCGGCCCAACCCGGCCCTAATCTAGCCCGCCTAGGCCCAGTCCGAGCCCGTCTGCGTTGACCGTTGACCGATCAACATTGACCGTTGACCCGGGCCCCACCAGTTAGTGAATCTACCTGAGCCAGCCAACTAGAGCCCGCCACGTGTCACCACTGTTTTCCAAAAATAATGAAATGACTTTTCCTTTTTCTGAAACTGAATAAATGTTTGGAAATTCGTAGAAAATCCATTTTAACTCCGAAAAATATCAAAACCAGTGTCCAAATTTTTCTAAAAATAAGCTTCTAGGTCATAGGCTTATCCATGAGTGCATTGGCTTCTTTCGAATTTCAGTTGCTTCTTTGTGCACCTCTATAGGAGCCGCTAAATGCGGTATTATGTCACGCTTTTCAGAGACGGAGGAGCCGCTGACTGAGGAAGGAGACGACTACGAGTACACTGAGGACTTGGGTGACGACCCGACCGCAGGTGCCACGTCCCACCCAACCTCTTAGCTCCTATTTAGACATGCAATAACTAGAAATGCTAGCGCTCTATTACTTGTTGCTTGCTGCTGTTGATAGGGTGCATGGTAGATTGATTGATTCAGCCTATGCCTTATCGAAACCGATCCCCTGCATACCCGCTGCTAGGATTAGACTCGCGCTTATCATGTTATCTTGATGCTACTCACTTATTACTATTATTACTGTTGTTGTATCATGACTGTGAGAGGCTAAGGCACATGGTGCCATAGTTGTGGAAACCGAGATCACGGGAGAGATCTTGGCGTGAGTCTTGGGTGTGTGGTGAGGGTTGCGTCGACTGGACAGGATCTAGAGCAAGTCATGAGGACGAGGCCTTGCCGGGGGGGTGTGATCTGGGCACTCCCCACATGGGAGTACCTGTGGCGGGTATATGTGTTGGGAGAAGGTTCCGGGGGGGAGAGCCTTTGTGGTACGAATCCTCAGAACGGGAGGTGTCGCTGAGGCACGGGATGCCGAGTCCCAAGGTGAAGATGTCCTGTCTGGTCACCCTTAAGGACTGATGTATCTTGAGAACTGGGTCATAGGACCTTACCGTACACACCACTCGTTCACGATGGGCGGGGGAAACGACTTGACTTGCTAGCTGGCCCCCCTCGCCATTACTACTAGGTGGTTAGGTGATATGTAGGGAGGTATGCGGGTGTCGAGACCCACACCCTCCCGAGACGGCGTGGTGCCCCACGGGATCCGGCACCACGTCTCCGCGATCTCGGCGTGCGGTGGACTCGGGGTGCCCCGGAGCTGAGTGGTAGGGTGGCATTGGGCTTGTTAGTCGGCGCTCGGAATCAGCCTAGGCGGGCGCATCGCCGATGATGGTGATCTTGTGGTTCCGGTGTACACACTCTGTAGAGTTGATCGATCTATACGTATAGCCGTGTCCACGGTCATGGACATTCCTATGATTTACGCTTCACATGATTAGTGAGTGGAGTCCTTTTCTCTTCTCTCACCTGGGTGTGGTGGTTTTCGGCTTGTGCCGTTGAGGCGAGGAAGAGCGGGAGTCTTCCTCACCGACTCGAGTGAGAGTGTGGTGTGATGTGTGGGTGGTTATGGATGGGATGGATGGGAAGGTGTATGGTTATAAACGGGTTAAAACTTGACATATACCATTTAAATATGTTAACGCATAGGAAACCAAGAGCCCCAAATAGGTCTTTTGATTACTCTTGCATCCACCTTCCACATAGCACGCTTCATTCATATGGGTGGGATTAGTGGCCAGTACAAATCGTACTGATACATTGTGGTTCAGGGGAGAACATCGAGTGGGAGACCGACGAGGATGACGAGGAGGAGTAGGTGTCTCGTGCTACGCGCAAGAGGATGACGTGTCAATCCGCTTCTACCTATCTTATGCTTTTCCGGACTTGTGTGTGTGAGTGTGATTCCGCCTTGCAGGCGATGTAATAAAGTACTTAAATCCTGCTATTTGTACTCTCCAAACTTTAATATTCCGCCGTATGCGCACTTTGGACCGCTGATTTGTCGATGATGGTGATGAACCCTTCGAGGCCATTACATTATTGTACGAAAACTGTGACTTTTCCCTTCGTGGAAAAGCGGGTTGTTTCAGTTGGTATCAAAGAGCCATACTTGCCTGTAGGACGAGACCTCTAGAGATGGCCGATAGATTAGGGTGAATTCTTTGTCTTCGGTTATATTTACCGACCTTGCATCTTTTTATGCATGGCTTATCTTATACTCTAAACCTAAAAGTTGCGTTTTTTTACCAATGCAGCTATGGAGACGCCCGAACGAGTTGAGGACCAACGGGATGCGATGCGGTGGGTTCGCCAAGCTGCTTCTTTGAGGTCTTCTTTGGACCTCGGGGTTAATCCCGAAAGCGAGTCCGATCGTCATCCGCGGGGTAGAGGGGCATTGTTGCCATCTCCATCGAGGTGCCGCCGAGTGAGAATCGGCCGCACATCCGTGGCTTCACGGGAGCTGGAGGTCGACACCACCGTCGACATGTGTGTTCCGTCCGTTGCGCGCCGCGGCCCTCCGTCTGCCGTGTGCGCAACTCCCGCCCGACTCCTTGCGCCGCGGCCCCTTCGCATGTTACCCGGGACTTCGACACCGACTCCGGCGCTCCGACCCTGCCGAGGCTCACCGACGACGTCGAGCCGATTGGATCGAGCTGGTCCGCATGCTTTGGGCGTGACCTCCAGGCTACACTCGCCCCCAGGATCGTTACATAACGACCTTGGAGGCCGAGAACCGGCCCGAATACAGGAGCTTCTGCTCAAGACCGACGACATCGTCGCCGGGATGGAAGCGGGACGAGCTTCGTCTGCGAGCGAGCTGAGTGGGAGAGAGAGAGGCGCCGCTCCAAGGAGGCCATGCTCGAGAGAGAACGAGCGACTCCAAAGGCGGAGATCGCCAACCTCTCGAGACCAATTGGGGACTTCGGGCTCCGCAACCACTACTTGGACGGTCGTGTCCTTGAGCTCGAGAGTACCCTGGCTCGTACCACGGAGGCCCTTTGGAAGCGAGAGGACGCCACCAGGAACTTCAACCTCCGCTACCTGGGGCTTCTGAACAAGATCAATTGGGGGAAGAAGGTGATGACTCAGGAGGTAGACTATGCCTAGAACAACGTGCTCCACCAGGTGCAGCTCATGAAGAGCGAGCGCATCGCTCACGACCGGCTCCGTCGTCTGGAGAAGGCCTGGAGGAGGTTGGACAAGTGTTGGCATTTCTAACGTCACTACTAAAAAGCATAGATAAATCCTACTCCCAAAGAATGACCCAGAAATGGTCGGTATATAATTACTTGTCATTAGCAACTAGCCACTCTTGAATTACTAACATTCCTAAACATGAAGTAGGTTGTTATCCCCAATTATATTGCTAGGAAATTAATATAGATTTACATTATACTTTTATGACTAGGCAGATAAAATATATATATGAATAAGATATGAATGTAAACTAATGGGTTCTGCAAGCGGACAGATAATTATACCGTTGTAGCATTTTACCTAGGGAAGTCTCCAGGTTGTCGATTTATAATTATACCTCTGGGAAAGCTATGTAATAAACTATTATTTATTATATTGATGAGACAACTATATAGACTGAATAAACGATATTACCTAAGTCATATACTCTAATCATAACAAAAGAGAGGTCACAAGGTAAATAAGGATAAATATGGGTGATAGCATAATCATCAAGTATCATAATTAAGGATAATCATCAGAGCATCTTACTAGTCATAATCATAGCTAGCCATTTGATAAACTACGGAGATAGGTCTATAACTACGTCAATTGAATAACTCTAATTAGTGCAACTACATCTAGTAATCATTGCTAAGTCAACCCTAAATCATTATTGCATGTAAAGAGGCATCAACTAATGAGGGTATTAAGACCTAAGTCACCTCCTTCGCGGCCGTGCCCATGCTAGTCCTACATACGGGGGTGGACTACGGAGGAACTAACGTAGGCTGTCACCTACGCAGAGACTACCACACGTCTCGGCATATCGGGGTGCACTCTCGCAGATAAACAAGACATCTAGACACCACGTCTACATATCGCCTATCATCTACCCATTGTACATATGGATAAACGCTATACGAGCAATTACATGAATTTAATAAGATCGAAGTAACTAAACTAGACATATAATCAAAGTAGACAATGACTATTGCAATTAAGAACATATGAATCTATTTAGAGTAAAGTCTCCCTAATCTAAATAATGAATACAATAAAGTAATTAAGAACTAGATCTATTACCGAACTCTCGCTCTCGGCCCAGACGCCAGGGGCTCCAGATCCGATGAAGAACTAGATCTCCTCTACTTCTAATCTAACTAGCTAATCCTATGAACTAGAAGGCTCTTGATGAACTTGAAGGCTCTTGATGCTTGACGGCTTGAGGCCTTGATGAAGAATGAATTGGCTCTCTCGGGGGGGTCTACCCACATATTTATAGTCCGATGGGATGTGCGTGCACCGCAGGATCAAACCGGCGTAACGTAGGGCCGAGATGCATCGTGGGAGGTGGTGGAGGAACATTCCGGAAGGGAGCCAAACCCTAGCGGGGCGGCCGGCCGGCCATGGTGGGGCCGGGGCCGGCTCCACTGGCGGCCTCGCCCCCCCTCGCTCCTTCCGGTGTCTTACGAGTCTTCCCCGAGTCTTCCCATGTGTCCTTCTTGGCGGATAAGTTTCGTGGTTATTTTGCATTAGAATCCCTCTTTTTTCAGCTTTTCTGGAAATCACCCTGGAAATTACAGAATATGCAAAATCGTGGAAATTGTCAGATAAAGCCCTAGCCTAGTGTGTGTTCATATTCTCCTTCAGGTAAAAAGCTTTAGTAAAAGTTGGCGCTAACAGTGTCAACAATACCCCTAAGCTTTACCTTTTGCCATCCCTTGGCAAACACACCAAGCCTAAGTATTATTGTATTTGGATCGGGAGTTGCTACAATGTCATTATACTTTCCAATACACATGCTTTCAAATGAAAATTTCCTCCTGATCAAACAATGTATGCTCTAACCTTCAAACTTACTCATTTTATCTATAATATGGGGCTTCACAGCTTTTTGCATAAGTCTTGAGCAAATAAAAATAGAACAATCAAGCTAAGTGCTATGTCTCAAATTCTTTGCAATACTAACATTCCGGAGTTTTTGATAGGTTTTCGAGAATAAAACTTCGAGCTTAATTGTATGACACCCTCAAATCTCTCAGTGTATGTGGTATTTGTGGTTCTCTCTTGAGGCATTAATGTTGTTACGCCTCCTATAGCTAAGGATATATATAGTGGAGCTTATAGGAGTGGCATTAACAAGGATATGCATACTTACAAAACATGTATTGTAAAGTCAACTAATGGATCCATAGAGAATCGAGGCATACAATCAAACCAAGATGTGCATGTGAATGAAATATGACGGATGGGTGGATATGTGTTATTTATGGCTAACTCCTATTTCTATTATTGCTCTTTCGGGAATGACTCTCTTTAAAACCTTTCTCGGGGAAAGACATGGGCTATCTTTATTATTTCTTTTTTTTTATTTAGGGAGGCGGGCATCTAGTACCCGTTGTTTTAATTGCTAGGACACTTGTCCATCTTTTACTCCCCTTTTTCCTTTCTTTATCTTTCTTTCTTTTCTTTATTTTGCATAGCCACATGCATCCTTTGAACACAATGAATGAATCGAGAGATATGATCAGGACTTAGAGCATTAAAGACAGGGGTTATCCTATAGGGTGTTAGTATATTTTTGTGTCCTCTCCCAGTGTAGGAGGTGAACATTTTATGATGAACATGTATGGAAATATGGTGAATGAGTGCGATTACTCCTTGAAGTAGGAATAATGGATATGTGGACTGGAGTGTGCAAGTGATTCTTGGTTTTAAAAGTATGACAAGACTCTCATAAGGTATACACATAGGTTGACTGAACTCAATGTAAAGCAAGTAGCTCAAATGTGAAAAGGTTTTCCTATCCTCTACGATATTAATTCTGGCTTTGGTAAGAATTCACATTTATCATACAAGAGCTCATCATGTAAATTTTAGATTTTCAAAAATAAAACCTCCAGAACTTAGCAATGCTAGGAATAAGATAAATAGTAGCTCAACCTTCATGAATCATATCAATCGATTACCTAGACTTAGCGCAAGCTTATGCCTCCACAATTAAGGTTCAGAATAAATTCTCCAATTAAAACAACAGTGCTTAGATCCTAGAGAGATTTTAAGTTTGGCAAATAGGTATTTAGTAAGCATTATAACAGAGTAACTATTCATTATCTCCAAGACAATTTTAATGTTCATCTATTTTAGCTCTAGTCTGAACTAATCATACTCTAATAAATATAGAACTAAATATTTATTTAGTTTTATTAATTATATATCTTTTTATGGTTTTATTTTTAACATCTAATATAAGACTCTATGACTTCGTGGACCTTCATGTGCCCATATATTTTTTGGTATTTTATGACTATATAAAGTAGACTCAAAAATCATTTAGGTGTAGTCACCTGATAACTAGGGGATGCTCCTCCCCCAAGCTTGATGGTTGCAATATCCGGTGCAAATGTCCTTTAGAGCGAACTAGCTATTAGCGAACCCGGTGGTTGCCACCGATAGTCTCGCTCCTTGCTATGATGTTGTTCCCGCATAAATACTCCACAAGAAACCAAAAGTCGAGGCTCGAATTTAATAATGGGTTAGCGGTCACCAAAAAGTAATTGATCATCTTTATGAATTATCTTTAATGTTGTCTAATTTAAGCAGGAATTCTCTCTTTTTGGATTTTTATTTTATGCTGCAAGAACTAAATATGAATGCTATATTTTTGTTATTTTTATTTTTATGCCACCACAGTGGATATTCCTTCGGAAAGTGCCATAGGGTATCCACATGGGGCCTTATGATGCCATGAATAATGCAATAAATATTTTTGTTATTTTATTTTTTTAGCATGTGAACAAATGATGCTACTAAGTAAATTAAATTGCTAATGCATTAAACAAGATAACTACCATTCTAACCTTATGGCTAGGGTACGGAATTTAAAGTCTACCGACAGGACTTAGACAGAGGTGAACACTTACTCAGTGGGTTCATTGTCTGAGGTAACCTCAGTCAACTCCCCATCTCGTGGTGATGCATTGCGTGCTTCCTCCCATCTTGCTTCGGTCTCTTTTGCTTCTTTCTCTTCTAGCTCCTGCTCTTCATCTTTGTTTGCTTTCTCCTACGCTTCTAATCGTGCTAGGATCTCCTCCTTTTCTATTCCTGTTTTGACATTACATTGCAGCCTGATCCAGTATCGCAGACAGTGTGAGGAAAGGTGGTGTCTTTGATGGTGCATTCAATGATTGGGACACCTGGATCACCCCTCTTGATTGGAAATGGCTTGGGTAGCAGGTGATCGTTTTCTGTGTTGAGAGCAGTGATTAGTTGAGTTGTCTCCTCAGGTGCATGCTTGGTTCTCCTCCATCTTCTATTGTTTCTATTATTCTTCTTCGGCATTGGTTGCTGTTCTTGCTCTTCTTGTTGCTGAAATTGCTTCGGGGCTGCAGGAGCTTTCAGGACGCGGTTCTTGAATGTGAATATCTTCTTCTTGTCTTTGATGGACAAGACGATCTTGGTGAACTCCGCATAGATGATGGCTTTTGTTGTGCATAGGAATGGTCTGCCCAGAATGATGGGTGCCTTCTCATCTACTCCTGTCTCCATGACCACGAAGTCAACTAGGACATATGATTGCCCCACTCTAATGACAACTTCTTCTAGTACTCCCTCAGGGTAGCAAATGGACTGATCTGCAAGCTGCAAGCGCATGTTTGTGTACAACAGGGGATCATTTAATATTTTCTCATAAATTACCTTAGGCATAATGTTGACACTTGCGCCGAAGTCACAGATAGCCTCTAAAAAGCTGTGGCATCCTATGGAGACAGGAATGACAGGTCTTCCAGGGTCTCCCATCTTCTCTGGTAGAGAGTGGTCAATCCACTGTACATCTGTAGGCTCAATATGATATTGGGTTGCATTGTGAATATCAACAAGGTTAGCAGGTTTCTAAATCTTCCGGTTGGCCTGGAATCTTGCCTTTCTCTAATGGAGGTACAAAGAAGCAACTAACCGAGCTAATTGTGATTCTAACATTTTATTAAAGCTATGCTTTGATTCTTTATGGCGGAAGCAAAAGTATCCATTCTAGCATGTATGTTTTTCAAAGTTTTATCATTTGATGTTAGCTTCCTAGTCATTTGATCTAGCAGTTTGGATTGACTAGTAACTAATTCTCTCAAAGGCAGAAGGTTGTAATTATTAAAGTTGTTACCTTGGTTGTTATCTTGGTAATTACCTTGTCGAGGTTGTTGATTCCACCCTTGATTTTGTTGAGGACGATAGTAGGTGTTGTTGTTGACGAAGTTCACATCCTCTTGCAGTGTAGGGCAGCTGACAGCTGAGTGCCCATAGTCTCCACATTCTTCACATGTCATATGGGAATCATTGACGTGCATGACTTCCTTCTTCTCTATGTCGAGCTTCTTCATGATGAGGTCTAGCTTGGCAGTGACCATGTCAGCTTCCTTGAGATGATGGATTCCTCCTCCCTTCTTGCGAGGCTGAGTACGTTCTTCATTGCATGTTGAGTTTGGGGCCATCTTCTCAAGAAGTGCTTTAGCGTCAGAGAGCTTTAGTGACAGGAAAGCACCCCAAATTGCAAATCAATAGACTCATGGGTGCTAGAGATGAGCCCGTGATAGAAAGTTCTGCATTAATGGCCACTCCTCTATCCCATGATGAGGACAGTCTTCAATGTAGTTCTAGAATCTTTCCCATGCTTCAGTGAATGATTCATCATGTTGTTGCTGGAAACTTGAAATCTTCCCACGCAGAGCATTGGTCTTGGCTGTAGGAAAGAATTTCGCCAGGAAAGCGGTTGAGCATAGGTCCCATGTAGTGTGCTTATCTTTGTTGATGTAGAACCACTGCTTGGCTTTCCCTAATAATGAGAACGGGAAAAGACAGAGTAAGATAGCATCTTTTGGTACTCCTCTGATAGTGAAGGTGCTGCAGATCTCTAGAAAGTGTTGTAGGTGTGCACTTGCATCTTCATGTCCTTTTCCACAGAATTGGCTGGCTTGAACCATGGTGATGAGAGCATGCTTGAGCTCGAATCCATTCTCCCCAGTGTTGACTGCTGGTCCAGTCCGGATATTTGCTGTTGTTGGGGCAGAGAACCTTTGCAGTGACTTCTCAGCCATGTCTTCAAACACAGGAGCTAGGTTTTCTCCTAACTGATCTTCTGCTTGTTCTTCTATTTCTTCTTTAAATTCTTCTTCCAGTGTTGGAGCTGGCTCCTCCGAAGAGTTAGCTTGAGCAGCAGAGGGTGTTCTTGATGGTGACTCGAATTTGTCCCTCGCTTCTGCAAACCTTTTCTTTCTAAGGAGTTTGTCTTGATCGTCAGTAAAGTTCTTTGGAAGAGAAAAACCATTCATTCATCACCCTGTATAAGATAAGAAAATGATAACAACGAAGGGTGTACCTGATATAGTTAGAGATCGATTGGTAATATGACTTTATTCCATGTGTATATAGGTTATCAATATATTCTAAGTTTATTGTGCCTTCCCCGGTAACGGCGCCAAAAATGCTTGTTGGCATTTCTAACGTCACTACTAAAAAGCAGAGATAAATCCTACTACCAGCAATGACCCCAGAAATGGTCGGTACATAATTACTTGTCATTAGCAACTAGCCACTCTTGAATTACTAACATTCCTAAACATGAAGTAGGTTGTCATCCCCAATTATATTGCTAGGAAATTAACATAGATTTACATTATACTTTTGTGACTAGGCAGATAAAATATATATATGAATAAGATATGAATGTAAACTAATGGGTTCTCGCAAGCGCATGCATAATTATACCGTTGTAGCATTTTACCTAGGGAAGTCTCCGTGTTGTCGATTTATAATTATACCTCTGGGAAAGCTATGTAATAAACTATTATTTATTATATTGATGAGACAACTATATAGACTGAATAAACGATATTACCTAAGTCACATACTCTAATCATAACAGGCAGAGGTCACAAGGTAAATAAGGATAAATATGGGTGATAGCATAATCATCAAGTATCATAATTAAGGATAATCATCAGAGCATCTTACTAGTCATAATCATAGCTAGCCATTTGATAAACTACGGAGATAGGTCTATAACTACGTCAATTGAATAACTCTAATTAGTGCAACTACATCTAGTAATCATTGCTATGTCAACCCTAAATCATCATTGCATGTAAAGAGGCATCAACTAATGAGGGTATTAAGACCTAAGTCACCTCCTTCGCGATTGTGCCCATGCTAGTCCTACATACGGGGGGGGACTACGAGGAACTAACGTAGCTATCACCTACACAGACTACCACACGTCTCGGCATATTAGGGTGCACTCGCAGATAAACAAGACATCTAGACACCACGTCTACATATCGCCTATCATCCACCCATTGTACATATGGATAAACGCTATACGAGCAATTACATGAATTCAATAAGATGGAAGTAACTAAACTAGACATATAATCAAAGTAGACAATGACTATTGCAATTAAGAACATATGAATCTATTTAGAGTAAAGTCTCCCTAATCTGAATAATGAATACAATAAAGTAATTAAGAACTAGATCTATTACCAAACTCTCGCGCTCGGCCCACACCGGGGGCTCTAGATCTGATGAAGAACTAGATCTCCTCTACTTCTAATCTAACTAGCTAATCCTATGAACTAGAAGGCTCTTGATGAACTTGAAGGCTCTTGATGCTTGACGGCTTGAGGGCTTGATGAAGAATGAATTGGCTCTCTCCAGGAGGGTCTACCCACATATTTATAGTCTGGTGGGATGTGCGTGCGCCGCAGGATCAAACCGACGTATCGTAGGGCCGAGATGCATCGTGGGAGGTGGTGGAGGAACATTCCGGAAGGGGAGCCAAACCCTAGCGGGGCGGCGGCGGCGCCATGGTGGGCCGGCCAGCCCCACTGGGCGGCCTCGCCCCTCGCTCCTTCCGATGTCTTCGAGTCTTCCCGAAGTCTTCCCGCGGTGTCCTTCGTGGCGGATAAGTTTCGCGGTTATTTTGCATTAGAATCCCTCTTTTTCAGCTTTTCTAGAAATCACCCTGGAAATTATAAAATATGCAAAACTCGTGGAAATTGTCAGATAAAGCCCTAGGCTAGTGTATGTTCATATTCTCCTTCAGGTAAAAAGCTTTAGTAAAAGTTGACGCTAACAGGTGTCAACAACAAGCGGCGCGTCGACGAGTACCTCCAGCTGCAGCAGGCTGTGCCCGCTGTGTATCATCGCCCGCCCTTCGTCGAGGACTTCCGCCCACACAGGAGTCAGCTCAACCTGCGAGCCGCCGACACCAGCCACCTACCTGCCCCTGCCGGGACTCCCCTGATGGAGTCAGTGGCCACCTTCACCAACAGGTTGTACTGGTCTGCATTGCGCCTTCCACCCCTGCACCACCACCACCTCCATCGCTCAAGCAGCACCACCTCGGGCCCGAGCCTCCCGTCCCACTCTCTCTAGCTACCCCACCCTACGACACCTAGGTGTTCTACCCATGCTTCTAGTAGTGTAGGCTAGCATCCTTACATGTTTGCCCTGCGTGGCACCGGAAACATGTCTCACCTACCACAGGACAGAGTAATTGTCACCCTTTTGGAGCCTACCTGCGAGTAGAGCGATTCTTGCAAGTCTTCTAAGCGTAGCTGCTAGAGACATCGCCATGTAATGAAATAAATGTAATGGATGCTTGGATTTTATGCAGTTTTATGGATCTTTATGCTTCTTGATTGAGTGTACTATTAGCGTTTTTTAAATAAATTGACCAATAACCTAACCACTCAATTTTAATGCAAGCTTGGTATCTTTAATCAACCCCTCTAACAGATGTCCCTCCGTCGCTCTAGCCGCTTGCTGAACCGCCCATGACGCAGACGACCGATGCCGGGCAGCTCGAGGTCGTGGACGTGGTCACGGGCGTGGCGCCCGTGGCGCCCGGCCGCGTCGGACACATTCCGATCAACTTCGAGGAGGGCGAGGTTGTCGTGGAAGACGTTCTGAGGAGAACGAGGTGCCACAGCCCGCACCAGCTGGGGTGCTGCACCTAACCCACCACCGGGCCGGGAGGTGCTGTCCCCCCCACCCACCGGCCGGAGGCACCGCTCACCGCCACCTCCGCCTCCGCCCCCCCGCTCTTGGCTGAGGTCATGCAGCGCCAGACCCAGCTGTTGGAGACCCCGGGCTGAGGAGTCCTTCACCGCCACGGAGGTCCACCCAACGACTTCCAAAGGCAAGCTTGGGGGCTTTCAAGGCGAGGCCACCGACCTTCGACAACTCCGACGACCCCATCATCGCCCTCGACCGGCTCAAGGAGATCGTGAAGAACCTCGACCTCACCACACCCGCACGGACGAGGAGTGTGTGGCCATCGCCGCACACCAAATTGTCGGAGCTGCACGTGCGTGGTGGGACAGCCTGCGACATGCACGCATGACCCCCCCGCGCACATCACCGGGAGGAGTTTGAGGTGGCCTTCATCGAGTACCACGTGCCGAGGGCGTGATGGACGCCAAGGTGGAGGAGTTCCGCAACATCCAGCGAGGGTCCCCGAAGATCCGGGAGTACGGCAACCGCTTCACCTCCATGATGCGGTATGCCCCTACGACACCGACAATCGAAAAAGAAGAAGATGTACTTTTTCAAGAAGGGCCTCAACACTCGCATCAAGCTGTCTCTCTCCGGGCACAACTGCCACACCCTCCATGAGATGATGAACAATTGCCTGGAGATCGAGAAGGATCGCTTGGAGGCTGACCTGTCGAAGGAGAAGAAGAAGAGACGCTTCGAGGGGTCGTCCCGCACCTCCGCTCCACGTAGGTCGCATGGAGGACTGCCCTCGCACCTCCGTACCCGCACCGTCAAAGCGCTGCGCCTACCGTGAGCCAGGGTGGTGGTACCTACACCACCAACGACCCCCCCCCCTCGCCAGGCACGAGCGCGTGGAAGACCCCCGCACCGAGCACGTGGAAGGCTGCCGCGCCTACCCCTACAGGCGGCATCCCTTACACTTGCTTCGGGTGTGGCAAGCCTGGCCACAAGATTCTCGACGCCCGACAGAAGATCTGCTGCTACACCGACGGCTCCAAAGACGGAAGCCGCCCGTCCCAGCGACGCCCCACGAGTGCCCCAGGGAGCCACCCGCGGCCGCTGACCCACCTCACAGCGAGAGGACGCCCAGGGCGCCCCGACGTGGTGTACGGTATGTTCATGGTTAATGGAGCTAAGGCTTCGGTTCTTTTTGATCCTGGTACTACATGCTCATACATATCATCTAAGTTTGCAGGAGAGAATCATGTACCCGTCACTCCACGACGGGGAGCTATTGTCACAAGTTCCCCCTTGGGAAACATGAGGTGTACACACAAGTGTCAGGGAGTGAGAATAAACATCGAAGGTCACCCTTTTCTAGCCAACCTCACCCTTCTTCCTTCTAATGGTCTAGATGTCATTTTGGGGATGGATCGGTTAACCCAGCACAAGGGTGTGATCTCATGCTCACCCAGGTATGTAGAGTTTACCCATCCCAAGGGTCATGTAATCTGGTGTGAGCCCAACCATGGCAAAACGGTCTCCATGTTGTGTGCCCTGCAGGCTCAAACCGTGGAGAACGTACCTGTGTAGTGTGTGAGTATCCGGATGTGTTTCCCGAGGAGTTGCCGGGAATGCCACCGGATCGTGATGTTGAGTTCGTGATCGACCTTCTGCCTGGTATGGGTCCGATTGCCAAACGACCCTACCGCATGTCGGTCGATGAGCTGGAGGAGCTCAAGAAGCAGCTTAAGGAGCTTTCCGACAAGGGGTACATCAGGCCTAGCGCTTCCCCTTAGGGATCTCCCGTCCTGTTCGTAAAGAAGAAGGATGGCTCGATGAGGATGTGCATAGACTACAGAAATTTGAATGCCGTGACCGTCAAGAACAAGTACCCTCTGCCAAGGATTGATGACTTGCTTGATCAGTTGAGGAATGCCAAGTTCTTCTCCAAGATTGACCTCCGATCAGGTTACCACCAGATGAAGATTCGGCCTGAAGATATATCCAAGATAGCCTTTGTCACTCGGTACGGGCAGTATGAGTTCACGGTAGTGTCGTTTGGGCTCACTAATGCCCCGGCCTACTTCATGAACATGATGAATAAGGTGTTCATGGACGAGTTGGACAAGTTTGTCATCGTGTTCATTGATGACATACTTGTCTACTCGGTTTCAGCTGAGGAACACGAACAGCGTCTGAGGACAGTGCTTGAGAAGCTAAGGCAGAATCAGCTCTATGCCAAGTTCAGCAAATGTGAGTTCTGGCTCGAAGAAGTTGTCTTTCTGGGACATGTGCTTATCAGAAGGAGTGGCAAAGGGGATCCAACCAAGATTGAAGCCGTGAAGGCATGGGAGCAGCCACGCAACGTGGATCGACATTCGAGTTTTTTTTGGTTTAGCGGGTTACTACCGCCGCTTCATCGAGAACTTTTCCAAGATTGCGAGACCCATGACCAATCTCTTGAAGAAGACCAATGAGTTTGAATGGACTCTAGAATGTGAGAGGAGCTTTCAGATTCTGAAGGAGAAGCTTACCACTACTCCTATGCTAGCCTTGCCAGACATCCGTCAGGACTTCATGATCTATTGTGATGCCTCTAGGCATGGGTTGGTATGTGTCCTTATGCAAAATGGGATGGTAATTGCTTACGCCTCCCGACAGCTGAAGCAGCACGAGCAACGCTACCCGACACACGATCTTGAGCTTGCAGCAGTTGTACACGTCTTGAAGATCTGGAGGCACTACTTGATTGGCAACAAGTGTGACATTTACATGGATCACAAGAGCCAGAAGTATTTCTTCACCCAGGAAGATCTGAATATGAGACAGCGAAGATGGCTGGAATTGATCAAGGACTACAACCTGGAGATCCACTGTCATCCAGGGAAGGCTAATGTAGTCGCAGACGCCCTGAGCCGCAAGAGCTATTGCCACTACCCCACGACTAGTGCCACCCCTCCTGAGCTATGTTGCGAGATGGTGAAGCTCCAGCTAGAAGAAGTGTCGAGGAGTCAGTTGAACCTTCTAAGAGTGCAATGCAATCTTGAAGAAAGGATCCGCAAGGCCCAAGAGACCTGCCCGGATATCACAGAGTTTCGAGAGCTCATGAGGATAGGCAATAAGGCACAATCATGTACAAAGATCGTGTCTACGTGCCCCTAGACGAGAAGCTACAAGAAGAGATTCTATCAGAAGGGCATGACTCCAAGTTCTGCATACACCCAGGAAGCACCAAGATGTACAACGATCTCAAGAAGACCTTCTGGTGGAGAGGCATGAAAGCGCATTGCGGGACATGTGGCAAGATGTGACATATGCAACCGAGTCAAGGCGTAACATCAAAGACCACTGGATCAAGTTGAAGCCGCTCGATGTACCAACCTAGAAGTGGGAGAGCATCTCTATGGACTTCATAGTCGGGCTGCCCCGCTCCCTAAAAGGGCACGACTCGATATGGGTAATTGTCGACCGTCTGACCAAGGTGGCCCATTTCCTGCCAGTTAAAAGGGGGTACCGAGCTGATCAGTTGGCAGATCTCTACTTCGACAACATCCTGAGGCTCCACGGTGCCCCAAGTCACATTGTATCGGATAGGGGAAGCCAGTTTCTTTCGCAGTTTTGGAAGGGCCTCCACAAGGCCATTGGCACTCGACTCGACTACAGCACCGCTTACCACCCTCAGACGGATGGGCAGACTGAAGGAGTAAACCAAATCCTGGAGGACATGTTGAGAGCTTGTGTACTCAAGTATGGGAAGGATTGGGAGAAATGCCTGTCGCATGCGGAATTCTCCTATAACAATAGTTACCAAGCCAGTATTGGAATGTCACCGTTTGAGGCCTTGTATGGGAGGAAATGTCGGACCCCGCTTATGTGGTCCGAGGTTGGCGAGAGGTCATTCTTTGGGCCCGCCAAGATTCAAGAAGCTGAAGAAGGAGTTGCCCAAGTGCGAGAGAGTCTGAGGATTGCCCAAAGCAGACAAAAGAGCTATGCAGATAAACGGAGAAGAGATCTCACATTTGAGGAAGGGGACTATGTCTACCTCAAGGTATCTCCACTACGAGGTACCGGCAGGTTTCACGTGAAGGGGAAGTTGGCCCCTAGATATGTCGGGCCCTATCGCATCAAGTGCAAGTTTGGCAAGTTGGCCTACAAGCTTGAGCTACCCGAGGAGCTGACAGGAGTGCACCCCGTGTTCCACGTGTCCCAACTCCGTAAATATCTGAAGGTGCCAGATCAGCAGGTGCCCACAGACATCTTGGATCTCCAAGACACGCTTGTGTACAAGGAGCACCCCACGTGTATTCTTGATCGAGCAACCAAGGAGACTCGAAGCACCACAATCCCTATGTGCAAGGTTCAGTGGGGCAACCACACTGAAAGGCAAGTCACATGGGAGAAGGAGTCGGAACTCTGGATGCTCTATCCCTACCTCTTCGAAAGGTACGCCTTCTTCTGAATCTCGGGGACGAGATTCTCGTAAGGGGGGAGTCTGTAACATCCCTGCTAACCAACACCCAAAAATCACAACTTTCAAAAACTTTTTCGAAAACTAACCTATGCTTGGTGAGTGTCATGTAGGTAAACCTTCCTAGTAAGTTGCATTAGCACCTATACTCAGTCTAGTGGCTTTTGCATTTTACCTTCTTGCATACATGTCATGTTTTGCCTCTTTGTTGTTTTATGTGTTGCTAGGTATCTAAAAAAGTAATTAACTTTTGGTGACATGTGTACAACCTTTGGAAACCACCTTGACCAAACCCTAGGCTACCCTAGGTGGACCCCACCAGCATATATGTGCATTGATGCACCTACATGGGTATATACATGTGTGCATGTGTATACATACTAGCTAGAAAAATAGAAAAAAAGGATATAGAATATAAGAAAAGGAGAAGGGAGTAGAAGGAGCCCAAAGAAGAAGCCAACCGGCCCCCCCTTCATCCCTTGCCGTGCGCCCACAACAAAAGCCCACCTTTCACCGTGCCTCTTCCCTCTCAGGCTCGTGCGGCCCAGCCCAGCTAAGGCCCGCAGGCCGAGCAGCCTTGCGCACCCTCCACTTCCCTCACGGAGCCGATGTCGAGGCGGGCCCCGCGCTCCCACCGTCATCCCTTTCCTCCCCCACTCTGTTTTTCTTCCTCACGCCGATGCCGCGGGCGACGCCTAAAAAGGGGAAGTAGCCATCGCAGCTGTCCCCGTTGAACCGCCTCGGTGCGCCCTCGGATGGCCGACACATCCGCCCTTCCCACGCCGATGCACGGGTTGCGACAAAGACGCACTCAAGGGCCCCGCCCTTGATGACGCCATTGCGAGGCGCCGCCCCTTTTTCTCCCCAGCGGCGGTCGTTCGAAATTGAGACGCTGAGCGCCCGCGCACACCTCCCGAACCCTAGACCTAGCCCCCCGAGCCGCCGGATGGCGCCCACGTGCCCCCAAGCCGATGCCCATGATCGCCGCCTCCCCTATATAAGCCCTCACCCCGGTGCCCCCTAGCGGCCTCCCCAACCACTCCGCCGCCATCGGTGGCTTTGCCACTCCACTCCAAGCCGAGAGGAGGGCCGTGAAGGAGAAGGCGATGCTTTGAGAGAAGCTACGTGTCGGAGCCGCCGCTGCCGGAGCCGCCCGCTCCACCACCCCGCCGGAGCCGGAGGAGGAGGTAGCGCCCCGATCGACTACGCCGGCGCCACGGCTCGCCTCGCACGGCCCCAACACGCCCACCGCCTCGCCACCCCGCCGCATCACCATCCTTTCTTTGCCAACACCGACGGTGAGCATCCCCTCCGCCGTCGCGCTTCTTCCACGGCCAAGAACGCCGCCGCGAGCCCCGCCCGGGTGGCTCAAGGCCGCGCCTTTGAGCACCAACGCCACATGCGCACGCCAAGCCCACTTACGCGTTCCCGGAGCCCCGCCGAGCACCCGGGAACTCATCAAGATGCCCTGCGCACACTCTCACGCACGCGCACGGCAGCGCCGCCGTCACCGGACACCGACAAGCCACCACGGCCTCACTGCCGGCCACCTAGGGGGTCAAGCCGTCCCTTTTTGCCCATGGATGCATGCGCCGAAACCTTGGGAAGCCAACGAACACCCTTGCGGCCATAGAGGACCACCGAAAAGAAAAGCTGAAGGAAGCCGCCGCCCGGCGGCTCGCTCGCAAGCAATGGAAAGAAGAAGGGGAGGGACTCCCTGTGAGTCCCGTGAACCCGCTCATGGTGAGCCGTAGAGAGGAGAAAGGGGATGGACGCGGTCCGCCGGTGGGCCGAGCGAGAGGTTCACGGTGCACCGCCCCCGGCTCACCGTGCACCAACTACATGGGCCACGCCCGCATGCCCCAAGCCGCCACGTGACGCGCCCACGTGCCGACACGTGTCCGGGCGCCGGCCCAACCGGCCCTAATCCAAATTCGCCTAGGCCCAAATCCGAGCCCGACCGTGTTGAGCGTTGACCGGTCAACGTTGACCGCTGACCCGGCCCCACCGGTCGATGAATCCACCTAAGCCAGCCAACCAGAGCCCGCCACGTGTCACCACTGTTTTCCAAAAATAATAAAATGACTTTTTCCTTTTTCGTAAACTGAATAAATGTTTGGAAATTGTAGAAAATCCATTTTAACTCCGAAAAAAATATGAAACCAAGTGTCCAAAATTTTCTAAAAATAAGCTCTAGGTCATAGACTTATCCATGAGTGCATTGGCTTCTTTCGGATTTTAGTTGCTTCTTTGTGCACCTCTATAGGAGCCGCTAAACGCGGTATTATGTCACGCTTTTTAGAGACGGAGGAGCCGCTGACTGAGAAAGGAGACGACTACGAGTACACCGAGGACCTGGGTGATGACCTAACCGCAGGTGCCACGTCCCAGCCAACCTCTTAGCTCCTATTTTAGACATGCAATAACTAGAAATGCTAGCGCTCTATTACTTGTTGCTTGCTGCTGTTGATAGGGTGCATGATAGATTGATTGATTCAGCCTATGCCTTGTCGAAACCGATCCCCAGCATACCCGCTGCTAGGATTAGACTCGCGCTTATCATGTTATCTTGATGCTACTCACTTATTACTATTATTACTGTTGTTCTATCATGACTGTGAATGGCTAAGGCACATGGTGCCGTAGTTGTGGAAACCGGGATTATGGGAGAGATCTTGGCGTGAGCCTTGGCTGTGTGGTGAGGGTTGTGTCGACTGGACAGGATCTAGGGCAAGTCATGAGGACGAGCCTTACCGGGGGGTGTGATCTGGGCACTCCCCACATGGGAGTACCTGTGGTGGGTATATGTGTTGGGAGAAGGTTCCGGGGAGGAGAGCCTTTGTGGTACAAATCCTCAGAACGGGAGGTGTCGCTGAGGCACGGGACGCCGAGTCCCAAGGTGAAGATGTCCTGTCTAGTCACCCTTAAGGACTGATGTATCTTGAGAACCGGGTCATAGGACCTTACCGTACACACCACTCGTTCCTGATGGGTGGGAAACGACTTGACGGCTAGCTGGCCCCCTGCCATTACTACTAGGTGGTTAGGTGATAGTGTAGGGAGGTACGGGTGCCGAGACCCACACCCTCCTGAGACAGCGTGGTGCCCCCTGGGATCCGGCACCACGTCTCACGCCTCAAGCAGTGCCGGTGGACTCCCGGTGCCCCCCAGAGCTGAGTGGTAGGGTGGCATTGGGCTTGTTAGTCGGCGGCTCAAAATCAGCCTAGGCGAGGCGCATCGCCGATGATGGTGATCTTGTGGTTCCAGGTGTACACACTCTGCAGAGTTGATCGATCTATACGTATAGCCGTGTCCGCGGTCATGGACATTCCTATGATTTACGCTTCACATGATTAGTGAGTGGAGTCCTTTTCTCTTCTCTCCCCCTGGGTGTGGTGGTTTCCGGCTTGTGCCGTTGAGGCGAGGAAGAGCGGGAGTCTTCCTCGTCGACTCGAGTGAGAGTGTGGTGTGATGTGTGGGTGGTTATGGATGGGATGGATGGGAAGGTGTATGGTTATAAACGGGTTAAAACTTGACATATACCATTTAAAACTTGACATATACCATTTAAATATGTTAACGCATAGGAAACCAAGAGCCCCAAATAGGTCTTTTGATTACCCTTGCATCCACCTTCCACATAGCACGCTTCATTCATATGAGTGGGATTAGTGGACAGTACAAATCGTACTAATACATTGTGGTTCAGGGGAGAACATCGAGTGGGAGACCGACGAGGATGACGAGGAGGAGTAGGTGTCTCGTGCTACGCGCAAGAGGATGACGCGTCGATCCGCTTCTACCTATCTTATGCTTTTTCGGACTTGTGTGTGTGAGTGTGATTCCGCCCTGCAGGCGATGTAATAAAGTACTTAAATCCTGCTATTTGTACTCTCTAAACTTTAATATTCCGCTGTATGCGCACTTTGGACCGCTGATTTGTCGATGATGGTGATGAGCCCTTCGAGGCCATTACATTATTGTACGAAAACTGTGACTTTTCCCTTCGTAGAAAAGCGGGTTGTTTCACTGGGAAAGACCATACGTCCTCTATAAAAATGAGAGGATCATGGCTGATAAAATTCCTAAATATCCAATCAAAAAATCAATGTACTCTAACCTTTTACTCTTTTTTCCAACTTTGTGAAGATGCATTAAACTCATGAAGTGTAACGATGGATGCGGCTTGAGCAAGGGGGCACTTTAGGGTGGATCTAATGTATCTGAAGGGTAAGGAGGAAGAGCTACAAAGGAGATGGGAGAAGTTCGGTGTGCGTGCGACAGCCTTCAAACATCAGTAAGAAGAGCTTCAAGCTCCTGAGGCAGCCCTCAAGTCCAAAAGTGGCAGGAAGAAGGATATAGCGGAACCATCTTTAAGGACGAGAGAAAGGGCAAATTAAATTCCCTAAAACATATATGTTATCATTAGCGGTGGATTCTGAATCTTAGTAGTTCGAGTTCCACACAAGCCATTGTAGGTCGTGCTTTATTTTTCTCCAAGACATGTTAGAATTAGTGGTGGGACTTGACCTTAGCTACCTAGAGTTTCATAGATGCCATTTATTGTTGCAGGTAACTAGTACACAGGTGGGCTTTAATCTCGGTTGGAAAACCCCTTTAGTCTCGATTGCGCAGTTGGAAAACCCCTTTAGTCTCGGTTGCCCAACAAAAACTACGGATCTGAGACTAAAGGCCATTCTTAAAACTAAAAAAAAAAATTAAATCTTGAGAGACCGCGCTTTTGTTATGCTCCGCACGTAACTTCCTTACCAACTCAACTGCACAACACATTTGACAAAATCCTAGATGCTTTCCTTTTAAATCAACCCATGGGGGACTTTTAGTCCCGGATGAAAGACCTTTAGTACGGGTTTATGACACCAACCAGGACTAAAGGTCCCCTCCTGCAAAAGCTGCGTCCCTGGCTATTGCCCAGAGGATTTTAGTTCCGGTTGGTAATTCTAACCGGGACTAATATTTTCTTTAGCCCCGAACCTAAAATTGGTCAGGACTAATGTTCATGTTGTGCTAGATTAATATTAGAATGTGCTTGTACGTTTAGAAGTCTTTAATATTATATCTTACTATGTTCCTTCAAAATAAGTTTTGTAGTTTTTTTATATTTTTTGTTGTGTGATCAACGATGGTTGAGATTTTAGGATGGCACAAGAAATAAACCAGTCGGCTTCTGGGCTAACGACATTTTTGTTGGCAACTAGGTTAATATCCCCATCCCATTAACTGAGGCGGTTGGTGTAAGGTAAACACCACGGTTAATCATAATCATCATTATCACACTATAAAAAAAGTGAGTTTTTTGATAGGGCTCCCCCTTCTATAATAACTGTCTGATCTAGCTGTCATCTTACATGAGCCCTCTGTTATTAGAGATCTTACTTTCCTTCATTAATAACCGTTTAATCTATACTCGGTGTCATACGAGCCTTCTATTATCTGAGATCTTACACACGTAAGACTTACCTTCTTTTTTATTTTTTATTTTCCATAATACCCTTCCATCTCTTGATCTAACCATATCAAAATTTATCTTGGCCTCTGAGTAACTATATATATGAAACTCAGACTAATATAACACTAGTACACAAGTCATTTCTCTTAACACTAGCGTTTCATTTCTACTAGCAGTTTCTCTTTTTCCCACATGTTCCTCTATGCATGTGGATTGTGGTTTCTTTTTTCATAAATGTCAAAAAAATAAATACAATATTGTTGATCACAATGGAATTGTTTCCTAAGAAAGATTAGAAACAAAACTTATGCTTATCAAAATCTGAATCAACTAATGCTCAGACTAATCAAACCATTAACTAAATATTGATTAGTTTGTTGTCTAACCCGTCCAAATAAATGTATTTGTAGAAACATCAATGAGGATTGCCGCGTGAGAAATCGAGAAAGGTCTCCTATCATAATCATCGGTAGTCCTTATCATGTTGGCAATTAACTCTGTGTTGACTTTAATCAGATACTATAATTACATATTTTATAGGTCCTCAAAGAAAATCATGGAGTTCGAGTAAACATCGAGATAAATTTTTTAAGCCTAATTAGTTTATCATTAATACATGTTAATTGTAGCACACATTATCAAATCACAAATTAATTAGACATGTATATGTCCAAAGATTCGATATGATAGGACAAAACTTTTGACGTAGTGAAACAAACACCACCTTAATAGTAGCTTATACTAGTTAATTTAAATTGCATTGTTATTAGCTCTCTAAAATAATTTATGACACGCTTATCAATAATCATATGTATGTGTCCAAAAATTCTATGTGACAGGATAGAACTTTTGATTCAGTGAAACAAGCACCCCTTAATAATAGCTTATATTAGTTAATAGCTTATATTAGTCAATTTAAATTGCTTTGTTATTAACTCTCTAAATTAATTTATGACACGCCTAACAATAATCATAAACACATGTGTGTCGTCGTGCATTGCTAATCATAAACACATGCGTATCGCATGTGCATTGCTACTAGTAGTCATTAATTATGACGGTTACATTATTAAACTGTCCGCTTCAGTTAATTATTAGGCTCGGTTAATAATTGGCCAGTGCCATACAAAATCTTCTCTTTACTAGTGTGTTTCAAACAATAGTTGTAACATTAAATATGTATGTATTGAAAAGTCAATTAATATTTTCATTGCACTTGAAATAGTTTTCAAAAACACATGCTGTGTGGCAGGTGCATACTTGCTAGTTGACGTTAAAAGCCAGAGCTTTTTTATTTTATACTCCTTCGAGTTTCTTAAAAGTTGTTGTTTTATACAAGACTTGGTTCAAAACAATAAGAACATAAATTATGAATAAATTTTAAATTACTAAGTTTAGAAATTTAAAAACTATATGAATAGATTTATCTTAAAAAATACTTCTATATCTATAAGAGATGAGGCCTTCTATAATTATTATCAACTTATCTCTAGTCATAGAAGACTAGTCATTAAAGACCTTCTGTGACTATTTGTGTGAAATTTTTTAATCTATGACTATTTTTATAACAATTTGTGGCAGTTACAATGGTCACAGATTAAAAATTGTTATAAAAACAGTCACAAAAGATCTTTAATAACTATCTTTGTGGTTACAGAAGTCTTTAATAACTAGCCTTCTATGACTACACATAAGCTTATAATGGTCATAGTAGGCCTCATTACACATTTTAATAAATATTTTATAAAAAAAATAAGAAGTCAATACTATGCTTTGGAGATCATGTTATATAAAGCGACATCTTTTACAAAACTGGAGGGACTATGTCACACGTACGCAGTATATGACGTAGAATCAAGGGATAATTCGGTCCAAAAATCTAGAAAAAGAGAAAGACGTCGACGTGGGGCCACAACCTCCTCAAACCCTAGGGGTGGGGGGCGCCGCACGCTGGCCCTTACCTCCTCGTGTCCTCTGGGGTTTGATTTTGCTAATATGAACGACAGCCGTCGGCCGTTTGGCGACGCGTGGCTCGACGGCGTCAATATGTTCCTTGAGCACGGCACCCCGACAGAGCACTACAGCATGCTGGCGCTGGAGCTCGCCACGCACAACATCCGCATCGGCGACGGCATGCTGCTGCACCTAATGGCGACGCCGCGGTGCGGGTTCCCCGACGACAGAGTCAAGGCGGTTCTCGACACGGGGCATCTTTGACTGTATCCATGTCAGGTTCTATGATGACCCGGACTGCGCCGTTGGTTTCAACGCCGCGGAGTGGCACAAGTGGATGGCGGCGTACCCATTCACCGAGTTCTACGTCGGCTTGCTGGCATCGCCGCAGGGGACCAGGTGCGGGTTCACAGACCCCAGGACGCTCCACAGGACGGTGCTCCCGGTGGCCCAAAAGGCGGCCAACTACGGCGGCGTTATGATCTGGGATAGGTACTTCGACCAGCGCAGCAACTATCGTGGCAGCATCAAGAGCTGGATTTGAGACCTTGGCTGTTGTTGGAATGAATTTTTTTTTGTGCTCTTATGCTTTGATAAACTAGTAGGTGCCCCGCGCGTTGCTGCAGGTATGAAGTAGAAATGTAAGATATTTATAATGGTTGAAACTATAAATTAATAGATACATATATATGGATGTAGTAGATTAATTGCGGAGGTTATATCCATTGACATACATAGTATAGATTATTTGACCTGCACATCACCTAAATCTTATCTATCGAAACCCCCACCCCTACTATAACTGAGGGTCATCCCCCTCTCAAAATTCTAGAAGTTTTTCTTCATAAAATTATAATATTTCGGAGGACCACATGTAATCTATGTGATATGCAGTTTTCTTATGTTTTTCTTACAAATAGATTTTTCTTAGAAATAGTTTAAATTTTTATAAAAAAGTTATCGAAATATATCCATGTGGGCTCATGTTTTAAAGAGCTTATTACGAGGAACACCATGGTGTAATTGAATTTTAATTAGGATACTTGCTTTAGGTGCTAAGACTTTTTTCTATTTTAAAAGAAATAGTTAGTGGGAGATAAATGAGCCTTAGTGGGAGTAACTCCCTTGATAACGTCAGCTGACATCACGTCGAAAACCTCAACCAATCACAATCAAGAGAATTAGCTTAGTAAAATTTAGGCTTATAGTAGTTATAGATACGAATAATCGCAATGGACAACCAGTCGGCCTTCATCAACCAGTCGGCCTTCATCAAGGGCAGGCACGTATACAAGAAAACTTTCGTACCGTTCAGTTTGCCCGCACATGGTTCCACCGCTAGCTCTCCGCCATGCTCGGTTTGGCAAGCACTAAGGTTCTCGCCAATGGCTGTCAAGGCCGTCGCATCTTCCATGCCCACGGCCTACGTCAAGGCGATCCCCTCTCGCCGCTGCTCTTTGTAATTTTCATGGACGTTTTTTGAACGCGTTGATAGCCAAAGCCGATCGCCGAGCTCTTCTCACGCTGCTGCCTGGGTCCGCCTGCCGGGCGTCGCGCAGACGACCTAACTTGTCATCTTCCTGTCTCCCTCCGCTCAAGACTTCAACTGTATTTGCCAGATCCTCTACCTCTTCGCTGGGGCATCCGGCGGTCTCGCAACTAACCTGGACAAGTGTGTGTTATCACCCCAATCCGTTGCTCTCCAGAGAGCATCCAGGCCGTGCAGCAAGTCTTTCCCTGCCACCTCCAAGAGTTCTCATCTAGGTACCTTGGCACCCGTTATCACTCACAAGGCTGCACCGAGCTGATGAGCAGCCGATGGTGGATGTGGTGGCTGCCCGGATACCTACTTCAAAGGTGGGCCTCCTGACCAACATAGGGAGAGCCAAGGTTACTCAAACAATGCTCTCTGCAATCCCCGTCCACGTCTCCATTTGTTGCAGTCTATCACCATGGGCTCTTGGTGAAATAGACAACTGGCATCGCGCATTCCTCTGGACGGGCACGGAGTCCACCTGCGGTGAACGTCCCCGAGTCACTTGGCTGATTGTGTGCTCCCCCAAGGAGCATGGCGGACTAGGGCTGTCAGACCTACGGGTTCTTGGCTTTGCGCTTCGACTTTGCTGGGAGTGGCTGCGTCATTCCCAGCCGAACGTGGCATGGGCTCATCTTCCCTCGAAGCCGGAACATGTCGTCGCTTCAATGTTCGGCGCCTCCATCAACGTCCGGCTCGGCGGTGATGGTGCCACGGCATGCTTTTGGATGGATTCTTGGTTGCTGGATGGGCCAATCTGTGACTTTGCGCCCAATCTCTTTGTGGCGATCGGTCGCCGACGGCGTGGCCGCATGGTTAGGGAGGCCTTGGCACAGCACCAGTGGGCTCAGGACATAACCGGCGCGCCGACCACCTTGGTACACTCCGTGAGTACGTTGAGCTATGGGACAAGCTCGAGCTGATCCACCTGCGCCCACTGGAACTGGAACCAGACAGATTCGTCTGGAAGTGGAAGGCTAGCGGTGACTGCACCGCATCCTCCGCCTACCGCGCCTTCTTCCGCAGGATGACGTCCCTAGCTGGCGCCAAGGAGCTCTGGCGTGCTGCAGTGCCGCCCAAGATCAAGTTCTTCTTCTAGCTGGCTCTTCATGGCCGCTTGTGTACTACGGAGCGGCGCAAACGGTGGTCTCCAGCAAGATGGGACGTGCATCCTCTGCGACCAGCACGACGTCACTTGCTGGCTTCCTGCGTACTCTCCAAGGAGGTTTGGCAGTGCCTCCTGTGCCGTAGGCAGCAGCTGGTGTCGTCCAGCGACACCAGGTTGCCAGACTGGTGGCGGCTGCTCTAGCAAGCCTCCATCCCAGTGGAGTTCAGGCGGAGCTTCGACTCTATGATGCTGCTAGTTTCATGGAAGATCCGGAAGGAACGCAACTGCAGAATATTTGAGAACAAAGCTCTCACCCCTCCTCAGCTTTGCTCTCTGATTTTGAAGGTGGCGGATGCTTGGTTGGCTGCAGGGGTTTTGTAGCCTTGCACCGCTCTTTGCCCTCACTGTTCTGTGACTTCGTTGTCCTCCAGTTGCAAAGCTTGTTTCCTACAAAGTACAACTCTGCAGCGCTACCATTTAGAGCCGATGCCTTGTGTTGTGTTCCACCCGTTCCTTCACTATACCAGCATCTCGCTGCTAACGGAAAGAAATGTACTTTTGTATCCCACGTCACGTGCCATGCATCCTTTTGGAAAAATAAAATAAAATAAAATAAATGAGATCTTCGACAAGCGTGTTGACCGTGACTGGAAGCAGTAGTCATGAGTTTATGACTTTGCATGCACAACCATTTTCTCTGAATTCTCAGCAAGAAATAACTAGAGGCTGCCCACAGTGCTAAGTGTTGTTGACCAAAAATACTTACATCAAAAGACTGCTAAAAATAATTACTGTCAAAAATTCCTGTCCACACTCTTCAGAGCCGGCATATGCTTCTTCTGTGTTATGTGCACAGAAAAGATATCCAAATAGCATATATAGTCACTGTAGTTCTGCGAGTTGGACAACAACCTCATGGGCACCAGCAACAGCAGCAGGCTCGTCATCCTCCTCCTCGCGCGCCATTGCTGAACGACTAGTCCCTGCCGATGATGAGGCCTCGTCGTCCCGCTGCTGCAGTGCTTCCAGCTCCGCCACAACGACCGCCATGGTGGGGCGGGCTTGAAAATTTTCGCGCTGCGTGCATCGCAGAGCGAGTTCCGCCACCTTCCGCACAGTGACCAGATCACAGTGATCTCTTATTCTATGGTCGATGACGCTCGAGATTCCTGATCCGCCTTCAGAAAGCGCCTCGCGCACCCAGTCGGCGATGTTGATCTGTCTGTTGTTGCCGTCCAGGGCCGTAGTTGGCTTAGAAGTGATGAGCTGCAGGAGAACGATGCCGAAACTGTACACGTCGGTTTTGCCTCTCACCTCACCGGCCTTGAGGTACCTGCATTTGCATGCATGCTCACAAGTCACAACAGTGCATCGAAGACAGTATTATTATTCATAAAAACTAAATAGTATTCTGTTGACAACCAAAATTGTCCATTTTATGAAGTTGTCAAAATGTTGATTCGATCTCACCATTGCGTTCCTCTCGTCGAGATGGTCAAAAATCATATATGGAATGCCCGATTTGGAGATCGGATGAAGAAGTTATGGCCCCGGGAAAATACTGTGGTGCTGACCGGAACTTCCGGTCCAACTTCCGGTCCGTGACCAGAAGTTCCGGCCTGCGCGCCCCCGGAGCTCCGGGAACCTCCGGTCTATGACCGGAAGTTCGGTCCAAGACCGGAAGTTCCGGTCCGAGACCGGAAGTTCGACCGAAGTTCCGGTAGACCTCGTCGATCCGGATCCGGACTTTCCTGTTCTGACCCAAACTCCTCCAAACTCGTAGGAAACTTGGAAAATAAGTATTGGAGCGGTTTCCTACTTGGGATAAGACCACCCCCCCTATATATATGAGAGGATCATGGCCGATTGAGTTTCCATCTATCCAATCGTCAAAAAACACATCTACAACGTAGGTTTTGGCGGTTTTACCTCTACCATGCTGTTCATCCCTTGATCCAGGCGACCAAGGATGGCGTCCTAGGCTTGCCGGCCAACCTAGGGCAACCCGGCGACGTTCTTGCCCTGACGGGGTCCCTCCCGGGTGAGAGTTTCGACGGTTCCTTTGCTAGTTTGCTTGAAAACTAGTCGTTCTTCGTCACGTAAGCACGATTGGTTATCCTTTGCTGGTTTGCTTGTAAACTTAGCTGCTCTTCACCGCGTAAGTGTGATTTCTTGCTGCGTTCTTCGGTCCGTGGTGGCCCGGGCGTCCAAAGCCCTCGTGGTGTGTTGGTCCGGACCACATTCGGCGTCAACACACTTTTTGGCGGCTCCGCTGGGGAAAAGTTGTTTCGGCTCTACTTTGTAGCCGAATCTCTTTGCCCTAGCCTTATACCTTATCTAATCTATCCTTTTGTGATCGCCATTACCGTTGCCATCTGCCCTACAAGGCCGATTGCATTTGGTTTTGACCTCTTGTGACCTTGCTTACTATTTTGCAAGAAGTTGTGCTTGTTGTCAAAAATTTCAGCAAGGTGGTCAAGTTATAAATCATGGAGTACCAAGGTGTTGCAGCACAAAACTACTATAATCACCCCGAGGTACAACTTGCAGATACATCTGATGATTTTTATAATTATTTTGCAAGTGATATAAATTGCTATGTTGGTGTTGCTAGTTATGATAATACTAGATATGTTGCATCGATTAATCTTCCTAATTATGCAAATCATGATCAAGAGCCGATGGTTACTGAAAATTCTTTTAGTTTTAATACTACTAACAACATACAACATGTAAATTCTTATTCATCGGCTATAAGTTCACAATATGTGGTTCCACCACGTGACATGTCGATGAATGAGAGAATTGGCTATGACAATAATAATTACTTAGCCAATTGCTCTCAAAATTCAGCACTTTATGCAAAGATCAATGCTCACAATTCGGCTTTATGTGTTACTTCTAGCTCTAGCCGAATTAGTGGAATTTCTGCGGGGGTATTCGAGTGCGAAAGTCCATGATTCGGCTTCACATGACTTTAGCCGAATCAATAGAAATCCAGCAATGGGTGAGGAGATGCATTAATCGGCCTGCAACCATTGCTAAAATGAAGGCACAAGGAATCACTGAAGATTCTCCTCTTTGCTATAGTTTTGTTTATCTGCAATCTGAATTTGATAATCTAGAGGAAAGAACTTCACCTCAGGTTGCACATACTAGTAAATCGGCCTCAGATTTTAGTCAACCTCAATATGAGAGGCCGTTTTACTATTATTTTGATCAGCATGGCAGGTTGATCTCAAAGAGTCAATTCAAATTGGCCTCTTCAAAAACTGAGAAGGCCAATTTAGGGGAGGCTACTACAATATCTCATAGCAAGAGTTTGATCACACTCAAGTCATCAGCTATGAGTATGGAACAAAAAGCTGTCCCTTCTGAACCAATCACATCTAAGAAAACAAGTCTCACTATAGAAAAGCATGAGAAACGCAAGAAACCAGCTAGACTTGATTTTTTCGTAAGCTAAAGGGGTCGTGTATTTATCTAGTGATTATCACATCGTTGATGAATATCAAGCCCCTACAAGCAAGAAGGGAGGGCTGTCTGCTTGTTCCAAATCGACTAAGTCGACTATCCAGTCAGTTAGGCCAACTACCTCTACAACCTGCTCTGAATCGGCTAGGCCGACTCCTCGGTCGGCCGGGCCGATTGCCTCTGTGCTTGCCTCGAGTCGGCTAAGCCGACTCCACCGGGCTAGTAGTGTCCAAGACGGTCTAGCTGACTTCTAGTCGGCTAAGCCGACTTCTTCGGTTTCTGCAACTGCTAATGCATCTTTAGATGATTCGGCACCTTGTGCTGATCATTCCTTGGGGATGGAAAGCAACATCATTCCAATCAAAGGCATACATCTCTCTGACATAATCAACAAGGTACAAGGTATGAATATTTTGCTCAAATTCCAATCTGGTCATACTATTTCATCTACATCTATTAGAGATATCCTTATTAGTAGTTGTAAGAGACCGATTAGGAATAGCATTATATTTAGTGAAGATAAGATAAATTCAGATTCTATCGGCCAACACATTATACCATATGGTAAGGCCGATGGTGCTAATTTATCAAAAGTAAAGCTTTCTAGAAGTGTTTGCAAAGGTGTAACCGAATGGATTGATGTTAAATCTGATCCCTTCATTTGTATGGCTTTAAAACCGACTCCACAAAAGAATCGGTTGAAGAAATCAAAGTACACCTTTGACTTTACTTTTTTGTGATCATGTCTTTGATATCTTGGTAAAGAATAATTTTATTAGAATCATTGATCACAATACTTTGCCATTAGTTCAAAACTTAGAAGAGCTTACATATTGCAAGTGGCATAATTCCTATGATCATAATACTTGCAATTGCAATATGTTTCGTCAAATGCGGTCCAATCGGCCATTGATAAAGGCCGATTGAGATTTTCCGAAGCTCAACAAGTGGACCAATTGAGTTCATTTGGTCTTGATGGCGAACAGGTTTTGAATCGGCTTGTATTTGCCGATTTACTCAAAGCTCAAAGCTCAAGTGCCCATGAGAGAGATGTAGAGCCCTCAAGTGAAGACAAGGTTCTTTCCAAGAAGTACAAATGGAATATGTTTCGGATGATAGCAATATCGCTATAATTTCAAAAGACACTAGGAGGCGGTGAAATCTCTCCGGCTAGAGCAAAAGCCGATTGATCCAATTAAGCAAGGAGAATCGGCTCGGGATCCTTCTTTGGGGCATGTCTATCGGGACAGAAAAAAAGAAGGATGATCATAATGTTAATGAAGGCAAAGCTCATGACAAGCAAAAGTATAGAAGACCGAAGTTTAGCTTCGATGAGCTTCTAGCTAAATATGAGAAGATAGGTGAAGCAAATATTGTCAATCGATCAAAGAAGGTTCAACCATCAAGATCGTCTCCAAAGAACAAGTCTAAAAAGTGGAATTGGCAAGGAGACAGATCCCACTCAAGAACAACATATTCTCCTTTTGAGCAGCCAATTCCCATGTCTTATGGATCATAACCCACATATTTTCATCCTTATTTATCTTGGGACTGGTTTGATCAAGAAGCACAAATTCCACCATACTTTAGGCCACAAAATATAGAGGATGCAGCTCATAGATACTTAGAGAGATCATCACATTGTAAAGACTGTTTTGTTCAAAATCGGTGCTGGAGCTCAACCAAAGAAGAAAGTGGTAAAAGCGGGTTTATCGTGTGAAGTATGATGGCCGAAAGAATAAATGTTCAGATCTAAATTTAAATATTGAAATGCCGATTGCATTACTGAAAAATCAGGCTATTGATGGCAAAAACATAGAAGAATCATCTACTGATATTTTAGTTGCCAAATCTGAACAAAGAAGGGTGAGAGTGCCTAAAAACAAGAAAGAATTGCCGCTTGTCTAAAATAGACAAAAACCGATATGCTCAATCGGTTTATCAAAGTGGCAAGAAAGCAAGTTACGTCGACTTAGTGCGTAGAAGCTAAAAGAAAAAAGGCTTAATATGGGTTCCTAAATTAAATGCCCAAGTTCATAAGGATGATACTCAAGCGAGTGGTGCAGCGAAGGCAAAGAAGAGAAGAAGATTTAAGGAACAATTGCCTAGTTCGAGGTTTGCACCAAATCATCAAAATTATTGGTCATGGCATCATCCATATTTTCTGCCTATTTCTATGTGGAATTCATCTCTTGGTATGCATAATTATTCTTCAGTTCCTTATTTTGATTCTTGGTATGGGTCTCTATATTATGAAGGGTTGCCTCATCGTTTTGCTTATCGATGACCTTCTAGTCAAAGGCTCAAATATTTATTTCAGTTATGCATACTCATGTGGATGAACTTATATGGCCGATACCTTGCTATCGCCCTTAGCATAAAAACATAGCCGATGAATGCTTACAATCATTGAGCTACTAGAAAAGCTTCCATAGAATCTACTTTAATGGCTTTAAGGCCCTGGGGCACAATATATGTATTTTACTTTATGGATATAACAATATGATCAATCGGCTTGCAAAAGGGCTAAAGTGTTGACATGATCATTATTTCTTATAATCATGTTATTTGAGACATCAAGCTGATTAGAATTACATTTGCATCAAAATTTAGGCCGAATACGTAGTTTTCTTATTCGGTCTGGTCATGTTGTAATCCTTGAAGTGTGACATGTTAGAACATGTGGTGGTTCTTTACTAATATTTGCGGTAAGCCGCTGCTATGTTTTGATGTTTTAAATAATCACACGATGTATATCTTGATGAGTGCCTTGATATCATTGCTTCTTTTTGCTGAATTCCAAATTCGGCATATTTCAAGGTATGCAAATTATATTGCCAACATGTTAGGTCAACAATATCGGGCTTCTCAAACCGATACATGTGAGGCTATTGATGATTTTGATGAGCTCAATAAGTGGGCCAAAGTTTTACGTCGGCCGACCCTTTGGAACAAGTTGACATTGGGGGTGGTTCTGTGCCTCGACCGATGTTTGTTAAAATGGCCGATGTATACATAAGCCCTTAGTCACTAGATAGCCGATGAGATGGGTATCGTCGCTATTTGATTTTAAACTGTGTTTTCAAGTTCATGCATCATTCACCTAAAAACAGGGGGCATGTGTTGACAACCAAAATTGTCCATTTTATGAAGTTGTCAAAATGTTGATTCGATCTCACCATTGCGTTCCTCTCGTCGAGATGGTCAAAAATCATATATGGAATGCCCGATTTGGAGATCGGATGAAGAAGTTATGGCCCCGGAAAAAT
>JADLZL010005246.1:0-91504 GCA_015844335.1 Chrysopogon serrulatus | reverse complement strand
ATGGTACATTTACCCAAGCCTCATGCAACTTTAAACTACATTCAACATCTTATACTATGTTGCTAATTGTTTTGGTCATCCTTACCATATATCATGTTTAATTTGCTAAAATTTAAAACAAATAAAATACTCTTTTGGTTCACCTACATATTCTTGGTTCTATTTGAATAAATATCTTTAGTCTTTTGAACTTCCTTAGTCTATTATAAGTATGCTTCAGAATATTACTTAAACATTATAACATCAAAGCATATTTGTATAAGAATTTGGTTGTATATATAGACTATCCTCTCCTCTATAAAAATGTTTAAATCATATTAGGAGACTTCATAGAATCAAATCAAGGTTAGAGTTATTCTTCAAAATAATATCTTCGGCTTAACCTTGTTTGAAAAAATTGAAATAATAGTGAATCGTTTAAAACACGGGGTACAAGTTAATCTTTAACTCCTGGGCAAACACTATCCATACTTTAAATAAATCGTATATTCCTTCGAGTATGTGTTGTCTACTAATCCCTTGCAGAGAAGAAATAATAAGAGAAGCAGAAATTTGGAAGAGTAAGAAAGGAGTACAACATGTGAGACAAGATGCTCAAGATACAAACAGACCATTGAAATCCATTTATCCTTTACCACATGGTGTCATTATGCTCTAGTAATAAAGGTAACATCTTAAAGGTAAGTGGTCATCATTTTCTTTTTGATCTTAGAGTACATATCATAGCACCATTCCTTGATCTCAATCTTAACCAAATAAACTCAAATATGATATATCTTATTTTCAAAAGATGATAGTCATCATGTTAATCTTAATAACTTATAAAGATGAACAATCCTTCTATAGGTTAAATAACTCCACTCTATTATCTCATAAGCTTAAATGCCATATTTATCCTTTTGATATTCTCACCCAAGATGTAAATGAACAATGTGAAAAGACATCAATCTTATTGTGCCTAAGGTTAGAGAATGAATAAATTTCTGGTTCTGTTGGTGTTTTCCCACTAATAGAGCCTATGCACTTGATCTCTACCTTGTCTTTATGAGTAGAACACACTTCAAGCAAAGTGTGGGGAGATTCCCCAAATTCTACAAGTGGAAAGTTCTAAACCAGTAACAATAATACATATGAGATTGGCTTCGAGATGTTAACAAAAGAAAAGAAGAAGGTGGCACCACCATTGGAAGCGCCACTAGTGGAGACACCACCTCAATCCTCATCCTTAGGAGAAAACCGAAGTATTCAATTAATGAACCACTGCAAGGAGGAGTCTAGTTCGAAGGACTCAAAACATCAAACCCTTACCGTGAGGTAACATCGATAGTTATCCATATTTACTTTCTTGCATTGCATGATTTATTCTTTTTTTAGCATGTTTACTTTTCTATATTAGTATTGCATAGAAAACAAACAAAAATAAATAAGCATGCATTAGGCTGAATTCATCTTAAAAACTTGAAGCCTCATAAGAATCCCTTGCGGTATAAAAGCCTATAAGAGTTTTCACTGTGGTGGCATAAAAATATCAAAAATATCATGCATACATGTTTTGCTTTTCTGTATACAAAAATAGAAAATCTAAAAATACTAGATGAGCATCCTGCTGTAACCTTGCCACTTGAAAAAAATTTCTCAAGCTCCATAACACCTAATCCTCAAAACGGCTAACCACAGACTGTTTTATCCTAATCCGTTCCATGAGTTTTGGTGTTTTGTGAGAGCTTTTTGCAGGATGATTTCAAGAGCTAGTTACCCAGGTGCCCTCGTCTTCACTCCTCGATGTATACCTTCTTGACATACGGTTACTCACTGTGTTAAGGAAGTAACTTCTCAAAGGATGAAGATCGAGATGTTCCTGGCAACACTTCCTCTTATAAGCATGAGCTCCTCCATGAGGATCACTTAGTTTCAATGCTCAACCATGACAACAACTAGTTTGGGGGAGAACATCCCCTAGTTATCAGGCAAGTATACCTATGCGATTATCGAGTCTATTTTATAGTCATAAAATACCAAAAATATGTGGGCACATGAAGGTCCACGTCTGTAGTCTTTTATGAGTCCATTAGTCTAAAATAAATAAAAAGATGAATAACAATTAAAACCAAATAAAGATAGTTTAATTATTTATTAAGGTGTGATCATAGAGTGTTTATAATTCTGTCTAGTTTAAAAATCAACTGAAGAACAATAAAATTTTGTCTTGGAAATGATGAATAGTTGCTCTGTCATAATTCCTTTTAAGTGCCTAGTTTTCAACCTTAAATTCTCCTGAGTTTTGGGTATAACTGTTTTGATATAAGAATTTACTCTGAACCTGAAACTTGTGGAGGCATATGCTTTAGCTAAGTCTAGGTGATTGAGGGATATGATGTGAGAAAGTCTGAGCTGCTATTTATCTTATTCCTAATGATAACTAAGTTCTGGAGATTTATCTTTTAAAAAACTAAAAATCTTACATGATGAGCTATTGTATGACAAAGTTTAAATTCCTACCAAAGCCATATATGATATACATTTAGAATAGGAAAACCTTTGCTCATTCATGCTGTTTATTTTGCATTGAGTTCAGTCAACCTTTGTTGTATACCATATGAGAGTCTTGTCATGCTTTTAAAATCAAGATCACTTACACACTCCACCTATCTATGCATTGCTCCTACCCTAGGAGTAAGCGCAATTATTTTCTACTTTTATCCAGATCCACCTTAAAAATGTTTTTCTCCTACACTAGGAGTAAAACACCATATATATATATATATATATATATATATATATATATATATATATAAAAATATATATATATATCCCATAGGACAACCCCTGTTAAATGCTCTAAGTTCTTATTGCTATCTCTCCAATTATCATATTGTATTCAAAGGATGCATGTGGCTATACAAAAGAAAGTTATTAAAAAAGAAGAGGGAGTTTAAAAAAATGGACAAGTGTCCAAGCAATTAAAACAATGGGTACATAGATGCCCGTCTCCCTAAAAAAAGAAAGAGAAAAGAAAAAAAGTGAAAGAATAAAGATAGCCCATGTTTTCCCATGAAAAGTTCTAAGTTCAAGAGAGAGATTTATTTCAAGGAGCAAAAGTAGAATTAGGATTAGCCACTAAATACCATATATACACCTATCCACCATATTCCATACACATGCACATCTTGGTTTGATTGTATGACTTGACTCTCTTTGGATCCATTGTTTGACTTTACAATATATGAATTGCAAGTATGCTCATCCTTGTTTAATGCCACTCCTATGAGCTCCACTATAATCATTAGTTGTATGAGGGCATGAAAACATAAATGCCTCAAGTGAGATCCATAAATACCACATATTAAGAGACTGAGGGTGTCATACAATTAAGCTCTGAGTTTTATTTCAAAAACTTACAAAAACTCCAGAATATTGGTTGAGTGAAGAATTGGAGACATAGTGCTTGACTTGATTGTTCTATCTTTCAATTACTTAAGACCCATGCGAAAGTTAAAAAGCTCCATAGTTAAAGGTAAAATGGGTAAGTTTGAAAGTTAGAGCAGTTTTATCTAATCTGGAGGAGAATATTTGTTTGAAGGCATGTGTACCTTTGAGGAGTGAAAGCATTGAAGCAACTCCTGATCCAAGTTTATTAGTTAGGCTTTGCTAAGGGACTAGCAAAGGGTAAGCTTGGGGGAGCTTGTTGATGGTAGATAGCGTCAACATTTAATAGTGCAATAAACATGATAAATGGTCAATACACTTGCAAATAGAGAAGTCTAGGGTTTTATATGATAAATTCCATGAGTTTTGGTGAATTATTATTTTCTAGGGATTGTTCTAGAAAACCACGGAAAAGGGCCTAACTATCAAAAGGAGTAATGAAACTTATCCGATGGAAAAATACATCATTGGGCTCTACAAGGATCAAGAAAACACCACGACAAAGCGAAGGTCCAGAGGAAACAGTGGAGGGCCGGCCGGCCTAGGGAAAGATGCCGGGCGGCCTCCCCCTAAAACGGATCCCTACGCCCTTCTGGAAGCTTCCTCCACCGCCTTTGAGGGTTAATATCCACCGTACCTTAAGTCGGTTTGATCAAACGGCCATCATGCATCCCACCGGACTATAAATATAGGGCCAGACCCCCCTCCCTGGGGGCACCACATTATTATGGAGATGTAGAGGCGTCCCTCGAATGGATGACCTCTCACCTTTAGAGAATTATGGCTAGACTTTCCAATGTAGTAGATTAGTTCTAGTTGAGAGTTAGGGAGAGTGGAGTTACGCTCGGGTTCTGGAGGAGTCTTCAGAGGAGTCGTCAGAGTTTTGGTATGTCTTTATATTTATTCTTGTAAGACTCATGCTTTAATATATTTTATCTTCTCTATTTACTTTTATGCATTACATTTGATTGGTTAGTATAGTTGTTATACTTTAGCATAGGATCTCCGCCTGTATTAGGTGCTCTAGTTATAGATCGTGACTAGAGCAGTAATTGATAGTGTAGACATGGAGTCTAGGCTATAGGTTACCTGAGATTGCGCCCAATTCTTACGGTTAGTTGTGGTAGCCCCAGAGGTGACAGCTCTGTTAGGCCTTCGTATTCTACCACGACGGGGTTGGTGTTTTGTAGAGTTTTTGGCAGCCTTCCTCAACTACTTTCTTCCCAGTCTTATTCGAGAGTTGGAAAGGTACTGCTGCTCCAAAGTGCTATTGTGTGATTGCTATATCTACCATGAATCAGTTATTATAGAACCCTAGTAATAGAGAAGTATTTAGGAACCTTGAACTCTCCCATTGTCCTCTCACTTTAGCTATCTACTCTATTATCATAGAATTCTCCTGCGTGTCCATGTCATATATGCATAATTCCAATTATCTATCATTTACCCCTACTATAGTCTAGTTGGTGTATTAAGTTAGTAGATAAAGATGGTGAACTATCAATGTCTTTATCCATTGTTTCCCAGTGGTAAAATATAAATAACGATACCTAGAATACTCCCGGTAAAATGCTACAATGGTTTTCTGTGCGCTTGCGGAATCCTTCATATTTTAATTATGCATAAGAAATACCAACATTGAGCTAAACTCTGCACACAGGTAAGTGATCGTAACCGAGACCGTGGCTATACGTATAGATTTTAACCTCTGCAGAGAGTACACTGTTACCCCACATGAACACCATCGATGAGTCACCATCGACAGTGAACACCACCACCACAAACTAGGCCGACGAACACCAGACCTATCCACCAGCCGGAGTGAAGATATATAGACGCCACTACATAAGCTGGGGTCGTGTCATCAAGGTTATGCGAAGTAACCTCCACCCTCCCCTAACTAATTGCACGGGGCCACGCATCAAGCGTGCCTACTATCTCCCACAGAGACTGGTGGTCGCCTGCACTAATTTGGGCAACGGGCCATACCCACCTAGGCATGTGGTGTGTACGAAAAGAACCCGTGATTTATGGTTGCAACCTACTCAGTCCTTAGTTGGCCAGAGCGAGCACCTTCCACCAAACCGTGTACCTCACAGCACTAGACTCACCCCTCAGAGGTGATCTATCGACAAACTCCTCATCCCCAATGTCCCTCATGAACCGTCATCCAGGACTCTATGTTCCGACCACAGGAACTACCCTTGGTGCACTCCGTACACCACGGCAACCTCTCACTCTAGCCAGTATCTCTAAGAATCATGTCAAGGGCAAGGAAAAAATTCTCCAGAACTCCTCATATCACCACCACCCACTCGGGATTCACCGCTCCCGTCGTGTATCAACCAACATATACCTCATTGGGGTGCCTCACGCCCAACCCCAACCACCATCCACGTATCACCCAACCATCACACATCACATATCAAAGGCATGTATGTAATTATGATGGAGTAAATGCAAGCAAGCAGACATGTATAAATATAAGTGGCGAGCGTGAAGCTAGGTAATCAGGGTGAAGTGGTTTCAATCAATGCAATCAAGGCTCAGGCAATAGCATGCAACTCCTATTCTAGCAAATGAATAAATATAAAGCGATAGCAGTTCTACTTTGCAATGTCTAATATGATTCTCTAAGTAAAGGTGTTGTCATGACACCTGCGATGTCGAGGTAGTAGTGGTACGCGTCTCTGGAAGTCAAGGTCGCCCACCATCAGGGTCCATCACCTCCGGGTGCGTTGTCAGATCCATGCGAGCTTGACTCGTCGCTACGCAAAAACAAAAGCCGTACACAACTAGCAATAAGAACCAAATAAAACTGCAAAGAAAACTAACCCAAAAGAACATAAGAACTACACTAAGAGGTAGGATAGGATTTTAGAAAAATTATGAAAGGAGCTAGGCCGAATTTTTGGTGAATTTTGGAAGTTGGAAAGATTTTCTAGAGAAAGGGTAAAAGGAAAAGAGCAGGGATTGAGAGTTGGATGGGCCGACATGTGCTGCTGCCGGTTAAAAAGAGGTGGAGGACAGGCAGATCCCGGACTGGGCCTGGTGTGCTGGCCGGCCCTGAGCGAGGTGGGCTCCCAGAGTGAAGGAAAGGGACGGCTTCTGGTTTTCAACTTGTGGAAGGTTGGTGCTCAGGTGGCTATGGGGCCTAGCTAGGCTGATGTGCTGCTGTTGGCCCAACAGCGTTCGGCGCAAGGGGCTCGAGCTGGGCCTAGCCTTGCCAGCCTTGTGGGCTTTGCGCCCCACATAGAAGGAAGGCCGAAGGACGGGGTCTCCCGGAGGGTGTTCGACGAAAGGCCGGAACAGCTCGCCGGCGTGTGTGCAGCTGTTGCACGTGCGGGCGGTGTCGCCAGAGCTCCGTCGTGCGGGTCAAGGGTGCGGCAGCGTGCCAGAATGGCAAGCGGTCCCTGAGAGGCTTCGCCTTGTCCTCCAAGGAGCTAGGTGAGGGCAAGGCCATGGTGTGGGCATGTGTGGTTGTCCGAGACGTGTGTGTGTGTGTGTGTGTGTGTGTGTGTGTGTGTGTGTTTTGCTAGTGCTATGAGCTTGTACGCTTGCCAAAGCTCCATCCGAGAGTGGCCATCAGTGTGGCGAGCTCACACGAACGGCGGCGAGGCCGCGGCGGCCGTGCGCGTGCTGTGCTGTGCATGGTGGAACGCGGCGAGCACAGGTGTGCCGTGCGCACCGGGTCGCGTGGCGTGTGCAAGGCTGTGCCTTGGTCACCCGTGGTGTGCGGCGATGGCGAAGCTGAGCGGGTCGCGGCGTGTGTGCTGCTGTGTGGCTGTGTTCAAGACACGGGTGCGGCCGCGCGCACTGGTGTCCGTGAGGTGGACCACCAATGGCGGCCCCTCGGGTCATGACCGTGGAGGATATCAACGGCTCGAAGGCCGGGGACTGGCAAACACTCATGCAACAAGAAAGGTAGGGGCTTTGGGAATTCCGTGCTCACCGAGGGCTCGCAGGAGGCAGATCGCGCGACGCCGGGAGAGTCCGAAGCCGGCAGAACACGCTCCAGCGAGGTGCAGATCAGGGCGAGGACTTGGCCGCGTTCAAGGAAGCTTGGAAGGTGCGGCTTTTCAGAGTCGTCGTCGTCACGGCCGTGGCAAAACTAGCGTTCACCTGTGGCCGCGGCGTCGTCTTGAGGGCGCCGGGTTGGCTGGTTGGCTGCGGTTTGCATCGGCATTAGCGGATCGGCGGCACGAAAGCCAGAACAGCACAAAAGGCGGGCTTTGGGCTCACCGGCGGCTTGTAGGAGGAGCGCGACGTCGAGCGGGGAAAGCCGGGTCATCGTCGCGGATGTGCCTGAGGCTCTGTGCTCGGCTCACGCCCATGGTAGTGGCTCCGGCTGCAAGGTAGAGGTTCAGGTGGTCGTCGTGTGGCAAAAGGACGGATCTTTAGGGCTGCAGTGGCTTACCAAGGACAGGGCGATGGCAAACACGCCTGGCGGACGGCGTTCACGGTCACGGGCGGCGTTCGCGGCTCCGCGTCGTGGCGAAGGAGCGGTTGCTCTGTGGTGGCGCCATGGCTGAGGCCCAAGGCGGAGCACGGCGTGACGTCGTGAGGAGGCCGTGTCCTAGCTGGTGGCGAGATGGTCGCCGGCTCAAGGGGAAGGCACTCCAGGACGGCTCGATGCCCTCGGCGCGACCGCTGGCTGCAAGCAAAACTGGCCGGCGTCGAGGGCCGGACGGATCAGGTGCTGGGTGACGGCGGGAACAAGAAAGGAGGCGCCTTTGGTGTGGAAGGACTCACCGGTGTCCTGCGAAGGTTGCGAGGGAAGCCAGGTGGACGGCGGGTCACGGGCGAGTGTCAGCAGCTTCTCGGCGCGGCGTGCCCGGCGTCGAGGGTGGCGAGGCTTGTGGAGGTCGACGTTGCGGCTGCGGCTTGTGGCGCTGCAGGTCCACCCGGTGACGCCGTGGCCGCGCAGCCCGACGAGGTCGGCGATGGGCGCGGTGCAGGGGCGAGGTGGAGAGGTGGCCCCGACCGCTTCTTGGCGGGCGTCATGTCGTGGTCGGGCACCGGGGCAGCGTGTCCCGTCGCTGCCGCGCAGCAGCGCGAAGAGCGGCGAGGCTCCTCCTCGGCACCGGTGCGTGACAGGGGCTCAGCGAGGGCGGCGACAGGGCCGTGCGCGGGGCAGCCGGCTCCGGCCAGCAAGCACCGTGGCCGCGTCCCGGTGCGCCATGGCGAGAGGAGAGGAGGGAAGGGGAAGAGGGCAGGGGTGGCGGCTGGAGGGGTCTTATAGCCTCGGCACTAGGGCTTCAGGTGGAGGCTCCGGCGTCCGCGCCGTTTGATGGGACGGCTGCTGCGACGTGGCTGCCATCCGGAGGCGAGGGCAGGTAGCGGCCCGGGGAGCTTCTCGAAGGGCAAGCAGTTGCAGCGCTGGCCTAGGGCGCGGGCGGGTCCGCGTCCGCGTCCCTATCCTGTGCTCAGCGCTGATAGCCTGGGAGGGACGGAAAGCAGCAGAGCGGCGTTTCTTCTCGTCGGACGGAACGCGGAAGAAACGGCGCTACTGAGAGGGAGGAGAAAACGGCGACGGCTTGGGTGACGGAAAAGAGAAAACGGGGCTTGGCTTCTCCTGTTTTCGGCTGGGCCTTCGTACAGAGGCATGCAGGGGCGGCGGCCGTTCCTTCATAGCGAAGGGATCGAGCAGCGGAGCAGGCAGCGGCTCTCCCTCGTGCGTGCTGTGTACGTGAGCAGCAGAGGACAGCTGAGCTCGGCGTGTTGCTGGGCTGGGCCAAGGAAGGAGAGTGCCGGGTCGCTTGCCGGTTTGAAGCGGACTGCAGGCCGCCGGGCCAAGTACAGCAACTGTGACGTCTCCGTGTGTATTATACATATACGTATGTGCATGCTACTGTTCTGGAGGACAAACAACAGACAGAGCAGCAACGGAGAGGTCCTTATGTGTGTACGTGAGAAGATGTGAGCTAGATGTGCATGAGCATGTAGCTTGCCGTGGGCCTGTGTTGTGTACGTGAGCGAGGTGATTAGCAAAAGGGTTTAGGAAGGAGGATGTGGGTCGATCGGATGGTCTGAAGGAAAGGAAAAGTATTTCCTACTTTTGATCTGGATATTTAGACAAAGGAAAATACCTCCAAGCACAAGCAAAAGAAAACCCAATTCACACATGCACTTATATTACATGTGATGCACAAATTAATTAGGAGCTTTGTCATGTGATGCTAGTTATATTTTATTTGATTTTTATAAATTGCGATTCGGAGGGATAGGGGAAAAGAACATTTCGCAAAAGCATTGGTCAGATACTACATGCAACACACATCCAGACAAAAATTTTAAAAAGTCGAGAATTTTATTACATAGGAATTTGCGGAATGTTACATTTGCCATTGAGGCAAACAGGTCACAGAGGACTTCTAGAGACGGCAGCGGGCCCAGGAAGTCACCGAGTTGATGTTGTAGTTCGGCGTAGACCGGCTCAAGTCCTTGCACCCCCTCGTGCTTTATTGCCCTGGAGTCCGATGGCGCCACAATCCCTGCGGTATCACTTGCTGGTGCAGGGATCGTAGGGCCCCGTGAGGGGATCGGTGTGCAGATCTCCGGGGTTGCCTCTCGGGGGAGGATGAAGTCGAGGCTGCCGAAACGAATCTGCAGGCTTGGTGGTGCGGCTGGCGGTCCGGCGGCGATGGGCATCGTCTCCTGGTCCCCAGCGAGGAGGATGAAGTCCAGATCTCCGAAGCGGACATGAGCGCCCGGAGCGAAACTGACGTGGGATGGAGCCATCGAAGCTGCTGAAAAATCGGTCATGACACGCAAAGGCCCCTACCTGGCGCGCCAACTGTCGGTGTTTCAGGAACACTAACAAGTAAATTTATCTAGATTGCGTGCCTCAACTCGATGGCTTTGCTCAGGTGGACACAAAGAAGTATACTGGTTCGGGCTAGAAGAACCCTACGTCCAGTTTTGAGGGGGTCGTGTTACTTGAGCTCTTGTCTGTAGGAGGGGTGTACAAACGTGCAAGAGAGAGAGAGAGTCGGACTCTCAGGTCTCTAAGTGCGTTGAATGCATGTGCCCGTGGAGCGATTGTTCTCTACGGTCCCTTAAATGAAGTGCCCTGCCTCTCCTTTTATAGTTCAAGGGAGGACATGGGCGTACAAGTTCTGGCTTTCCTTATTGAGCTCGTCCCGAGTCTCGTTTGGTCGAAACGGGAGGAAGTGTCTTGCCCTTCTACTTTCGCCTTCACTTCTGGATGACCCGACTTCGTACGGCCTCCCGGGCCCGGTATGGTGGTGTTGTACTGTTGTTTTCACGTGGTCCTTGTCCCGGGCCCTGTTCTTTGACCGGCACGTTTCCTACCTCTATTGGTATGGCGGCGTGGAGCATGGAGCGGCGGCTAGCCTTGAGCGGGTCAACTGTGGCGTGGTGTTATCCCTGTGGTGCCTAACACCCATGGAAAACGGACGGAGCGGGGGTCCTTGGCGCTGCGGGTCACTGTTCCCGTTCCATCATTGCGCGGGGGCACGCTCATGTGCCAGGCTTTATCCTGAGCCGTGTCAGATTGTCCTTTAGACAGGGAGCGGTTGAGCCCATCCTTATCCTTGAACCGGTGTAGTCTCGCACAGTGACTCCGCTCTCAGGAGCGATGTTGCGCCTTCGAACATGTCTCAGCGCCCTCGGACGAATCGTTCGTCTCTCGAGTGGCGTTACGCTCTCGGGCGAATCGTGGCTTCTCTCGGCGTGCCGAGGTGTGCTCTCGGGCGAGGCGGGGACCCTCGAAGGGGCACCACGGCGTCCCTTCTTGGGCCGTTTCTTGGGCCTTTCTTACCTATGGGCTGTACTTGCGTTTTTTGTGGGTGGCCCAGAGGCATCGTTTTTTTATCAAACCCCATCATAATGAATTAGGGTTTCAGGGATGCCTCCGTTAGGGGGCCAGGGGTCCCTTTATATAGCCCGGTGGGATGCATACGATCCATTCGATCAAACTGACTTCTCGTACGGTGGATATGAACCCTCAAAGGTGGTGGAGGAAGCTTCCAGAAGCTGAGCCGAGGAGGTTTTGGGGGGAGGCCGGCCGGCCCTAGGGCCCAGGCCGGCCGGCCCTCTATCTTGGCCTCTCGGGCCCATCTTTGTTGTGGTGTCTCCTTGTTCCATGTACAGCCCAATGGCGCATGTTTAAGCGTGAGATAATTCCACTAATTTGCTTGATAATTATATCCTTCTCCGCGGTTTTCTAGAACACTCTCTAGAAAATATGAAATCACCAAAACTCGTGGAATTGTTAGTTAAACCCCCTATCTTCTACGTATATTGATCATATCTTATATTTATTGCACTATAAAAAGTTGACGCTATCCACCATCAACAAGCTCCCCCAAGCTTACCCTTTGCTAGTCCCTTAGCAAAGCCTAACTAATAACTTGGATCAGGAGTTGCTACAATGTTTTCACGCCTTAAAAGTACATATGCGTTCAATCACAAATTCTCCTCCGGATTAGAATAAACTAATCTGACTTTCAAACTTACCCATATTACCTTCAACCATGGGGCTTCTTAAATTTTACTTGGGTCTTGAGTAATTGAAAGACAGAATAATCAAGTCAAGCACTATGTCTCAAATTCTTCACTCAACTAATATTCTAGAGTTTTTGCAAGTTTTTGAAATAAAACTCAGAGCTTAATTGTATGACACCCTCAAGTCTCTCAAAATATATAGTATTTGTGGATCTCACTAAGGCATTTATGTTGTCATGCCCTTCTACAACTAAGGATTATAGTGGAGCTCATAGGAGTGGCATTAAACAAGGGATAACATACTTGTAATTCATATATTGTAAAGTCAAACAATAGATACATAGAGAGTCAAATCATACAATCAAACCAAAATATGTATGTGTATGGAGTATGATGGATATGTGTATATATGGTGGCTAATCCTAATTCTACTTTTGCTCTTTAGAAAATAAATCTCTCTCTAGAAACTTTAAAACTTTTATAGTAAAACATGGGCTATCTTTATTCTTTTTTTTTTCTCTTTTTTTCTTCTTCTCTTCTTTTTTTAATAGGGAGGTGGGCATCTAAGTACCCATTGTTTTAATTGCTTGGACACTTGTCCATTCTTTTTTTACCCCTTTTCTCTTTTTTCAATACTCTTTATTTTGCATAACCATATGCATCCTTTGAATACAAAATAATAATTGGAGAGATAATAATAAGAACTTAGAGCATTTAACAGGGGTTGACCTATGGGGTTTATTTTTGGGTGTTCACTCCCAGTGTAGAAGAAAACACTTTTAAGGTGGAGCTGGATGAAAGTGGAAAATAGTTGCGCTTACTCCCAGTGTAGGAATAATGCATATGTAGGTGGAGTGTGCAAGTGATCTTGATTTTAAAAGCATGACAAAACTCTCATAAGGTATATAACAAAGGTTGACTAAACTCAATGCAAAGCATGCAGCATGAATAAGCAAAGGTTTTCCTAATCTAAATATATCATATATGGCTTTGGTAGGAATTCAAACTTTGTCATACAAGAGCTCATCATGTAAGATTTTGGATTTTCAAAAGATAAATCTCTAGAATTTTTGTATCGCTAGGAATCAGATAAATAGCAGCCCAGACTTTCTTATATCATATCTATCAATCACCAAGACTTAGCTCAAGCATATGCCTTCACAAGTTTCAGGTTAAGAGTAAATTCTTATGGCAAAGCAGTCATATCTAAAACTCGAAAGAATTTAAGGTTAAAAACTAGGCACTTAAAAGGAATTACGGCAGAGCAACTATTCATCATCTCCAATTCAAAATTATATTGTTCTCCAGTTAGTCCTAATAAACTAGACAAAACTTATTAAGCATACTCTATGATCATACCTTAATAAGGTATCTTTATTTGGTTTTAATTGTTATTCATCTTTTTATTTTAACTAATAGACTCACAAAAAGACTCTACGGACATAGACCTTTATGTGCCCATATATTTTTGGTATTTTTTTTAGGTTTTCTTATGATACTATGGTGAACCTTCATATGCTCATATATTTTGATATTTTATGACTATAAAACCGACTCAATAATCACATAGATATACTTACCTGATAACTAGGGGATGCTCTCCCCCAAGCTAGTTATTGTCGTAGTTGAGCGCTGAAGCTGAGTGGTCCTCACAGAGGAGCTCATGCTTATAAGAGCAAGTGTTGCCATGGATCCCAATCTCATTCTCCAAGAAGTTAGTTCCTTCAACACAGGGGTTAGCTGTGTGTCAGGAAGGTGTACTTCAATTGGTGTAGACGAAGATACCTAGGTGTGCTGGCTCTTAGGAGTCATCCTGCAGAAAGCTCTCACAAAACACCAAAACTCATGGAATGGTATTATGATAAAAAGTTTGTGGTTGACCATTTTAGAGAATTGGGTGCTGTGGAGGTTTCAAAGTATTTTATGATAGCAGAATTGTAGCAGAATGCCCAATTAATATTTTTAGAGTTTCTGGATTTATATGCAGAAAGGAAATATGCATGCTATATATTTTTTTGGCCACCATAGTGAGAACTCCTACAGCTTTTGCACCATAAGGGTTTCACATAGGGCTTCATGCTTTTGAGATGCATGAATGCAACTAATAAATGTCTAATTATTTTTTGTTGTTTTCTATGCAATATTAATATAGAAAAGTAAGCATGCTAAATAGAAATATGCAATGCAAGAAAGTAAATATGGACAACTACCGATGTTACCTTTCAGCGAGGGTTTAGATTTTTAAGTCTTTATTGAGTGCATCTGTCGGTTTTGAAAATGGAGACAATGATGGTTACACCTCTTGCGTTGATGATGCTGCTCTTGTTCTTTGCTTGTCCAGTAGGTTAAAGTAGAGCATTAATAGTGGGAGCTAGCAGCATCTTTCTTAGTGTGCATGTTCGTGGATTCAGAATTTTCACTTGTAGAGTGTTAGGGAATATTCCCTTCACACTTTGCTTGAAGTGTATCCTGCTTGGAAATCAAGGTAGAGATCAAGTGCATGGGCTCTGTTGGTGGAAAAACACCAACAGAACCAAATCTATTTCTTCATTTATTCTTCTCTAGTCTTAGGCACATTGCACAAAACTAATGTTGCTTAATTTATTTAACATGGGTTTTAAGATCAGAGGATTGAGCATGAATTTGCATTTAAGTTCATGTGGCAAAAATAAGGTTGAATTTCTTAACCAGTGGAAGGATTGTCTATCTCTACATAATATATCAATCTCATATGATCATGACTATCATCTTCCAAACATAGATGTATACTATTTTAATTGGTTACAACCATAGAATCAAGAAAGTGAATGCTGGGAATCATGTTGAGTCAGTTAAGCAAAGTTTCAATCCAAACATGTTTGTATCTTCATTTATATGCATATTAAGATCAAGAGGAAAATACTGACCAATTACCCTAGGGTGTTACCTTCATTCTTGGTGTATGACTCCAAGTGACAAAGGATAGATGTCTTTCAGTGGTCCTTTCTTTTCTTGTATCTTGAGTTGTTCTTGAGCAAATTGTCTTCTCTGTTGCACTCTTTCTTTCTTATCCCCTTGCCATCTTTTTGGTTCCTTGATCTTCTCACTCTTTTCACTTCACTCATTCTTATGCCTGCAACAGATTAGTGGACAACACATACCCGAAGGAGTATAGAATTTTGAAAGATAGGTTATTTGTCTAGAATTTTATTATGTTCTGTCTATGCTAATGAAAAGATAGTATTGAGATTATTTTAGCATAGACCATGTTCTATACAGGCATGGCTCAAGACAAAAAGTAACTTGTAGAAGATAAAGTGAATGAATCATTAATACTTATAGTTCTTCCAAGATGAATGAGTTGTGTCTTCTTCTGCAAAGTTATTGAAGTTTGTCATATGCCTTGCTTCATCCTTGATTTGAATTCATCTCATGACTTACCCAGATTAAATTGAAAGATTCCTGCAGGGGTTAGTCCAACAAAATATTCCAATGTCTACGACAATAATTTCTAGTTCAATAACCAAACCAAATTCAATGTCTAGTTTTAGTTAAGGAAGGTATTTTAACCTAAGCACCATGCTCAATTTAAAAGCCTTTGAAAATACCCATGCATGAAGTACTTCCAAACCAAATCTTACTATAGTAGACAAAGGTGACATGAAAGCACTTATAGAGATTTTATTCAGATAGAGATGAAAGAGTATGATTGCTATGCATAAATTAAAAAGGTAGAGACAACCAATATTAGCAACGTGATCTAAGATTTTTCAAATAAGTCTATTCCCCCAAGCTTGAATTTTGCAAAGCAAAGTTAATGTTGGATGGACATACTTCAATGTTGCATGATGATTAGTTGAACATACCTGGTGCTACCATTATTCATTTTCTCGCTTCAAACCTAGAATGGTTAGCGACAGAAATACCCAAAGGAATATTTTCATAATTATATTGGGCATTATAGCAAAAGGTGCAAACTCATCTTACCTCAAGATTACAACGAGATCTACAATATTTATGATAAACATATGCGTCTACAACCACCCTTTCAAAGCTTTTAGGAACAGGTAAAATGAGGGGGTTGAAGATCTTGTGTGTGACAATGTTAGAAAGACCAATGAATCTAGAAGATCTCTCATATGAGCATAGATTTAATGGGATGTCAATGGAATAATTTCCACGCTCATTGATGTGATCTCCCTTTTCAAACTCTATAGGTATTTCTTCATGGGTGTCTATAGGCAATAAGTTTAAATCAATTATTTCATGCCTATGACATTCATTGGAGGTTTTATCATCTAGGAGTTCCTATGAATTGATGTCTCTAGGGTTGGTCTCATCTAAAGCTATCTCTAAACTTGGGTGAGTCATGTTTATTGAAGAAATTGATTTAAGCTCACCATTTGAATCAAGTCCAAGTTCAGATACTAATATTAAGGCTTCGTCCTCTTCCATCCATCCTTTTGACAATAGCATATGAGTTTTCATATGTTCCATGCATTCCTGCCATTGTCGTTGTTGCTTTTCTCGATCATTCTTATAGTCTTCATGACTCCTATACTTTGGGTACTCTAGTGAGTTTCTAGGGTCATTATGAGACTTAAGAGAGGGAGCATAAGAAGGATCATCAGGGTTAAGGATGGGTTTAAAGATGGATTTAGATAAGTTATCTAATGTGGGCATAAAAGGGGAGAAGATGGGATTAATTCTTGAGTGGTCTGGCCCTCTTTCTATGGCATAACTAGACATGCCATCCTTGTATTCTTCTTGATGTCCTTTAGGAGGAAAAGAAAGTTGAGGACACTTTTTCCAAGATGCTCTTTTAAGAAGTTCTGACGTATATTGATTTACAAGCATCTTAGCTGCTGGAAGTCTAAATCATCATTGTGAGACTTTGATGGTTTAGGATTGATAGCTAAATCTTAGGATTGGAGTGATTGTGTTTTAGCTACAAAAACTTCCTCTTTTTGTTCGGGAGATGATTCCTTCTCTTCCTCGGAGAGCTCAGAAGTGGCTTGAACAAACTTTTTTAGCATAGGTCTTGCTTCAGTTATAGGTAAGTGAAGAAAAGCTCCTCCAGAGGTTAAATCAAGGGATTCCCTAGAATCCTTGGTAAGACCCAAATAAAAATATTGAAGAAGCATGGGGTTTAGTAAACTAAGGTTAGGGACAAATGTGATGAGTTTATTAAAATGATCCCATGATTTATTAAGAGATTCTTGTTCTAGTTGCCTAAAAGTTAGAACCTCTTTTTGAAGGCTAGCTACTTTAGAGATGGGAAAGAAGTGTAAACAGAATTCAGAGTATAACATTTCCCAATCCCCTTGCATACTTCCTATGGCTCGATTATACCAATCTTTAGCTCTCCCTATCAAATACAATGGGAAAAGCTTCCATCTTAAGGTTTTATCGGACATGCCAGTGATTCGCAAGCATGCACAAGTCTGCTTGAACTGTCGTAGGTGTAAGTATGGGTTTTTGTTGCCTTCACCTGAGAAGGGTTTATCCTAAATTCATATTGATTAGACATGGGCGCAGCTCATAGCCAGGTGTTATGATAGACTCTATAGATTTTGGTGGCCTAAAGATTTTGCGCATGCCATATAAGCAGATAGGAGTGGAATTAAAAGCATCCATAAGGATGAACACAAAAATAATGAAGAGAATGGGATAAAATAGGAAAAGATAAAAGTATAATACAAGGTAAATCTAGATTCGCAATTAACTCAGCCACCGTTTCCCCAGCAACGGCGCCAGAAATGCTTGTGGCGCCAGAAATGCTTGTGGTGCTGGGAAGTTGACACTATCCACCGTCAGCTACCGCGGCTGCGAGCTGGGCTTTACTGCTTCACGTGGGCCTGCGGTGCTGGGAAGCCAGGTGGGGCGCTACTGGGCCGCTGGTGCGAATAGGAAAGGAGAGGGGTGCTGGACCGCAGGGAAAGAGGGGTGAAACGGCTGGTGGGCTTTTCTTTCCCCTCTTCTCTAATTCCTGTTCCTTTCTATTTTGGTAATAGTCCTACTATTTTACTAAAGGGTCTTGAAATGAATTATGGGAAAGATTTCTCCTATTGTTGTTAGGGATTTGGGATGATCCCTAATTTTAAGGGGGATTGGGAGGAATTCGCTATGGACTTGTGTACTCCGAACATCAAACAAACATGGAACCGAAATCGACATGAGAACCGAGGCATACTCCTGCAATCATTTCTACATGTATGCAACGGTTCGATAATAAATCTTCCAATGTTTGACCTAGCAACTACATGCTCCACACTATTACATGAATAGTTTTAAAAAGTTTGCATTTTTGGCTCTCCGAAAAATCCGGGTTGTTACAGTTAACCTATGATAAAATCCTTGCATAAGCAACTAATCCTCTATTTCATGATGGGGACAATCTGAGATGTATTCTTGAAAGCGCTCCCATGCTTCTGAAATGAGTTCATCTTTTTGCTGTTGGAAATTAGTGATCTTCTCTCTTAAGGCACTGGTCTTGCCTGAAGGAAAGAACTTTTTTAGAAAGACCTTTGAACAATCTATCCATGTCTCGATGTTGTCTTGAATTGCATAGAATCACTGCTTCGCTTTCGCAATTAATGAAAATAGGAACAAACGAAGAAGAAGTATGATATTTTGAGCAATGTTCTTGATGATGAGTGTGCTGTCAATCTCTAGAAAATTCTAAAGATGAGCACTAGCATCTTCATTTGTCTTTCCACTGAATGGAGTAGCTTGCACCATATTGATGAGACTTGGTTTGAGCTCAAACTCGAGGTTGTTGGTTGGAAGTATTAGTCCAATGTGAATGTCCTTCGTGTTTGGAGCAGAGAACTCTCTCAGAGTTTTGTCAACCATGGCTCAGAAACTGGTGTGAAGCTGTCTCTTAATTGGTTTGATTGTGATTGATGGAATATGATGATGAATCAAGACCAATCCTGCAATACCCTGTATATGACATAGACAAAGACAAATAAGGGTAAGCCTGGTTAAGCAGCGGTACTTAGTCATGATTCCATCTATAAGTATGCATTTGATCAATATCTCTTTATAGCCTTATGCACCTTTCCCCGACAACGGCGCTAAAAATGCTTGTTGACACTCCTTAACGCCATCATAAAATACTAGGTTGTCATTCCCAACAATGATGTCAGGAGTGTGGTATTAAATCATGCAATTATAAATGAGGTATCCGCAAGCGCACAGATAAAATATCATTGTAGCATTTTATTGGGAATCAACCTAATTATCATATTTATTTAATCCTATGGGAAAGGATGGCTAGAGAATATTGATGTGTATACATACTTAGATAAAATCCATATGACATAGAACATACTTATGCAGGGGTAAGCCAAACAGATATATATAATAAGTGTAGAGCAATGATAAATCACTCAGAGATAAAAATAGAAACTCTCTAATATAGCAAGGCAAAAACAGGAGATTAGTTAAGAGATTGAATTTTGTAGCGTTAGATTTGCTAAGTGTTTATATCTACTCTAGTACATTACTCTCATCTATAGCATTAATGATTCTAAATTACACATAAGTTACATGACTAGGGAGGTTTGTGAACATACCACACTCCTCCTTTGCGACCACGTTCTGAGTCTTATAAACGGGGGCGGAATATATAGGACTCAACAGGATTGCCACACCCGTGATCTACCACCAAACCCAGCCTACAATGTGCATTCGTAGGTAAATAGTATATAAGCATCACGCTTACATAATATCGACCACTTAACGATCATATGAGATAGTTCATCATTAAGCAATACTATATCAAGCAAAATACTAGAATAAACTAGGAACATAATAAACTGAAATATAATAATATAGAGTAAAGTCATAATAAGAAGGGGGATACAAAGCTATACCAGCCTCCAGATAACGAATCCAGAATCCTGAGCGTAGCTCAACTCTATTTGAACCTTGCTAGCTAATGCCTACTATTGGAGTTCTATTCTAATTCTCTGAGGATGGAACCCTTCACTCTTGCTAAGAGAGGAAATAATGAATTAGGGTTTCTTGGGCTCTCCTCCCAGGGGCAGGTTCTGATGTTCTTTTATAGTCTGGTAGGATGAATGTGAGTCATCAGATCAAACTGACTTTGGTGGACGGTGGAGATTACTCCTCAAAGGCGATGGAGCGTCCTGGGCGAAGCGGGCCGCGAGTGCACCTTGGGCCAGACCGACCGGTCTAGGGTGGGACCGGCTGGTCCCACCTGGGGCTAATCCCCTTCCGCTTCGGTGCAATGTCTTCTGATGTCCTATAGTGACGTGTAAGCACAAGATAGTTGAAAAGGAAGTTGGAGAAGAGTAGGAAGAAGAAGAAGAACAGAGAAGAGCGGAAGTAGCATTCAACCAGAAAGGATTGTATTGATTGTTTTGGTGATTTGTTTGTTACCCTCTCCTCTCCCCGCTTGTCTCATTTTATTACAGCGGTCAAGCCGCACAGCGCGGCCGCACAGACGCATCTGTGCCTAGCCTACAACGCGCGCCACTCGGGTCCTGAGATGAGCCGGTTTCGGTTGTCTGATGCGGCTGCTTCACTGTTGTGCTAGACCGGCTGCAGTGTCACTCCGAGTTGGTGCGTCGTCCGCGTGCAACGAAAACGGCCTCATCCTGCCGTTCTGCAGCTATATCAAATGAGAGATATTATGGTACATGCAGCAATATGTTTAATTGCTTTCCTTATTCCGTTTTGCCTTCCTTGCTAGATGGATTCCACCCTTCCATGAAGGTGGAGCCGCGGGGCTGCCGGCGCGCTGCTGCACTGCAGCGCCGGCCAGGAGAGAGCCTGTTTGCTGCATGCGCGTCGCCGTCGAGAGGGCGCATACATCTCGTTGGTAGCTTCTGCCTGTGGGGGTCGGCGGCACAGCAGCAGCATACGACCGCACCAGCCTGAGCGCGAGCATGGCGAGGTGTTTGTGGGTAGGCTCGGTCTAACGTGGAGCTCGAAGTTACCGTCCATATAGATTGTTGTATGTATAGTGGCAGATTTCATAATAGATGAATTATTATAATGGCGTTTCTCAACACTTAAAAGAATTATAATGGTCTAGATCAAAATAACTCTTTTTTAACTGCTCCAATGAAGCAAACCTATATGCCTATATCGATATCAAACAAAGCACACCTATATCAAATGAGTCCTAAGCAGGGTAATATGTTTCAGCTCATGTCATGCCTTGTATCAGGGTAATATGTTTCAGCTCATGTCATGCCTTGTATCTTCTTCGTGTTGAGCTGGACTCCTGCTGTTATGTTTCCTTTTCTTTTATATATTTTATTATAAAATATTAATATAATAATAATAACACGAATTACTCTCACTGGTTCAAGTTAAAATTATATATAGATCTATTCCCCCGCAAAATAACAGCAATCTGAGGACAAAATAAGTCCTCAGGACATTGAACTTCACTGATCCACCAATCTAATAAAGTTGCCACCTATATTACAGTTTCTGGCCACTGGCATGTATGTACACTGGGTTGTGAATAACTGAGTGGCTACCGAATGAATATCATGCCCCTCTAGCCTGTGTAAGAAAGCCTGTGGTTCGGTACAAGGTTAAGGGAGTAACTAAACCCGCTGCTGAGATGCAAGTAAATAATTACAGTGGAGAATGTCAAGGCCAATCGTCCTTAGTATATTGTTATATTTGCAAATCATCCAGCGACAGCTCCTCGGTTGATAACATCTTCAATTTCTGCAAAGCGACACACATCAAGTTACCAAGCATGCTAATGGACACAAGAGGGACTCCAAAAACTAGAGGACGAACTTACAGTGATGAACTGCGGTGGATCATCAAGACTAGAGGAGCCAAGGATAATCTCTCTCTTCAGTTTGCTTGACAGCTTGTGGGCAACACGCAACTGTAGAAGTTCAGAGGACAGATGGAGAGTTAGAAACAAAAAGTTCATTATTTCTGTGTTGATTAGTTTTTAAGTGGACGCATGTACCTCAGACCGAGTAGCACCACCAATAACAAAGATAAATAAGCGTGGGCCCAACTTTCTTAAGTCACTTGATGCATGCTTCAGTACAGAATCACTGTAAAAATCCACATTGGTCATCAGTAGGTTGTAAACTTTGCAGATGCTTTCCAACCAATTGTTTCACCAAAGAGGGTCTTATTTAAATACATTTTTTGAATATCCAGAATTTTCTTCAGATATCAAAGACAAATACAGATAATTTTCAAGATACCAAACACAAATACAACTTAACCATTGTCCATCAAATATCTGATTTAGACGGATATATGCTCTGTAAGATGGCAAACCAAGGGTGGCTAAGACTAAGTGTGATAAACCTCCATAAGCTGGCAAATCGAGCATGAGTATTTTGCTAAATATAAAGCAGGGCTGAAGTGCCTTCAGTCCAAAAGGGGGGGAACTCTGAATTAATTTTCTGGTGTCCAATCCATAGCTGATCTTAATTTAAAAGAATATTAACATTGTGAAGCGCACAACATTTTATATTAGTCATATTTTTGCTGAAATGTGGTAACCTTGACAAAAGAACTGAATGCCTCGAGAAAACTGTAAAATGGCTTCTGTGCTACTTTGTAACCTAAAAAGGCTCAAATATTGTGACTTGGGTACAGGGGGATCCAACTTTGGCGAAAGCCCTCCATAAACTTCCTAAGAGAGTTATGCTTTTGCAAATCAAAGTCATATATGTTACGAATTGGATAAGGCGAATCAGTGGGATGTGGTATTCTTCAAACTAATATCTTTATTATCTCTTCTTTCACACACATACAGCTTAAGGCTATCTAAAGCTAGCACAACACTCTTTCTAGGTTTCTAACTAGCTTCAACCTACATATAGCTCAAGGCTATGTGAAGCTAGCAACCCTTATATAATCTAATTTACGAACCTACCTACAAAGGAGCTCAGCATGTCCTTATATAGGCCATTTGGCGCTGGTCTTCGATATAGGCCATTTAGAGCACATGCTACACAAAATGTCTTTCTATTTTACTTATTCCTTTTGTAACTCCATGACATTCACAGTTCATGGTGCATGAACAATCCAGTAGTGTGGTACCAAGCAACTCTTAACTGGCAAACTCAGTTTGCTTTTGACTTGCATTTTCCGAATTCCAACTCATACTCGAGTCCAGTTTCACTTCTTCCTTTTCTTTGTCACAGATTTCGTTACTTTAGACTTGCTAGAAAGATCAACTAGTGTATAGCATCCAAACCATTTTTTTTCCATCTCAAGAAAAAAATTAATTCGAACAATATACACCATCTGTTCCAAATTTTAAGTTGTTTTGACTGTCCTAAGTCAAAATGTCTGACTTTGGTCAAGGCTATCAAAATGTATTTAACATCTCATGGTGTATCTAATGAACATAGTTTGATGTAGTAGATGTTTTTTTTTTTTGATTTAGGACAAAGCAAAAATCATCTTACAATTTGGAATGTAGTTTTTATTAGAAGCACAAGACACTGTTAATGTATAGATACAACAACAAACAACTGGAGAAGATAATCTTTCACACATCTAGGTGCACCTGAATTCCCATCAGACAACAGAAAACAAGTCACCTTGCCCGCGTCCATCAGGACACTGAGCACAGAACACTATGCATGATCGATAGATTAAAGAAGGCTAACCAGGTTGCCTTTACTAACCTCGAATAACCATCATCAGAGTTCCGAGGTCTAGCCCATGTGCCACCTATTCGTCTAGATCTCATGGATTGGGCTGGCTGATGAGCTGGGCTCGTTCGAGCAGATGTGCCTCCTGGAATTCCACGGAAACTGGGACTAGGGTCATTCATGCAGTGGTACTCATCCTTCGGTAGCTCACCCTTGCTAAGTTTCTCAATTAAGTCCTACAGACAAAGCAAAAGATGCACCCGTAAATACAGAAGAAAACGAGTCAACTAAACATAAAATGTAAGGACACATGATTTTCCACTATCAGTGAAATACTGATTTAACAGTTAAGTTGCAGCATGGCTGGCCTTAGAGCAAGAAGCTCAATATAGAAAACTTGCTTACAGAAGCCAGCTAGACATAAAACAGTTGTATGCTTATGGTCATCCACACTGGAGGGACCATGCCATCCAAACTGCATGAACTATATTGAAACAAGAGTGAATAGCACTGTGACTTTTCCCCAACAAGAGGCCGAACATTCATGAGATCATTAGGGCTGTTAGCTCGGAAGGGGGGCTCTGGTGCTTGGCTGGAGCCTCCAAACTCCGGGAGCTTGTTATCAGGTCGTTGCCTTCTGGAGCTTAGGGCTTGGTGGCTTTTGGTCGTTTGTTACAGCTTCTGTGGCGAGTCTGTAACTTAGTGTCCAGTGGGTGGTGTGTGTGGGTTGGGCCTCATTGACCCATGTAACATTCCTTCTTTCTTAATGAAATGACGCGCAGTTCTCCTGCGCTGTTCGAGAAAAAAACTTTTCCCCCCTTCTCACCAAGGTCCATGAACTTTGTCTACGTCCTAGCTGCCATCCAAAGCAGGCTATATAGGACTCTGCTGCCTACGTGTCCGCTGATGTGGCACCACATGCTCCTTTTTTATTTCATAAACTGGTTGAAACTTCAAAAATCGTATAACATTGTAAAAAAGAAAATCCAGTTTTGTTGGATTCCACACAAGTAGATCTATGCAATAGATATATAATATGACATGCTATAATTTAAAGTTTTTGTTGTAGTTGTAGACCTACTCTGTTTAATTCATAGCTGTGCTCCAATTATGGTGAAATTTTTATGGTAGGCTAATCATTGTATGCTTGACTAATGGTAGAAATTTCAGCTTCAGTAGAGCATGTATGACTGAGTTATTGATTTACCTAGGTTTATGTTTTTTAAATAGTCAATAAATAGTTATAAAGGTGTAAAACTGGAAAAGGTGGTTCCATTGCTTTTGATGATGTTGCTATGCATTTTGAACACCTAATATCACCATGTTGTTACAAAAAACTGTCGAGCTTTAGATTTATCTTTGCATCACATGCTTTCTTGCAATTAAAACTTGTATTTATTGTAGTAACTAATCTACTAATTCTGGACATATAATGGTTTATAGTAGCTATGTTTTGTTATCATATGTCACCCATAAAAATATCAGCTTCAAATTAAATGTTTGGTACACCACCAAATAATAACTATTTATTTATTAACTATTAAACAAGCATAAACCTAGGTAAATCAACAACTTACTCATACATGCTCCACTGAAGCTGAAACTTTTATCATATAGATCAAGCATACAATGAGTGACCATAAAAATTTCACCGTAACTGGAGCATAGGAGTTGCAGTTATGGATTAAACACAGAATAGATTTATAGCTACAACAAAAACTTTAAACTAAAGCATGTCATATTATATATCTTCTACTCGTGCAGAGTTCAACAAAACTGGATTTTCCTTTTTATGATTTTTCTACGATTTTATATATTTTTTCAAAGTTTTAGCCAGTTTATGAAATAAAAAAGAGCACGCGGCACTACATCAGCGGCCACATAGGCAGCAGAGTCCTATGTGGCATGCTTTGGATGGCGACTAGGACATTGACAAATTTCATGGACCTAGGTGAGAAGTGGGGAAAAGTTTAAGGACCCCACTCTTGAAACAACACGAAAATACTCTGGTTTTTCAAAAAATTGAAGTGCTTAAAGGTTGAACTTTCCCCTTAAGTCACCGCAGAGATCGCATGGAATCGGAATATCCTACTCGCATAAGTGCACAGAATGATGGGAGAAAAGTCTAAAACCAATGGACCAATCACCAGTGTGTGTGTGTGTGTGTGTGTTTTGGAAAAGACCAATCACCAATGTTGAGGTTACTTGAGCTAATCAGTCGTTTGGCCTCAGTGAATGAAGATAAGTATTGGACAGTCGTATCAAAGGATGCAACACTACTAGAATAGAACACAAGACATGATACTCTGTGCACTAAAACGTGCAAAATAGTTAACAAAAGATGACTAAAATAGCACAGTACATTCTCGACACACAAAATTATCATGCCATCAGCAATTAGAGGGAACTTTTTTAAAAATTTGTCATTACGTTAAGTATATTGAGATGACTACTTAGACTGTAAATTTTGAATTTCTCTGTACCTCCAGGATAGGATAAAATTGAGATAGCATCCATGTTGACTCTTCTCCAATCCGCTCCTTTCTGATACCGGGCTTTTTCTGATAGTCATGTAAAAGTTTGAAAGTTTGAAGCTACTGAGAAATTAAAGTTATCAAAAATTAAATTGATATTCAAAGTTTCACAATCAAATTACCTTCTGAAGATCAAATTTCAAAGTAAAGGCCCCAACTGAAGACTTTTTAGTATCAGGTCCACGTAAGCAGCGCATATTATTGACTGCAATCATGTCATCAGCAGATAATCCTGCAAGCTGTCAAAGAAAATGACCATCAACAGCAACCACAATGAAGCCTGCTGTCCCACACAGAACAAAGGGGGGAAGTAAAGATGTAACAGAAAAGCAATGTAGTAAAGAGTCAAGTTGTAGCCCTCAATGGAATCTAAAACTTCTAATTGAAAACTTTTATTTGAGATCATTTACATGCCCAAATATTTGTTTTAAGCTATTAAATTTTGAAATACAAATTTTATAATTTTTTTTAAACGATCACTGATGTTACTGAAGTTGTAGATCTCAATACGATCTACAACTTTTTTAGTTTTACTTTCTCAGAATTTGAAATTTAAACTTTGGGTTAACAACTTATTTGAGATAGTTTAGAGGCCCAAATAAATGTTTTAAATTGTTATATTTTAAAATTCAAATTATTGATTTTTTTTCAAATGACCTCGGATGTAGATACATTCTATACCAAATTTGTAGGGCTCAATGAGCTCTAAAACTTTTTGAGTTGAGGTTGTTTTCATTTCAGATCTTTTAGGAGCCCAAATATTAAATAAAAAGCTGACCTAGCTAAAAAACCATTGACATGTAGGGCTCAATATATTGGGCAGGTCTGCAGAAGATGGAGATGGAGAAGCAGCTGATCAAGGATCCCGAAGGCTTGAAGGAAGTCACGCTGTACTTCCAGAAGGACTTGGAAGCTGTCAACAAGGATGAACATCAGCTCATTCCATATGCAGGAAAATTCTGCCTATAGTTTGTTTCAGCCTGCATGCTGCTGGAGCCTCTAGCTTGTACTTTGTAGTTGCTCTTTGTGGATGCATATGCTGGGTAAACTGGGGTATTTTGCTGGATGATGCTGGTTCTGGTCATGTGTGGGCGATGCTGAAGTATTGTGTGTGCGGTGGGGTGGGGTGGGGTGGGGGCATTTTTCCGGTTTTAAGAATTATTTTTATCTGGTATTTGAGTTCAGGGTGGGCAAAACAGACTTCACTCTAGTAAATTGCTACTTTATGGCTTTATTGTATAGCATTAAATAATCTGAACCCTCCAATCTGTGACTAGCTGTTGCTGTTGTAGTTTGTTAACTTTACTGGAGAAAAAAATAGAAAATACTTGTGACCGGGAAGACGAAAATTTTATACCTTTTTCTAACGATCTGACAGTGACACTATCTGTTTCTATTGATATAGTAGAAATTACACGCAAAGCATGGTGGGCAAGCACAATTTCTGGTGTTGATGTTCAGACTAAAAAAGGTCTCAATTCCATTATTATTCTGGGATCTTGGTCCATTTGGAATCACCGCAATCGCTGCGTGTTTGATGGGATTCGACCAAACCTAAATAGTGTTCTGGTTTCGGTAAAAGCAGAGCTCCTCCTGTGGAGTTTGGCCGGGGCTCAGGGATTATCCAATCTCCTTGCTCTAGAGCTGGTCAATGCATGAGTCCCTCTCTAGTGGTCTTGGGTCAAGTTTGAAAAGTGTGTGAGAGATAGACCATTTATTGTAAACGGGTGTGTGTATGTGTGTGGCTGTATGGGGTTTCTAAACCCACTCCTTTTTTCTTCTTAATATAATGATACACAGCTCTCCTGCGTGTTCGAGAAAAAAAAATACACGCAAATAGACCTGGGAGACTATCTACATGAAAAACAGAGCAACAGGAATCCCAAAAACATCACCACAAACTATAACTTTATACTGGTCACCACTCCTGGAAATCTGACTAAATTGTTTTCGAACAAACATATTAGAGGCGCTTCCTCCATTTTTTTCATATTTGACAATATTCTGAACAAAATTTAGTTCATGGATGACTATTACCTAACTATTCCCAAGGTGTTTTCCTCATTTGTCACCCTTTCACTTTTCACCTCCCTAGTTGTGCCTAAAATATAGTTAAAGGTAATTTTAGGCATATTTCTTGGCAGTTTCTTAAAGTAGAAGGGCGTGCGTTTGTCAAAGCAAAAGATGCTTTATTTTTCAAAGTACTATCCACACATATAACTTTCAGGTGGGCATTCTAGATAACTACAAAGACCTCATGAACGGAGGCAATCATAGCTTCTACAGCTATATTGCTAAACAGACATTAAACTACAAGTATTGAAATGATTTAAGCTACTAGCCTAGAGCCAAGATAACAAACACACAATTCTAAAAATGAAAAGAACTCGGCCATCTGTTCATTTGTTCGCTCAGGATTCTAAACTGCCAGTGTTGGCTTACCATATATTTTGGCCCTAATATTCAAAAACCTATCCATCATATAGTAGTATCATCCTCATAATGCTCATACTTTATTTTCAATGTTGGCTTGCACTCCATGCAATTCTGGAAACTAAATATCATGGTACCAGTCATGCTACCACAGAAAAAGAATTGGATGCACCAAAGCAATCTTTTATTCAGGGGATCATATTTTGAGAAGTACTTCACAATATCTGAGCAACTAACTGATTAGATAAAGGAAGTATGACACAAAACCATTCAGCAGAACAGGACACCACTTATATAAAGATAGTACTGCTAGAGGCATTGGAGAAAATATGCTCGTCAGAATAAAGGCATGTTTCGATGTAGAGCTAGCCCCTGACCTTGCTCAGCCAAGCAATCTTAACCTTGACCATTGAGGAGAGCCATTTTGGCTAGCTTGCTTCAGCAGGAAAAACCTAGCTTGCACAGAGATCAAGGCAGCAGGGCAAGGGAACCAAACTTATTGCTTTACTTTAGGGCATGCTTGGTTTCTTTTCTACATTTTTGCCTTGCCTGCCTAGCCTTGCCTTGCCCAGCCAAGAGAGCCATTTTGGCTCTGCCTTGCTGACAACGATGCAGCTGGGTAAAGGATCCAAGCGCAGCTACTGTTCTAACTTCTTGCTGGGCAAGGCGCTACAGTAGCAGGCACGGAAACAAACATGCCCTTAGTTTCTAGCTGGGCCAGGCTAGGTGAGACTTGTCTAGGGAACCATACATACCCAAAATGCTTGTACTTCTGAAGATGACAAACACAATGAATTCATAGTGAAATAATAGAAGTATGAAACCAAAGTTACCTGCATCAGCTTTGCACCTTTCTCACTTTCAAAAAACTTCTCTGGGTTGATGGAAGCATAAATCATCAGCAAACGCAGCTTATTTTCACGACTTACATCCTGCATTAGTAAAGCAAAATATCTTAAGTGGTGTAGAGACAAGTGCTGTATCTTATATGTTGTAGTTCAAACAACAATTACCATGCGGGTTCGTAAGAAACTGATTAGTTCTTTTGTCCCAGCATCACCAAACACAAGATCTTGCTCTAGCTGTCCAACATCTTTAAGGTGTTGTTCTTTGATTATACTATTAAGCTTTTCTGCAATCTGTAGCAACATGAAGCGATAAATATTGTATTTTGCGTCATACTGCTATTCTCTTCCTAGAAAACACCAGATTATGATTTCTTTCTCTAGTAAGTGTTATTCAAAATGCCGATTCATGTGGACATGTTCCCTACCCCAAATGAATGCATCCAAATGTAATCTGATGGCCCACATGGTGAGTAAACAAGTTAGCTGCTAAATGTGTTTGCATATCTACTCCTATCAAATCAAAGTCTTTTGCATTGTAGAGTGCACCATGCACGAAAACTATGCAAGTGTTTCTTGTAGAATTTATCAACATTTGTATATTGATATCTGAACTACAAGATTTTCAAGGCTCATAAAGCAAAAAATGATAGGCTAAAGACGGTTACTATAATATAATATATCAACAGACAATTCTACTTAAGTGGATATAACAGTTATAAGAAATATTGTCTTTGTTGAGTTTCCAGAAGCATGTCATGTAAAACAAAACTACTAACCTCAACATGAAGGGCGAGCTTGTCAATTTGATCACTGTATTGTGGAAGAGCTTGAACCATTTTCTGCAACTGCTTGGTAGATAACTCTCCACCAGGTCTGACACACAACATAGATCCTATGAATAATTGTTAACCGTATCCATTGACACAGCTACCAAATAGCTAATAACTTAGCTAACAGCATTGCTTGCCCCTTTAGTTACTTTTTAAACATAACTGGCAACAGCAATTCATAGGGACATTTAGTGGAAAATGCTGCCAGACATATCAGAGCCACCTCTGTAAAGTATAGTTTTTTCTATGTATGGAGAGTATTTTTTTTCCACAATGGGGAAGCCTGAATTTTATTACTTCACAGCAAAGAAATTACAAGTAAATTTAACCATTTCAAGTATCCACTAAATCACCGAATTTAAAGATTGCACGCACATAGTCTGTGCAGCAAAAATGCTCTGCTGATTAGACAAAACAACAGATCCGTCCTAGTACTAACACCGGTAAAAAATATTCCAACAATTGCAAAAATACCCTTCAGCTAACACTCAATTACCCCTCTGATCTGCAAAAGTTGCATTTCCTGAACAAACCTTGCCTGCTGTAGCTGAGCTGCTTTGTTCTTTGATACAAAACTAGTCATCTTTTCATCCAGCCTTACATTAACCTGAAATGTTGATTTCAACATTAAGTCAGCAAAGCATATGACTATAGTTAAAGATGAAAGTGGCAACAATCTTACATCAGCAATATGCGCATGCCGCAGCTCAAGCCATACTGGATCATGATCCTCCAACAAAACCTCCTTTTTCTCATTTGCCGAACCATTCTTACTTGGAACCTATTGTTTGAGGGTGGCACATGAATTTCAAGAGTCATGCATAAAAAACATAGCAAGAACTGAATAAGGCAAACTAGTGAGGTACAGTGTAAAATTGCTTCTTATGTACTCACCTCTTGCACATACTTGTTGCCATCAATACACAGTAGGTCATGGCACATAGCATCATACGTCCACTCATGAATAATTGGTGCAATCTGTAGTGCTCAAGAGAACATGATATCAAAGGATGCACCAGCATTATGGAAACGTGTAAAATGGATTCACCTCCTACCTGATCTATTGATCGGTCAACAATAAGTAGTTCACATGTTTCTGTTTGTGGAAATTCAGGTATCGTCGACTTATATCTGGCAAGGGAATTCCACACTGAAGCAGCCAGCTTTGTTGGGACCAAATCACGTAGTGTCGTCAGAGTTGATGCATCGATTGTCTTGGCTACACGGTAGTGCACACGAGGAAATTCCTAGAATAGATATGTTCAGCTTTAGAAAACTTGAAATAAGAATTATGAATCAGCATTCCAGATAGAAGAAAGTAAAATTGCAGTGATACTTCAGAGTCAAATTTATCCTGTTTTCAATCAATTTCCTTCCATGCATGATTCCATTCAGTGGAAAAACATTTCAGCTGATGTTCCTTGTTGCTAGTTTTTCTATGGTGGCAGAACTACTGCCAATCCAACACCATGTCACATGTGTGTTGCAGTGTAAAATACTTTTATAGGCCGGTTTCCAGAAATGATATACAATTAACATGTGATATGCTACAATATATGGATGACAAACAGCTATTGGAGAGAGGTCATGTCTGACAACTTGAGGTAGAACAGCACCTAGGAGGGAACTGGAGAAGGGATGGATATAAAATAGCCTGTAAGAGGAAGATCACAGTAAAACTTTGTGAACTAGGAGACTTGCTTAATTTATGTTGCTTCCTTTTAAAGTTGTACCCTCATATGGGCCTGGCCATAACAACCATATCTATCTTTATCCAAATAAAGTGTCATCTTATCATTAAACAAAGGACCTAATAAGATTTCATCTCAATAAACGATGATAAAGCACACTACGAGATATAATCCAAGGTACTACTCTGATGAGCCCTAACATGGCACAAAGATATTTTTCCAATCCTTATTCAGTGGCTGTACAATAATGCACACTACATGATTTCCTCTTACAGCATAAAACCAAAACAAACATGATGGTACAAAGACTACATACAGCATAAAATGGGAAGACAGTACCCTCAATGATGCAAACACTGTAGCAATTCTTGTAGCCATTGTGTTAAGGCATGCGTTGTACTTGTGTGAGCCTTCTGCATCTTCACTAAACAACTCCTCCAAGGCCTTGTCATGGTCAGTTATGAAGCCCTAGACACAACATTTAAGTATTACCAAAACTTAAAATGAAGTATTCAGTTTCTGTTTGAATACCACTCTAACAACTTCATAACATATAGGCAACCACTCTAACAACTTCATAACAACTTTATACAAGCAGAAGTATAAAGTACCTGACTATCAATAGCTAAGTATTCCAAATTCATCTGAAAGCATGGAACAAAATTCAGATATAGCATAAGTGCGACGTTAGAAAGGATGAGCATGCAATAAATAGACAGTAGCCAAATAACCTCACTGAGTGCACTGATGCGTGTTAGCACAGTGGAATCCTTTTTTATATGAGCTACCAATTCTCTCTGTATGGGAGAACTGAAAAAAACATAAGCTCTGCGCCAGGTTTAACATCATGCTATTAGTACTTAATCTACAGAATAGATGGCCACAAAAAAAAAAGTTTGTGTTGATCACATACTTCTTGTACAATGAATTTTTTCCTGACATGTCGGACATGAATATGCGAACACTGCATTATCATCACAAAAAATAGTTATAGAACTGGATGAACAAACCGAATTGCAATCATTACCAGAGAAATGCCAGGTACATATGCCACAGCAAACTACTCTCTTGTTGGTTGGAACCAAAATAAAAGCTATTCTCCCTAAATACATTCAAGGATAGCACTACCAGTGTATAATATTTTATAAATAATAAAAGCATATTATATTTGAAATCTGTTTTATCTACCTAAAGACGATTGGAGGTGCATAGGGGACCAGCCCAAGTGATAAACTGAATCATTCATAATCATCAAGGACAGAATGATGGAAGTGAAAAGTAAGACAAGAAAAAATAACGCACCACCCACATACTTCTGAAGTTCTGATCATAATGCAGCAGAGTAGCATATAAAGAAAAAAGATCATACTGAGGTTACATGATTATATTCTTAGGAAGCATTTTATACGTTCAAGTAAAGCTTAGCAAGATACGGTTTTAACTTTTAAGAGATCACAGAACTACAGAGCAGAAGAGGCTTACAGGCTGACTTAACAAACCATGTCAATGAGAATTAATCAGCAAAACTTACTTTTCTTTAGTAGGCTGCATGAAATAAATTGCATCCATTGAAGGCAATGGCTGCCTCCGTTTGTATAGGTCTTCAACCACTGCAAAGAGTTGCCAAGGCTCAACTTGTATGGTTGTACATATATACAGTACTGGTAGAGACTGTAAAGTTTTCTTCAGAATAAAATAAATGCATAATTTGGAAGTAAATAAAAGGAACTAATGTTTCATGGAATTTCAAGGCTCCTAAAATTTGGTAAAGGTAAATGTTAAAATAAAAAAAAAATTGCAAGCAGAATGTGGTAAACAGTTTCCATACAAACAAGGATAAATAGCATAGTACTTCTGCAGCAAACTATAAAATTAGCAAAGGAGAAAGGATACTACACAACTAATTCAGACATAACTCTACTAATTTAACAGTCTGTCGCAATAATATAGTTCCATTAGAAACTACTGCAGTTTAACGTCAGTATAGAACTATTGTGGTTAGATAAAATGCACGCTTCAAGTTTCAAGTATAAACTGGTTATACTCCAAACACCACATGATGCCAGCTCAAAGGTTTACACAAAAGAAGCTATATTATTAACACAATCTGATGCCATAAGAAATGATTTAGAAGATAACAGAAATACTTATATTATTATTATATAGATCTGAGATGTACTATACAGATTTACTTTCATGTCTAGGTGCCAAACTATTGCGTGTAAAAAAACAAAATTCAGAACAATAGATACAACAAATATCTCATAAGAAATAGTTATATAACACACACAATACAACACATTTAGATGAGTCTACTTACATGAAACCCCTTCTTCTGTGATATCTGCCATCTTGCATGAAAATGACATTATCTTGACTGTAAGTTTGTCCATGATTAGAACCTGAAATTTATGACAAAATTTTATGTGCATGAAAATGGAACATCTGAAACTAGAAGATCATCTTCCTCCATTCTCCAAGAATACCTTCCATGTTGATTTTGAACTCTTCCGAGTCGATCTCAGCATCTCAACTAACAAACCTATATGATTGTAACAATAATAATAAACAAACAAATGTTAATTTATAAATGTGGTAGCTAGTCTACAGTAAATAAAAAGTGGTATCAGTAGGCCAGATTTAAAGGTCCAGACTATATTAAGCTAACTTGAATTGTGTACATACATGGACATATAGGATCAGAGAGAAGTGGTAAAAACAAAATGTGATTGTACAAAAACATATAAGAGTTCTAGCAAATGGTAAAGACAAAACATGTGAGAATAAAAATGTAGAAAAGTTGCCAGCTATAAATTTTTATAAGTAACTATAAATAGTACTCTGATTCATATTTTTATATTTGACAAATCATTGACTTGGTGGTCATAGGTGCTTTTACTGGAGATCCCTCTCCAAACTGGCAAAAGGCAAAGAAGGAAAATTTAAGGATTGGAGATTCTGAAACTGTGTGCAGTATTGAACTCATGAAACTGTGCTGCAATAGCAACACAAATATCTGATTTGCAGGATCATAAAGGCTTTCCAACAATAATGCTAGCAATTGTATTCTTGATAGAGGAAGCCAATCAAATCAACTGCAGTGTCTGATTACAATAAAGTGAATGGAAGTATTTCCAGTCATCCAGTGCATGCATAAAGTGGAAAATAAAGTCATAAATGTGAGCTCAATTATTGGGCACGGAAGATGCATACGAACTCAATTGAACTACAACAGTTTAGCACAACTGCACAGTGGTGTTGTGTCGCCCACATCGCCGGTTCAATTCCACTGACACGACCTAAACGATGAGTCCTACTCCTAGCAAATGCTGCCCGTCGTCAACTAATTGTCCAATCAACCACATAAAAAAAATGCCAACATCGTATCAACATTTCCCAGGATCAAAACCAATCTCCGTGCCCTCTCTGAGTCCAGACACAAACGCAGCGACAGTCACCACCTCATCCCCCGCTAACCAAGGATTACGGCAAGCTGAGAATGGGAACCGGACTTACGGTCTCGGGTGATCTGGCGGAAGCTCCTGCAGTCGGCGCCGCTGTGCGACGAGCTGTCCGAGTCCATCGACATGGCCGACGGAGCCCCCACTCCTCGCCGGCGAGGCCTCACTCTAGAGTTAGGGTTCGCCGACGCCTCCGGGACTCCAAATGCGGGCTTGCCGATTCGAGCGGAGGGAATGGTGAAAGGTCGCCTGGTGAGGGAGGCCCAACGCGGAGGAATGGAATTCACGGGCAGTGGTTGCCGCCGCTGCGGGGGTTGGACGGGGTACTACAGGAACAAGGAATCTGCTCGACTAGTTTTCTCCATGGACGGAGTAGTCGTGTGGTGTGGGGTTTTGAGTGGGTCTATGGCAGATGGGACCGCGACGAGCTGTTAGGTTTCTAGACCCACGCGTCATTGAGGTAGATCTTCGTCATTGACGGGTGCTGGGATGCTTCCAGAAGAGAAGCGCGGTTGAAAGTTGAACGAAGGAAATGCCGAACGCGTGCTGAGCTGTTCCATGAGGATGGAAGGAAAAGAGGGGGGGTTTTCCTTCGGATGCAAGCAAACAGGCAACGCTGCGCGTGCGATGCGATTCTTGTTTCCAATTCGTTAGAAAGAAGTTTCTGTCTCATATAGAAAATTAACGACAGCATCAGAGGAAAAGCATTATTATTTTTCTATATCTAAATCTTACATAGATATTCAATACAGAACATATCTTTATTAATTGTGAACATACTTTATTTATGATGCAATTGGAGTCCAGACGTATTGTCCGAGCGCTAATGCCAAAAAAGTTATCCCACCGTTTTAAAAAACTAATGTTTGCTAGCTAACATCCCACAACCTTAAAAGAAAATGAATATACTTGTAAGAGTTGTACTCACTATCACGTCCACTAGAATTTGGGTTCTTATTGATGCGCACCTTATTGAGTGTCTCTCCATTTCAAAACATAAGAGATTAAATAGTTCAAAGAACCCTCTATAATGTAAGTGGTTCTAGGTGATTCATTTGATAATCCTCCTTCCTCATAAGTGTTGCCAATCTAAATTTGACAACCATACTATCATTAGGGTGGAGTGTCAGCGACCAGGAACACCTGGTGCCAGGCCACAAGCGCACCCTAGGTGCTAGCGGTGAGATGGCACGCAACGTCCGCACCAGACGGCCAAACCGATTCATTACTGGACCCGACTGGGCATGAGCCGTAGTAGTAGACACAGCTGCGCCTGCGAGGCTTACGCAGGCATTGCCAATGTATTTAAGAGAGGGAAAGAATGGAAAGGAGGGTAACAAAGATATTAACCAAACAGAATCTATCAAGCTATCTTCGCTACTTCCGTATTCGTTCTTCTTGCTCTGCTTCTTCTCCGCTCTGTTTTCCCCTTCTTCTATCTGATTTCCGATCTCTAGCTACTACACTAACACTTGGTATCAGATTCGTTGATTCTGCTCGGTCCCTTGCTTCTCTGTTCCTCAATTGCAATTGCAGACGCCTTCGGTCTGTTGAATCTCGGTGTACGTGTTCTTCCATCATGAACACCTGAGACCCTATAATTTCTAGGCACGCAATCGATTGAGGAGTGTTCATCCTGGCGAATCCACCGATTCCGCCACCCCTTCCACCACATATTCCACCAGTTCATCACGTTTATTCCTGTCGTCCCAAATCTACCGAAACTATGAATCCCGATACACAGCTTCTGTTGAAGGAGATCCAGAAGTTGGCGGCGGATCAAGCCACCATCAAGCGGCAGCTCGCGGATCAACATGATCTGCTCAAGCAGCACTTTCAGGAGGTTGATTCGTCGATGGATCTGCGTTTGCAGGAGGCAGAGGCCATCGTCGAATAGCGTATCATCGACTCTGAACTCCGCCTGGACTCGCGCTTCGCCGCCATCGAGCACGCCACCGCCGATCTGGGCGAGTGGCGCCAGGAAGTGGAAGGCGTTGTGGATGATCTCCGTCTTCGCATCAACAAGCTCGACAAGCACTGGAACCGGTCTGTGATGGATTCCACCAGCGAGCCGGTGCTCATCCCTGAGCCGCTACTCAAGTTGGAAGAGCACGCCGCGCCACCACCTGCGAGCTACATGGCTACTCGGCCCAGCGGGCACTGCTTCGACAACAACCACCAGGAGAGTGAATATGGGGTGGTTTCCACCCTGATTCATTCCCCGGTCACGGGTATGGGCAATTCCACTGATCCCCCTGTTAAGATTCATGGCACTGTGCGTGATTTGATTGCATCGCATAATCGTCCCCCTGATTTATCTTACAATCCCACTGGCAAACTTCCAAAGATGTCCTTCCCTTCGTTTGATGGCACAAACCTTAGTATCTGGATTTCTTTTGCGGAGGATTACTTTCACATGTACTCGGTCGATCAGTCCGTATGGATTCAGTGCGCTCGAATGCAGTTCACTGGTCCTGCTAAACATTGGATTCAGTTCATTACCTCCAAACTCAAAACCATGACATGGTCTGAATTCTGCATAGCCTTGCATACTAGGTTTGATCGAGATCAACATGAGGCACTCCTTCGCCAATTGTACCGTATTCGCCAAACTTCATCTGTTCAGGAGTATGTGGATCGATTCGCCGAGCTCATCGATGACCTTACTACCTATGATCCAGCCACAAACTCACTGCATTATATCACACGTTTCATTGATGGCTTGCATTCTGAAATTCGCGTTGTCATTTTGGTGCAACGCCCAAATTCTCTCGATACTGCGTACATGCTTGCTCTGTTGCAGGAAGAGGCAGGCGACCATTTCCACCGGCGTGAGTCACGGCGCATGGACAATGCATATGCGTCGTGCTGGTCTCCGAAGGGCACCTTCTCCACACCAGTGATTCCCGGAGGCGATCGAGCACAAGCCGGGACAAGTGGTGCTCCTCGGCATGACCAGGGGCCCCGGACTTTGGAACGCAGGCTAGCTGATCTCAAAGCCTACCGCCGTTCCAAAGGTCATGTGACAATTATGGAGAGAAATGGAGTAGGGACCACAAATGTCCAGCACAAGTGGGTCTCAATGTGTTACAAGAATTGTATGCGCTTTTCCTTAAAGATGAGCCTGCTGACACTCTAGTGCCTGATGAGGAGGAGGAACAGCTGTGTGTCTGCCTTGCGACTGATGCGCCAGGAAATATGTTGGGCACAAAAACATTGCAGTTTTGGGGTCAGTTCAGCAACTCTTCTGTCTTGATATTGCTTGACTCGGGCAGTTCTTCTTCTTTCATCAGTTAGCAGTTGGTTGCCAGTCTTTCCATCACCACCGGGCAATGCAGTCCTATTTCTGTCAGAGTGGCCAATGGAGCAGCGATGCAGTGCTCTACCTTTCTGCCAGCGGCTACATGGGCTATTGGCTAGTACCATTTTCAACATGACCTGAAGGTCCTTCCTATCAGTACATATGACATCATTCTTGGTATTGATTGGCTACAATTGTTCAGTCCAATGAAAGTTGATTAGCGTAATCAGTGGTTGGCCATTCCTTATCAGGGCAAAACTGTTTATCTTCAAGGGTTGTCAGACACATCTCCTATAGAGGGCACTGGGTTGTGGGTATAGTTGATGGGCCTATCGTCAGTATCCTCTGAAAACCAGTCTTCCGTTCTAGAAGCTATTCAGCAGTTGTTGGCGTAGTTTCCAGACATCACTACTCCACTGTCAGAGATGCCGCCCCCGCGTGCATGCGATCATGCCATTCCGCTCATTGACGGTGCTCAGCCCATTAATGTCCGACCATATTGCTATCCTCCCAAGCTGAAAGACGAGATTGAAGCTCAAGTTGATGCTATGCTTCAACAGGGACTCATTCGGCAAAGCACGTCGCCCTTTAATTCACCAGTGCTGCTTGTCCGTAAGAAAGATGGAATGTGGCGCTTTTGCATCAATTATCGATACTTGAATGCATTAACAGTGAAGACTGCATTTCCGATACCGGTATTCGACCAACTGATGGATGAACTGGCATGAGCCTCCTGGTTTTCAACACTCGACTTGCTGTCAGGCTACCACCAAATCCGTCTTAAGCTGGGTGAAGAGTTTAAAATGGCCTTCTCTACTCATGTGGGACATTATGAGTTTTGTGTGGTTGCTTTTGGACTGACCGGAGCACCTAGCACTTTCCAAGGTGCTATGAATGAGACATATATCTCTTGATCACTACGCTATTGTATTCTTTGAGGAACATCTCTATAGTACATTTTTGAGGAACAAGTACATTTGCAACAAGTCTTTGTCCCCCTTTCGCTAAGGATCATTGGCACATTAAGTTGACCAAATGCAAATCTGCACAACGAGAAATCGCATACCTCGGACATATTATCAGTGCTCAAGGTGTTGCAACAGACCCTTCCAAGGTGGCTGACATTCAGTCTTGGCCTCTCCCAACCAATATTAAGGAACTCCGCAGCTTCTTGGGCCTCTCAGGATTTTACCGCCGCTTTGTCAGACACTATGCCATCATTGCCAAACCTTTAACGGCACTGCTCAAGAAGAACACTCTATTTGTTTGGACAACGGAGCACATTGCTGCCTTCAACACACTAAAGAACTGTCTCAGCTCAGCACCTATCCTAGCATTGCCCGATTTTACATAGCCGTTCTATATTGAAATGGATGCTTCAAATGTGGGCGTTGGGGCAGTGCTATTGCAGAAGGGTCATCCTCTTGCCTTCCTCAGTAGAGCGCTCGGGCCCAATAACCAAGGCCTCTCAGCCTACGAGAAAGAGTATATGGCCATTTTGATAGCAGCTCGATTAGTGGAGGAATTACTTGCAGTTGGGGGAGTTTGTTATCTTTACGGACCAGAAGAGTTTGATTCATCTGCATGACCAAAGATTGCATACACCATGGCAACAAAAAGTCTTCACAAAGTTATTGGGTCTGCAGTATCGCATCGTCTAAAAACCTAGTGCTGACAATCGCGTGGCTGATGCCTTGCCTCGTCATGCTGTTGCTGATGAGCTCTGTGCAGTATCTGCTCCTATTCCAACATGGCTCGGTAAAATCATTGACAGCTTTAGCTCTGACCCTCGCGCTCAGGAGTTGCTCACTAAGCTGGTAGTGGATGGGGTTGCTGAACCCCACATCACCTTAACTCAAGGACTCCTTCGACACAAGGGCCGAATATGGATTGGTGCAGATACCGAACTTCAGTAGCATGTCATTGAGGCTTCCATTCCTCTGCTGTGGGCGGGCACTCGGGTTTTCCAGCAACCTACCATCTCATTAAGCAGTTATTCTTCTGGGTTGGTCTCAAGACTTTGGTTCAAAAGTTTGTGGCAGCTTGCCCATCCTATCAACAGGCTAAGCCGGATAGAGCGGATTACCCAGGGCTGTTGCAACCCTTCCGGTGCCATCAATGGCTTGGCAGAGCATATCTGGATTTCATGGAGGGGCTGTCACCTTTTGGTGGCAAGAACTATATAATGGTCATTGTTGATCATTTTTCCAAGTATGCCCATTTCCTTCCTTTGGCTCATCCATTCTCGGTGCTATCAGTGGCTAAATTGTTTCTTCAGCAAGTGTATCGACTACATGGATTGCCAGAGTCGATTGTGTCGGACAGGGATCGAGTATTCACCAGTCGGCTGTGGTAGGAGCTCTTTCGTCTGGCTGGCGTACAACTGAACATGTCTACAGCGTACCATCCGTAGACGGATGGCCAAACTGAGCGCATTAACCAATGCATGGAGACGTTTCTGCGCTGCTTTGCCAATGCATGCCCATCCAAATGGCTTGAGTGGATTTACCTTACTGAGTACTGGTACAATACGACCTGGCATTCATCCCTAGGCTTCTCCCCTTTCTTTGTGCTCTATGGTCAGCAACCACGTCATTTTGGGCTAAGTAGCGACTCTGCAAGACCTTCAAAACCATTAGCTGATTTGATTGAGGAAGGCAAGACCTTCAAAACCATGTCAGCTCGGGCACAACACCGCATGAAGAAGCAAGCTGATCAATCTCGCTCAGAGCATCACTTTGCTGTTGGTGAGTGGGTCTATTTGAAACTGCAGCCGTATGTCCAGACTTTCTTGGCACCTCGGGCCAATCAAAAATTGGCCTTCAAATTCTTTGGTCCCTTTCAAGTCGCTGGAGAAAATCAGAGCGGTGGCATACAAACTCGCCTTGTCGTCCTCTACGTCCATCCATCCAGTGTTTCACATGTCTCAGCTAAAAGTTGCCATTCCGTCATCCCACAAGGCGGCTTCCTTACCAAGTTCTCTGGAGGGTCTTCAGTATCCACTGAAAGTGCTCCAGCGACATGTTAGTACCACTGACAATGTTGTGATTCCACAGGTACTGATTCAGTGGTTAGGCATACCATGTTCTTTGGCTACCTAAGAGGACTTCGAATCCCTAAAATAGAGGTTTCCACGCGCACCTACTTGGGGACAAGCAGCTTCTCAATAGGGACTGGATGTCAGCGACCAGGAACACCTGGTGCCAGGCCACGAGCGCACCCCAGGTGCTAGCGGCGAGCTGGCACGCAACGTCCGCACCAGACGGCCGAACCGATTCATTACTGGACCCGACTGGGCGTGAGCCATAGTAGTAGACACAGCTGCGCCTGTGAGGGTTATGTAGGCATTGCCAATGTATTTAAGAGAGGGAAAGGATGGAAAGGAGGGTAACAAAGATATGAACCAAACAAAATCTATCAAGCTGTCTTCGCTGCTTCCATATTCGTTCTTCTTGCTCTGCTTCTTCTCGCTCTATTTTTCCCCTTCTTCTATCTGATTTCCGATCTCTAGCTACTACTTCGCGAACATGGAGCCCTCAATATGGTAAGGTATGGCATTCATCATACTTCAAATTTCTAGCAATCCTCACCTTCTAAATCATTCCTACTTCAAATTTTCAGCAATTCTCACCTTCTAAATTACTCAGTACCATTAACATATTAGAAAAACGATATTTTTGCTATAGTGAAGTACTCCCTTCGTCCACAAAAGAATGCAATTATCACACTTCGACTAACACCATGCTACAGTGAAGTATTTATTTTGAAGTTTCCAAACTTAATCTAATTGTAGAATTTTATTTTAGCTTTAGTCTTTTTTCAAGTCTTATTTTCGGCTAACGTCGCTATATTGGTTAAGGGTGAAAGCCCTAATTTAGTTTTGGATAATTGATAGAACCTAGTTATTGGTATTAATTAAATGCACACAAGAAATAAGATTATCCGCAAACGCACAGATACAATACTAAATTAGCACTTCACCAAGATTAACCTGGTTTTAAATATCGAACGTAAAGGAATAGTAGATGACGATGACTAAGTCTATAAACTTAACTCAATGTACAATCAAGCTAGAAAATAGCGAGAATAAAGAGAACAATATGGATTATCTAGTTCTGATCTTTGTAAGCGGTTGTTTTATATCATATGATCATGAGCGATAACTTAATAAGACATAGGAGTAGAAATTAGAGTTCCCTCCTACCAAGCACCTTTTGGTTGCTAAACCTATTAACGGGAAGTGGACTATAGAGGATTCAACGAAGCTATAAGTCACCTTTGTGAGCTACGACTATCCAGAAAATCAGGGGACATTCACAAATAAACTTAGCCCAAGCCCACGCCCACGCTATGAATACTACTGTAATCAAGAAGCTATCAAGGTCAAAGTACTCAATAAGAATTGCAAACTAGAAGAACAATATGAACAAAACATTTACTTTAACCAAATAATCTCAAGATGCAAACTCCAAACGAGGGAGCTTGATCCTGAAGAATGCAAATGCGAAGAAGCACCGACAGCCGAACTCCTCCGAACTCTACTCTCCAACTCATCTCTCTAATCTCTAAACAAGAACTAGTTCTAGATTGAACTACCCTCTCTTGATTGCTAGCCTAGATCTACTAAATATAAATTAGGGTTTTCTGGCTCTTCAGCTCTCCTTTGATCTGGCTCTCTCCAGGAGGGGTACAGGCCCATATTTATAGCCTGGTGAGATGAATATCAACCGTTGGATCAAACTGACTTAACGTAGGGCCAAGATGCATCCTCAAAGGCGGTGGAGGGGTGCATAGAAGCTGACAGGTGGGGCCCACCTTGGGGGCCAGCCAGCCTAGTAGGTGGGGATGGCCGGCCCCACCTGGAAAAGGCTCAGGCTCCACCTTCTTCTGGTATTTTCTGGAATCTTCTTGATCCCAATGCTGATATTTCCCATCACGGTTAGGTTTCGTGTCTTTTATGCAATTTAATCCTCAATTATGCACTTCATGGATATCTCCCTGAAAAATAAACAATTCACCAAAACTCGTGAAATTTGTTAGGAATAACCTCCTATTCTATGATATTGTTGTAGTTTGCAAGGAAGGTTGACGATTAAAAATAGACGTTATCTATCGTCAATACTAGTGAAATAACCTTGTTCTTAAGTGTTGTGATGAGCTAGGTTGGTTCACACCAAGTAGTTGAGCTAGATGACAACCATGGAGGTGGAAGGTGATAGCCATGAGATGGTGATAAAGTGCTCCAACTTAGAAAAAAAGAAAGAAAAATAAAATAAGCTCGAGACAAAGGTATATTGATAAAAGCTATCTTGTTTTGGTGATCAAAACACCATATAGGGGGTGATCATATTTAGAATAGATAGCCATACTATAAAGAGAAGAAAATTATGGTAAATGTGGTTATCAAGTAAATGTGTAGGAACTCCTTGGTTGTTTGAAAACTAGTTACATAGGTTTATGTGACCTTACAAACTAGAATTATATAAGTGAGCCCTACCTAGCATGGCACCTTAGTTGCTCATATTAGTGTTGACACTCCTAATGGTACCAAAACTTACAATCACTTATATTTACATGCCACATCACACTAGTCAACTAATTGAGAAGGTCAAAAACAATGAAAACTTATCAACCTACTAATGCACCGGATTTTCTTTCCTACGTCCACACACGAAAAACATCCCTATTTGAGGAGCCCTATCTTGATCCACCAAATCTATTGTACCTAGAAAAATAACACAATTAAAATAGACGGCTTAGATTCGATTTAAATCATTCTCTCTCCTTACTCATACACATCTAACGGCCCGCATTAAAAGTGTCACACCTTGTCCTCCATTATCTTTCATCCTCCGTGCACACTATCCTTGCGGGCCGCCCGGATTACGCACACGGTCACGTGATCTCCATTCTTGCCGCCAGGCTGCGCCAAGGCTTCTGCGCCTTTACGCATCGCCGGCTCCACCGTGGCTCGTGCTCCACCTGCGCTGCCCTACTTGCGTTGCGCCTCGCCGGTCACCTCGCTGCACGCCGCGCTAGACGCCACAAGGACGAGGGCGATGCTGCGGCCTATGCTCTCCATCGTCGGACCCTAGGCAAATTGGCGGCCTCGTGCGATCTCCTTCTCGCTGCGCAAGGCCTCGACCGAGGAGGACACCGTGGTCACGGCCAGGCTCGCCGTCTAGGACCGAGGATGACGCCACCAACGGGAGCTCCGCGTCCAGGGGCGCCGATGAACCCCGCGGCACCACGCAGCGATCACCCGTGCCGATCCCCAACGGTCTCCTTTATATCCGCCAGAGTATCGGTGATACTGCGGCGCACCAACGACGGAGGTGGAGGTGAATGTGCATGGTGCCGCAACACCGTGCCGGGCCGCTTGTTGCCTGCAACAAGCTTGCCCATTTGGAATGTCATCTAATCTTTCTCCGTTTGTTGTTTTAACCTTTCTTTGACTATGCAGGTAACGTAGATAACATGAGTGCTTAAATTGGACCACCGTTGCATTTGCGTGTGATTGTAGATAGGTAGTCACCTCATTCAGATCACAATTATTCTCCCAAAGAAATTACCATCTTCGTTGGTTTGCTAATTCCTACTCTTGTCTTTCTCTAGAGTACGTGTACAACAAAGGCTTCGTAGATCGTAGACCATCGAGTACATGTTTGATTTGGTTTGGCTTCGGACCTTCCGATTAGATGGTGTTTGTTACCATTTGTGAAAATCAAGTATTCCTCTTACCATTCTTTGATTTCTTAGTGCTTGGTTTGGTTGGCTTTTGGGCTCGAGGAGGAGCAAGATCAAATGATAGATTTAGGCGTTGCATAGCCTGATGCCAAACAAGAACAAGGTCGGTGGGAAGGGAATTGCAGCTGCAAGTGCATGTGAGCGGATGCAACACGTCCACATGATACAAAAAATGCATTTTTCTCGATCAGCGCATACTAAACCTGAACATCGAGTTGCTATGGTATAATAGAGTATCTAGCTTTTTATTGTTTCTTCATCTCTTTTACTTGGATGGACTTAATGCTTTGTAATATCGGTGTTAGTCAAGGCAGATGGGTTAATGCATTATCACTTTCGCGTTTTAGGTGCCGGAAGCTTTTTTGTGTTTCAAGTTTACAGGTTGCAATTTTCGTATGGAAAAAAAGATGGTGCCAATCCTCATGGAGCATAGTTGACTGACCTGAACAAAATCTGAACAAATGGTTGGCTTTTTTATTGACCGACCTGAAATGAGACCAAACAACAAAGTGGACGGATAAATATAGAATCTCATTTAGAAAGGTAATGACATCTCATATCAATATTTTTAACAAACTGATTGCTTCATGTCAAATGATAAAAGGTACTTTTGAAGAGGCAACATGTGCAATCCTCCTCGCGCCATGATCAGCGTTGTAGGCGACACCAAAGATCGCCATGCACCTGCTGGTCCCGAAGCGGATGCCCGTCGCGCGTCGAGCCGGCGCGCACTCGCAGCAGCACAAAGGCAATATAATGAACTCTAGCAGCATGCCGAAGCAGCCGTAGATGAAGTTCTCAGCGCCACGATCTCCTGGTACCTCAGGAGGAGAGTAGTAGGACTCCCGGGGTGGAGAAGAGGATGACCACCCGTCACCGCTGCGTGAAAAGGCTGGCGGCATGCTTATGTGCTATGTGAAGAAAATGGTAGGCCATAGTCATTATTTGTTTCAGTTGCATGTTGAATTCGAGCGTGGTTTGAATTCAACCAAATTTTAATTTGTTTGGAAAATAATTGTCTTCCGAAGATTTCTCGTCATGGAGATGACTTGATCAATAATGATATTTTATTGAGTTTTGGTTAATTTGATGTGTATGTATAAAATTAAGCCGTAGCGTTAGCACGGGCACTATACTAGTTCAATATAGGGTAATGAATCCAGGGGACATGCCTAACTCCATAGACAAAACCTGGATGAAAACTAGAACCATGCATTGTCTGGGCCTACAAAACCCAACATGTAAAATCCTTGTTCCGGTGGAAACTCATGACCTTTGTTGACGCTAGAATTGGCCTAGGCAACACACCAGCAGAGGCTAGCACGCCCAAGAGGTTGCAAACCAACCTAGAATGCGGCAAGAACTCAGCGGAATCGATCGAACCGATCTAGAGACCGGTAGGACCGATTTAAGGCACGTTCTTTGCCAGTGAGGCTCCGGAACACCCCTCGGGAAGACCCATCGGAGGGATGCACGTGAAGGATCACCTAGGACCAGCAAGGCCGCCTAGGATGCCGCTGAAACTCGTCGAGAGTCGCAAAGAACAGCAAGGTAGGGGTTAAACCGTCGAAACCCTAGTTGTGGAGGTGTTTTTGACGATTGGATAGATGGGAACTCAATCGGCCGTGATCTCCTCTTTTATATAGGAGGGGGTGGTCTTATCCCAGTAGGAAACATGTCCATAATACGTTCTCCAAGTTTCCATACACGAAAATAGATCAAATCCCGAGTTAGAGAAGAATTCTCCTCGGAATACAGGTAAACCGGCTTAGCCGGCCCCCCAACCCGGCTAAGCCGGTTTTCGCTGGGGGAGACGGGGGCCACCCCGGCCGCCACGTCATCAAAGTGGCGACCCGGCTTAGCCGGTTCAGCCACACCCGGCCAAAGCCGGGCCGGGGCCGGGGCTGCCCACAAACCGGCTAAGTCGGGCCGGGTAACCCGACTTAGCCGGCTAGGGCTCGGCTCAGCCGCCCACCCGGCCACACCATGAACCGGCTAAGCCAGCTAAGTGACCCGGCTAGGCCGGTTTAGCCCTGGCTCACCGTCTTCTTGCGCGATCTTTTGTTGTTTCGTCGCGCCGTTTGGCCACCAACACACTTGTCATGTATACAACTTGTTGGAGATGCCCATAATTCACCTTGGGACGAATTTGGGTGTCAACATATGCCCCCCCTGTTTTCAAGTGAATTATGAATGAATTTGAAAACACAAGACAAAATTGAATAGCAACGATGCCCATCCATCGGCTTTTCAAATATAAAATATCTAACGGTGATGTATACATCGGCCATTGCTTCTAAGGGCGATACATGTATCGGCCATTGTTTGGTAGGCACTTAGGCTTCTTGCCAAACACTTGGAAAGTACTTTTTCAAATACCTCCCGTTTATTGCTCTTGGAAGACTTTCACCTTGTATTGTCTCCAAAGATATGAATTTCCAAATATTACTTTGGTCACTCTATAAGGACCCTCCCAAATTGGTGACCATTTGCCAAACTTGTTGCTTTTCGATCCAATTGGTAGTATGGTTTTCCAAACCATCTCTCCAACTTGGAAAGATTTGCTTTTCACTTTCTTATTATATGCTCTAGCAACCCAAGCTTTGTCTTTCTCAATTTCCTTAAGAGCTTTTAATCTTTTATCCGTCACCTCGTCAATATTATCCATCATTAGGTCATGACACATAACAGCAGATAGATCATTTTGTTTAGCAAGCCTATATGCATCCAAATTCACTTCAACGGGTAACACGGCCTCTTGACCATATACTAACTCAAAAGTCTTTGTAGCACCACGCCTTGATATGCGATGTGCCCATAGAGCTTCAGACAAAACTTCATGCCACCTTCTCGGATTATCCTCAATCTTCTTCTTAATGAGCTTGATCAAAGTCTTATTGCTAGACTCAGCTTGGCCATTAGCTTGAGCATAATATGGAGATGAATTGAGAAGCTTTATCTTGAACGATTTGGCAAACTCTCTTACTTCTTTAGATATAAAGGATGTCCCTTGATCTGTTGTCAATATTTGAGGAATACCGAATCTATGAATGATATGCTCAGTGATAAACTCAATCACCTCTCTATGTGTCATGTTCTTCAATGGGACTGTCTCGGTCCATTTAGTAAAGTAATCCATAGCAACCAAGACAAAGCGATGTCCCTTTAAAGATGGAGGGTGAATCTAGCTAATAAAATCTAGCCCCAACCACGAAAAGGCCAAGGTTTGATGATAGGATGGAGCATTGCAGCAGGCACAAGCTAAATATTACCAGACTTTTAGCACTCTTCACACCCCTTATAGTATCGAAAACAATCGGCCATCATAGTAGGCCAATAGAAACCGGCCCAACGTAATAACCACTTCATCTTTGGAGCCGATTGATGCGTACCACAAATGCCTTCATGGACTTCTCCCATAGCCACTCTTGCTTGATCAGTTTCCAAACACTTAAGCAATAAGTCTTCGGCGGTTCGCCGGTAAAGCTCGCCATTATGCAGAGTGTATTTAAATGCACCCTGCCGAACACTTTTGTCAACTTTCGAGTTGGGATCCTGTAAATATTTCAACAAAGGAGTTCTCCAATCTCCCAAATCGGTCACATCATCATCGGGACGCGGACTGGACTGATTTGGAGCTTGATCGAATGACACGGCCGAGCCGACCTCAGGGAAGTCGGCTAGGCCGACTGGGTCAGCCGGCTTAGCCGACTTGGTGGCCGGGCTGCCTCTCAGGGAAGAACCGGCTAAGCCGGCTAGGGGAGCCGGCTTAGCTGACTGGCCGGCTTGGCCGACTCTCAGAGTCGGCTCAACCGGTTCCAGAGCACCTGCACAGAAAAAGTTGGAATCTTGATACATCGGTCTTTCTTGAACATGAAAATAATACTCCTTGATAGCAAGACCCAATGCTTGTTGAGCTAGCAGGTTAGCCAAAAAATTTGCATGTCTTGGAATGTGCCGAATCTGAAATTTGGCAAATATAGCAATAAGATCAAGGCACTTATCATGATGCTCATTTAGTGATCCATCTAAACATTGAAACTCACCAGCAACTTGCTGTACTACTAGTAAGGAATCACCATAGGCTACAACGTATTTTACATCCATGGAAGATAATATTATCAAGCCGAACAAGAGAGCCTCATATTCGGCTTGATTGTTAGTATAATAAAAATCTAATCGGCTTGACAATTTAATTTTAGCATTGCTAGGGGAAACAAGAACAATGCCAACACCTTGACCATCTTTACAAACCGATCCATCAAAATAAAGCTTCCATGGAGTAATAGTAAGGTAATCAACCTCATTCCCTAGATCTATACCATGCTCAACAATAAAATCAGCAAGGACTTGACCTTTCATGGCTCTTAACGGCTCAAAAGTCAAGTCATATTCAATTAATACGTATGCCCATTTGCCTATCCTTCCGCTAAGGATCGGCCGATATAACATATGTTTGATTACATCGGCCTGGCAAGCAACCACACATGTACTAGATAATAAATAGTGTCTCATCTTAGCACAAGCATAGTATAATGATAAACATAACTTCTCAATATTGGCATACCTTGTCTCGGGACCAAGAAGACGATGACCAATGTAAGCAATTACATATTCTTTACCTTCATCTTCTTGAGTTAAAACAGCCCCGATTACTCTTTCTTCGGCAGCAATATACAATTTGAATGGAACTCCTCTTCTTGGTGCGCGAAGAATCGGTGGTGTAGACAAGTATTCCTTTATCTTTTCAAAAGCTTCTTGTTGCTATGCCCCCCAAGTAAATTCAGATTCATCCTTCATTCTCAATATGGGGGTAAAAGGAATAATCTTCCTGGACAAGTTGGCAATAAACCTTCTCAAGTAGTTCACCTTCCCCAAGAACTTTTGTAAATCCTTCTTGCATGTTGGAGGCTGAACTTTCTTGATCTTTTCTATCCATCTTGGATCAACGGTGGTCCGACCACCGAACCCCCAGGGTCACCCGGTGCCTGGTCGGGCTAACTCAGGGCTCAGCGACCAAAACACCGCGGGCCAAAGACAGTTCTCCTTCGGGATGGCCAACACCTCTGCGGCGTACCAACAACAGGTGGGGTGACTATTTCGGAGTCAGCCTCAGCATCAGCCACCTCCGTCCTAACTCGTCGACTGTGTCCACGCCTCTGCGGTGTATCAACAACGGCTAGGCACATCATCCACTGTGTCCACAGCGAAGGGGCCTCCAGTGGCTCCCAGACAACCACCGAAGAGGAAGGGGGCTCGAGCTCCATCTCTGGGTTGGATGGAGCAACCGCCTTCGCAAGCTCCGCTTCTGCAGTAGATGACGATGAATTCCCCCAACGGGTCAAAGAACTGTTCAGACCAGTTGAGTTTCCGGATTTCCCTCCAGGGTTCAGAGGAGCTATCTTCAATGTCAGCGTCGACGAACAACAACCCCTTCTCGAGACCTCTGAAGAAGCACGAGCGAGGGCAGACCGCAACGCGGACCGAGCACAACGCCGTGTAGCTCAAGCTCAAGCCCCGCCTCAACCCAATGGCGCAGGTGCCGATGCGGATGCAGCTGCGGCCGCAGCGCCGCCAAAGAAGATCTACTGCTGCCCACGGGGCTAATCGCGTCGCTCCACAGAGAAGAAGGCTTCAACCCAGTAACCTGGGAGATGAGTTTGACCTGGTCAGCGATCGACAAGTTCATAAGACGCCTAGCGCCAATATCGCCGTTGCGGTTCAGCAACTCCGCGGCATGCAGGCTACGCCGGCAATCGAGGCCGTCCTCGACCACCTCAAGGCCACGGAAGCTCAAGTCAACTTCATGCGCGAAATGTCAGCTAGCCCATCCCACAGTCGCCGTTCTCGCAGCACGCACCGCGGTCACAGGGATCGGGCGGAAGGCGGCGATGCCAACGATCGACATCGGGAAAGCTAGCGGGTAGCTCAGCCCAACCGCCAACAAGGCCGAGACAACCATTGAAGAGAAGGCGGCAACAGACAACCACCACGCGTACCCCAAGAGGTCAACCAGTCTAACCCGGCTGACCTCTATAATGTCATCGATGACAAATACCGAGCTCGGTATGGGGTGCCTGGTCCCAAATGCTTCTCCGAGAGGCTGTGCCAGGTCAATTGGCCCAGAAGTTTCAAGATCAGCGATCTAAGGCATTATGATGGCAAGGCCGACCCAGAATAGTGGATCATCATCTATGAGACGACTGTTCGAGCAGCAGGAGGCGATGAGCAGGTCATGGCAAACTACCTCCCGGTAGTCCTCAACGAATCCACTAACCGCTGGCTGTTACGCCATCGAGACGGTTCCATCCATAGCTGGCCACAGCTCCGGCAAATGTTTGTCAAGAACTACAAACCAACGTGTGAGCAGCCCGGCACCAAGTACAAGCTCGCTCTGATCCATGACTGCCCTCACGAGTCCTTGCGGCATTACATCCGCCGTTTCTCCAAAGTGTGGATCACTATCCGCGACATCAGTGTCCCGGAGGCCATCGGTATTTTCATCGCCGGCCTCCACCAGCCGCGCAACGCTGACCTCCGCAAAGAGCTCCTGCGCAAGCAGCCAGCAACGATGGAAGCGATGTTCAACATCGCCCAAGAATGGGCGCGCGTTGATGAAGCCCTCGTACAGTACGACGATGGTGGTCACGACATATACAGGCACATCCGACGCCGCGACGATGACGATCATGACAGAGACCCCGATTATGACGACCACCATGGAGGCCCTCATCCTGATCACCACAACTACTCACGGGAAGACCGTGCCAACAATCACCACGATGACCGAGGCGGCGACCATCGCGGTGACAGGGGCGCCAATCGCCGTGATGACAACAGACCTTATACGCGACGGGATGATGGCAACGGCGATCGCCACAATCGTGGCAATCGTCAGCGCAACTTTGTTAACAACACCAACAAGGGTCAAAAGCGCAAGGTCGACGGTGACTACGGTGAGTACGACAAGATCATTAATGGTGACTGCCCCCGTCACCCTAACAAGGGGCACACCTTTGGCGAGTGCAACGGCTTCGCCAGCATCTTCGCTCGCAAGCGGCAACGCACCAACAAGAAGGGCTACCACAAGAAGCCCAATACATGTGACAAGACCGATGACAACGAGGACGATATCAAGAATCCGCGCCACACCTACAAAGACCCGCAGAAGCATGTGACCGCGATGATCTTCGTGAGGCAAAGTGGCCACGGAGAATGCACGGGACCGGAAGCTCCTTAAGAGGCAAATCGTCGCCCTCTCCGGGCGCATACGCTCGCCGCCGATGTCCACGCCCCAGCCTGGTTTGAGCAGCCCATATCCTTCAGTCGGTCTGACATGTGGGCTAGACTACCCGACACAGGCCGATTCCCTTTGGTCCTCGACCCGGTGATCAGCAGCGTCCGCTTCGAAAAGGTGCTGGTCGACGGAGGCAGTGCCTTAAACATTCTCTTTTACCAAGCTTTCCTGGAGCTTGGACTAAGGGAAGATCAACTCGAGCCCTATGACTCACCATTCTAGGGTATCATGCCAGACAAGCCCTCTATACCCCTCGAACAAATCTCGCTGCCTGTTCAGTTCGGCATGCCCCAGCACTTCCACGTTGATTACATCAACTTCATCGTGGCCGATTTCAATGGTTTCTACCACGCCATAATCGGCAGACCCGACATTGCCAAGTTCATGTTTGTTCCACACTATGGCTACCTTGTCCTCAAGATGCCAACCGAGAAGGGAATCCTGTCCCTCCGCGGTAATATCCTCATGGCTCATGCCTACGAGACAAATGCATACACCGCTGTCAAAGCCGAAGAGATCAAGGCACGCATGGAGAAGACTACCTATAAAGCTAGGACGTCAAAGCCTGCAGACCTCGAGGCACCAGTCAAACAGCACAAACGCCCTGGGGAGATTATCAAAGCTCACAAAAAGGTCAGTCTGGTCCCCGGAGACCTAGACAAGACAGCGATGATCGGGGGCGACCTCGACCCCAAATAGGAAGACGCGCTCATATGTTTCCTGCAGGCCAACATAAGCGTTTTGTGTGGAAACCTGTTGACATGCCCGGTGTCCCCAGGGAACGGATCGAGCACTTCCTTAATGTCTTCGAGACAGCTAAACCAGTTAAGTAGAAGCTATGACGATTCGCTCAGGACAGGAAGGAGGCGATTAGGGCAGAAATAACCCCGCTCTTAGATGCCGGTTTCATTAGAGAAGTGTATCATCTGGATTGTTAGCAAATCCAGTTCTTGTACGCAAAAAGAATAATGAATGGAGAATGTGCATTGATTACACTGATCTCAACAAACACTACCGCAAAGACCCCTTTCTGCTCCCTCGCATCGATGAGGTGGTCGACTCCACCGTAGATTGCCAGTTGCTTTCTTTCTTAGATTGCTACTCGGGATATCACCAGATTGCCCTTGCTCTAGACGACCAAGAGAAGACCTCGTTCATAACCCCTTTTGGTGCATACTATTACACGACCATGTCGTTCGGCTTAAAAAACGCTGGCGCTACATACCAGTGCACCATACAACAGTGCCGTGAAAAGGAGATCCACGATGGGTTGTGCGAAGCTTATGTCGATGATGTAGTGGTGAAGACAAAAGAGGCCTCGACTCTGATCGATGATCTCGATAGGACCTTCAAGGCCCTAAATGTGTTTTAGCGGAAGCTAAACCCAAACAAACGCGTGTTCGGTGTTCCTTTCGTGTTATCGCCAAGAGCATTGTCGGTCAAGACGGCATATGTCCCAACCCCGAGAAAGTAAAAATTGTCTTTGGATATGAAGCCTCCGAAATACGTCAAAGATATCCAAAAGCTAACAGGATGCATGACTGCATTAAGTAGGTACATATCCAGACTTGGTGATAAAGGTCTTCCTTTCTTTTGATTGTTGAGGGCAAAGGAGAAATTCGTGTGGTCGATGAAGCCGACGCTGCCTTCGATGAACTAAAGAGATACCTATCATCACCACCCGCCCTTACAACACCCACGGGGGGATGAGCAATTCTTTGCTCTACATCACTGCCACTGACAGAGTGATCAGCACCGTCTTAGTGGTCGAACGCAATGAACCCAAGTGCGTATATCCTGTCCAGCGACCAATTTACTACATCAACGAAGTGCTCAACGAGACCAAGCAACGGTATCCACACATCCAAAAGCTCCTTTATGCGATCCTGATCACTAAAAGGAAAGTCCTGCATTACTTCCAGCAGTACAACATCACTGTGGTTATTGAGCACGCGCTCGGTGACATCCTGCGCAACAAAGATGCTACTGGCAGGATTGTCAAGTGGGCGATTGAGCTCAGCCCTTTCGAGCTCGAATTCCACAGCCGCACCACCATCAAGTCCTAGGCACTGGCCAACTTCCTAGTCGAATGGACAGACATGACGCTACCCGTATCTGATATGGTCGAGGAACAATGGAAGATGTACTTCGATGGCTCTTTAAATATAGGTGGTGCTGGAGCCAAAGTTTTCTTCATAGCACCTTGTGGTGGTCGGCTGCGATATGTCTTGCGTATCCACTTCAAAGCCTCTAACAATGCCGCTGAGTATGAAGTCGCATTGCATGGACTTCGCATTGCTGTTGAGCTAGGCGTCAAGCGACTCCTTGTCTATGGCGATTCAGCCTTGGTCATTAACCAGGTCAACAAGGACTAGGACTGCACCAACGAGAAGATGGACGCCTACGTAGCCACGATCCGCAAACTTGACAACAAATTCTACGGCCTCAAATTTATCCATGTTCCACGAACAGCAAATCAAGCAAATTGACAAATTGTCCAAATTAGGGTCATCTCGAGCGAGGCGTCACTCACGGAGTCTTTGTCCAAGACCTGATCATGCCATCCATTCACGAGGAGAAGCCGGTGGCACGATAAGAGGTTACCGAAAGCGCTTGGCCCAAAGAATAAATAGCGCGGCCACTACCGTAACGGGGGGACAGCTACCCGGCTAGTGATTATGTTGACCAGTCTCCGGGACCGGACGACCATTCGGAGCCCAATAATGAGCCCGAACTCAATAATGATGCAACCGACCAGTCAGTTGAACAGCCGGAGGCTCCTTCACCAGATTGGAGGACGCCCTTCATCCAGTATCTGATTGACAAGACGGTACCAGATGATAAGACCGAAGCGGAGTGCCTCATTCGTTGAAGCCACCATTACATACTAGTCGATGGCCAGCTCATGCGTAAGAATGCTAAAGCTGAAATACTCCAGAAGTGTATCACACCAGAGGATGGTGTCACATTATTGGACAAAATCCATTCTGGCACATGCAGCAACCATGCAGCATCAAGGACACTGGACGATAAAGCTTTCTAAGCTGGGTTCTACTGGCCCAGTGCCGTAGCCGACGCCAAGCACGTGGTTCAACACTGCAAAAATTGTCGGGCCGCCAAGCGCATCCATGTCCCTGCACATGAACTTCAGACGATCCCAGTTTCTTGGCCTTTTTCATGCTGGGGACTCGACATGATTGGACCCTTTAAAACAGCTCTAGGCGGTTTTAAGTACGTCGACAAATTCTCCAAGTGGATCGAGTATAAACCCTTGGTCAAGGCAACCGCAAAGGAGGCAAATTTAGAGATGCTTGACAAAGATTATACACCGTTTCGCATTCCAAACAAAGATAATTACCGACCTCGGCAAAGACGTTCACGGGAAGTCATTTCGATTTACGTGATAACTTGTCTATTCAAGTCAAGTACGCGTGTCCGTGGCTCACCCAAGGGCCAATGGCCGGTCGAAGCGTGCCAACGGCATGATCATTGATGACCAAGGTAAGCGTTTGTTCCATGAAGACAGCTTGTACCTAGGGCGATGGTTAAAAGAGTTACCCGCGGTGATCTAGGGATTACGCACCTAGCCCTGTCGTAGCACTGGTGTTTCCCCATACTTCATGATATTCGGTTCTGAGGCCGTGCTACCCGCCGAGGTCGCTCACCGATCTCCCAGGATCGAGTACTTCGACGAGGACGCTTTGGATGAAGCACGGGAGCTTGACATCAATGCTCTGGAAGAATGACGTCTTGACACCTACGTTCAGAATGCTCGGTATTTGGCTAGTGTACGTCGTTACTACAACCGCAACGTCAGGGATCGCTTTTTTGTAGTTGGAGACCTGGTACTCCGGCGCAAACAAAAGACGGAAGGCCTGCATATGCTGTCCTCTCACTGGGAGGGGCCATTCATGATAAAGGCAGTTACTAGGCCTACCTCTTATAGGCTCTGCACTTTAGATGGCATCGATGTACCCAGCTCCTGGCATATCAAACAGCTTACAAGATTCTATCCTTGATAGACAGCATAGAATGAGATATGTACCCTTCTTCTTTTGTATTTAATTTTTAAGATTAATAAAGTTTGGTTCGTGGTCAAACTTTTCTGCAAATGTTTTATCTATAAAACATATTTTTTTACAAGTCGTACAGTCTAACGCTCCGACAGGAACAATTAGAAAAGGCACTGTCTCTAGTTCCACTGACCATGTGTTACGGCTCCAAGCCACAGAACACAGGAGATACTAGTAGTCGCTCTGTAACGGTACTAGGGCCCTAAGCGTTTCGGCACTGTGCTGTTCCACAGAGGTCACCTAGTCACCTAACGAGCTGATTTGCTTCAAAGGACGCTACATGACTACACACATATAAACTTTCTAAAAATCAAATGAGTTCCATACTCGTTTACAGATTCACCATGTCTTGGTTCAATATCTAGTGTCACACTTATTAAAGTTTCACATTTTTAATTCCTACTTATTTGTTTTGTATAGCTCTTTGTACTGCCAACCTCGTATGTTGCAGTTAAGAGTTTCTAAGCTCTATCTTAAGCAACGGTATTCTGAATACCGACCACCACACAATGTGTCGTCACATACGGATAATCTAAACTAAGCTGTTAGTACTCGGTACAGGCCGAGCAAAATGAGCAAGTGTTTATCTACATCACAACAGTTTTACAGCAAAACACAAGTGGAGGCTGGATTGCTCAGGAGGAATTGCTTGATGATCCTTCGTCTACCAGTTTGATGTTCTGCATCACCCTGGCTGCAGTGTCCCAGAAGCGGCCTCAGAGGTTGCTAACCTCTTCTTGACTAGTGTTCACCGCCGCCCCTTCTTCTATCCTTCTCAGGTCAATCCAGGGGTAGTGCGACTGCACTAGTGCAAGAACGGATGACACCGTGAACTAGCCCACAACCCGGATAAACTCCTTGAATAAGGGCCAGGCCCTTCTGCACCAGTCCATGAAAGCTTCAGGGCTGTTCAGTGGGTCCGTTATCTCTGGTTCCTCCGGCGACAGCTCTTTCATCAGTGGCCTCAGCCCGACCTCCACGACCTGCCAAAGCTCCTTTAGCCTCTTATTCTCCTCAGCTAGCACTTCAAATTGTGCCATATGCTTCCTGTGGAGCTCTGTTCAACAATATGATAAATTGCATATTAGTTTTAAGGGCCTCAGATCAACCTAGAAGAAAGGGTGGCCGATTCTCGACTGTCATCTCACCCTCAAGCTCCTCAATGTCTTTGCTGGGCTTTCTCCTTCTCGAGAGCAGCGAGATAGCTCTTGTGCCTTCAGTTGGTCGCCCTCCTCCAACTCTGCATTACAGCAAACATAGACAACAATGTCCTACACAAGAACAGATATTCCCCGGCATGAGAATGGTGTCATACCTATTGGTATTTCTTATGCACAATTAAAATATGAAGGATTCATAGCGCCAGAAAAACCATTCTAGAATTTTACTGGGGAAGTATTCCGGGTATCGTTATTTATATTTTACCACTAGGAAACAATGGATAAAGACATTGATAGTTTACCATCATGTATCTACAAACTAATACACCAACTAGACTAGAGTAGGGGTAAATGATGAATGATAGGAGTTATGACACGCACACAATGGGGAGAATTCTATGATAAAAGAGTAGATAGCTAAAGTGAGAGGACAACGGGAGAGTTCAAGGTTCCTAAATACTTCTCTATTACTTTGGCTCTATATAACTAATTCATGGGTAGATATAGTAATCACACAGTAGCACTTTGCAGCAGCAGTACCTTTCCAACTCTCGAATAAGACTGGGAAGAAAGTAGTTGGGGAAGGCTACCAAAAGCTCTACGAAACATTAACCCGAACGTGGTAGAATACGAAGGCCTAACAGAGCTGTCACCTCTGGGGCTACCACAACTAACCGTGGGATTGAGCGCAACCTCAGGTAAACCCTAGCCTAGACACCATGTCTACAATAAAGATTACTACTCTAATCACATATGATAACCAAAGCACTCAATACGAGCGGAGATCCCATGCCAAGATATAACAACTATACTAAACATAATATGTAAGGCATAAAGTAAATAGAGAAGATAAATATATATTAAAGTATAAGTCTTTCAAAGAATAAATACAAAGACATACCAAGACTCAGAAGACTCTTCCAGAATCGGGGCGCAACTCTGCTCTCCCTAACTCCCGACTAAAACCAATCTACTACATTGGAATGTCTAGCCCTAATTCTCTAGAGATGAGAGGTCATCCATTCGAGGGACGCCTCTACATCTCCATAATAATGTGGTGCCCCCAGGGAGGGGGTCTTCCCCTGTATTTATAGCCTGGTGGGAGAAACGTGAGCCCTTTGATCAAACCGACTTAAGGTACGATCAAGATGCATCCTTGAAGGCGGTGGAAGAAGCTTCTAGAAGACGGGTGTGAGAGGCCATAGGGGGAGGCCGGCCGGCCTGGAGGGAAAAGCCGGTCGGCCTGGGCCCAAGCCCACTTGGGCCAAGCTTCGTTTGTGTATTTTCTTGCTCCTTTTAGGGCCCAATAGAGTATGTTTCGATCTGGAGTTGATATTTCTTGATTCTGGGCTCCAAATATAGTAAATGATATGTCCGTTTCGATCGTCTCGACGAGCCCGTCACAATGGTGTAGTCTAATTACTTATTTGGGATACTTTTATTCGATGGAAAATTGTATACTCCTGCAACACAAGTGAGAACACAAAAACTCGTGGAACTTGTTAGAATCAAAACCTACAACTATGCTTTGTAATTCATTTTATATCATTTTATGCAATAGTTGAGGATTATATTTGGTGTTTAATGACCGTCAACAAGCTCTCCCAAGCTTACCCTTTGCTAGTCCCTTAGCAAAGCCTAACTACTAAACTTGAATCAGGGAGTTGCTACAATGCTTTCACTCCTCAAAAGTACACATGCTTTCAAACGAAATTCTCCTCCGGATTAGACAAAAACTGCTCTAACTTTAAACTTACCCATTTTACCTTTAACTATGGAGCTTTTCAACTTTCACGTGGGTCATGAGTAATTGAAAGATAGAACAATCAAGTCAAGCACTATGTCTCTAATTCTTCACTCAACCAATATTCCAGAGTTTTTATAAGTTTTTGAAATAAAACTCAGAGCTTAATTGTATGACACCCTCAAGTCTCTTAATATGTGGTATTTATGGATCTCACTTGAGACATTTATGTTGTCATGCCCTCTTATAACTAATGATTATAGTGGAGCTCATAGGAGTGGCAATGAACAAGGATGAGCATACTTGCAATTCATATATTGTAAAGTCAAACAATGGATCCAAAGAGAGTAAAGTCATACAATCAAACCAAGATATGTATGTATATGGAATATGGTGGATAGGTGAATATATGGTGGCTAAGACTAATTCTAATTTTTGCTCTTTGAAATAAATCTCTCCCCCTTGAACTTTAGAACTTCCGCGGGAAAACATGGGCTATCTTTATTCTTTCTCTTCTTTTTTTTTCTTTTTTTACAGGGAGGCGGGCATCTATGTACCCATTGTTTTAAATGCTTGGACACTTGTCCATTTTTTAACTCCCTCTTCTTTTTCCAATACTTTTTTTCATAGCCACATACATCCTTTGGATACAAAATAATTGGAGAGATAACAATAAAAACTTAGAGCATTAAACAGGGGATTGTCCTATAGGGTATATTTTTTGGTTGTTTCCTCCCAGTGTAGGAGAAAAGCATTTTTAAGGTGGATCTAGATGAAAATAGAATAATGATTGTGCTTACTCCTAGAGTAGGAGCAATGCATATGTAGGTGGAGTGTGTAAGTGATCTTGATTTTAAAAGCATGAGAAGACTCTCATAAGGTATACAACAAAGGTTAACTGAACTCAATGCAAAACAAGCAGCATGAATGAGCAAAGGTTTTCCTATTCTAAATATATATCATATATAGCTTTGGTAGGAATTCAAACTTTGTCATACAAAAGCTCATCATGTAAGATTTTCAGTTTTTAAAAGATAAATCTCCAAACTTAGTATTGCCGAAATAAGATAAATAGCAGCTCATACTTTCTCATATCGTATCCCTCAATCATCTAGACTTAGCTTAAGCATATGCCTCCACAAGTTTCAGGTTTAGAGTAAATTCTTATATTAAAACAGTTATACCCAAAACTCGAGAGAATTTAAGGTTGAAAACTAGGCACTTAAAAGGAATTACGACAGAGCAACAATTCATCATCTCCAAGACAAAATTTTATTGTCCTTCAGTTGACTTTTAAACTAGATAGAATTGTAAACACACTCTATGTTCACACCTTAATAAATAATTAAACTATCTTTATTTGGTTTTAATTATTTTTCATCTTTTATTTATTTTAGACTAATGGACTCATAAAAGACTACAGACGTGGACCTTCATGTGCCCACATATTTTTGGTATTTTTATGACTATAAGAAAGACTCAATAATCACGTAGGTATACTTACCTGATAACCAGGGGATGCTCTCCCCCAAGCTGAATGTTGTCGTAGTTGAGCGTTGAAGCTGAGCGGTCCTCACAGAGGAGCTCATGTTTGTAAGAGCAAGTGTTGCCAGGAATATTTCAATCTCATCACCCATAAAGTTACTTCCTTTACACAGGGGTTAGCTGTGTATCGGGAAGATGTTCTTTGAGTGATGAGGACGAAGATACCTAGGTGAGCTGGCTCTTGGAGTCATCCTACAGAAAACTCTCACAAAACACCAAAACTCGTGGAATAGTATTAGGATAAAAAGCCAATAATTAGCCATTTTTAGAGGATTAGGTGTTGTGGAGGTTTTAAAGTATTTTTGTAATAGCAGTATTGCAGCAGGATGCTCATCTAGTATTTTTTTGGATTTCTATTTTTGTATACAGCAAAAGCAAAACATGTATGCATGATATTTTTGATATTTTTTTATGCCACCACAGCAAAAACTCCTACAAGCTTTTATACCGCAAGAGATTCTTATGGGGCTTCAAGTTTTTAAGATGAATTCAGCTTAATGCATGCTTATTTATTTTTGTTTGTTTTCTATGCAATACTAATATAGAAAAGTAAACATGCTAAAGAATAAATCATGCAATGCAAGAAAGTAAATATGGATAACTACCGATGTTACCTCCTGGCGATGGTTCGATGTTTTGAGTCCTTCAAACTAGACTCCTCCTTGCAGTGGTTCATTAATTGAATACTTCGGTTTTCTCCTAAGGATGAGGATTGAGGTGGTGTCTCCACTAGTGGCGCTTCCAATGGTGGTGCCACCTTCTTCTTTTCTTTTTATTAGCATCTCGAAGCCACTCTTTATTACTAGAGCATGATGACACCATATGGTAAAGGATAGATGAATTTCAATGGTCTATTCCTTTCTTGCATTTTGAGTTGATCATTAGCATCTTATCTCATATGTTGTACTCCTTTGTCACTCTTTCAGTCTTACGCTTCTCTCCATTTTTTCTCTGCAAGGGATTAGTAGACAACACATACCCGAAGGAATATACTATTTATTTAAAGTATAGATAGTGTTTGCCAAGGATTTAAAGATTAATTTATAGCTCATGTTTTAAATGATTCACCATTACTTCAAATTTTTCAACAAGGTTAAGGTGAAGATATTATTTTGAAGAATACCTCTAACCTTGATTTGATTCTATGAAGTCTCCTAATATGATGTAAACATTTTTTTATATAGGAGAGGATAGTCTATATATACAACCAAATTCTTATACAAATATACTTTGATGTTATAATGTTTAAGTGATATTCTGAAGCATACTTATAATAGAGTAAGGAAGTTCAAAAGACTAAAGATATTTACTCAAATAGAACCAAGAATATGTAGGCGAACCAAAAGAGTATTTTATTTGTTTTAAATTTTAGCAAATTAAATATTATATATGGTAAGGATAACCAAGACAATTAGCAACATAGTATAAGATGTTGAATGTAGTTTAAAGTTGCATGAGGCTTGGGTAAATGTACCGTATGACTTGCAGGGTGATTCGTCCATTATCATGGTGAAGTGTAGAAGGTGTTGAAGTATTCTTGCTTCCATTTCTTTCCATCTTAGTCCTTTCTACACACTTGTTCTCCTTTCTTTTCATTTTGAACCATGATAAGACATTTATTCTTTCTTTCCTGCATAAATGTTAGTGGACACATACCCGAAGGATTGCAATAAATCTAGAATATGGGTTATGGTCCATAATTTTATGTGGATTTCTTCTATGCTAATAAAAGGATAGGCTTTTAAAATTACTTTAGCATAGATTTCTTTTAACAAATTTTGTTGCTAGCTGCACTTTTATATGGTTCAAGTCAAAGGTAACTTGTGACAAAAGATTAAATATATAAACTTTGATACTTATAATTCTTCTATGGAGAGTGAATTGTGTCTTCCTTCTGTGCAAAGTTATTGGACATCGTCACATGCCTTGATTCGTCTCTTGATGTGAGTTCATCTCTTGACTTACCCGAATTGAGTTTGAGAGTTTCCTGTAGGGTTAGTCCAACAAAATATCCAATGTCTACTACAATAATTTCTAGTTCAATAACCAAACCAAACTCTATGTCTATTTTGATTAAGGTAGGCTATTTAACCTAAGCACCATGCTTAATTTAAAAGCCTATAAAAGTATGTCCAGTACTTCCAAACCAAAGCATACTATAGCAAACAAAGGTAGCATGAAAGCACATAGAGATTTACTTAAATAGAGACAAAAGCATAATCATGCATGCTGAGAATATTTTTTTTATTTTAAATAGAGATGCAAGTGACATGCATATATGAAAGGAACAAAACATATTGTGCCTTTGATATAAGATGAAGTAGATGCATGGATTATTCAAAGCAAACATGTAGTGGAATGCAATAGAATAACTACTCATTAAATATAAAGCCTATGAGCAAGACTTTCTCACCTTTCTTGATCAAACTTACCATGACTCACAATGGTATTTGTGAGTAGTGCAGCATCTTTATTCATCACATGTGATGAACTTTGAATTCATGTGATGATGACTTTTCTTCTCCAATCTATACATGGTTAGATGAATATATATAAATATTTATACATACATACGTGAGATGGCGGGGGCTTCATTGTTGATGAATCATGAATGTTCGAGCACCCCGAGTTCTTCAATATCTCTCATGTCTTGTTCTTGTGGAATTTCGCGGAAGAATGAAATAGTTGATATCCTGCTTATTCCACAACTCAACAAAACAAGGGTAATCCTACTAAAGCTAGTGACAGACTAGATTAGCAGATATCAAGATCATTATCAAAATCTTTACGCCAATTGTTTCCCCGGCAACGGCGCCAAAAATGCTTGTTGGTATTTCTTATGCACAATTAAAATATGAAGGATTCATAAGCGCCTGAGAAAACCATTGTAACATTTTACCGGGAGTATTCTAGGTATCGTTATTTATATTTTACCACTTGGGAAACAATGGATAAAGACATTGATAGTTCACCATCATGTATCTACTAACTAATACACCAACTAGACTAGAGTAGAGGGTAAATGATGAATGATAGGAGTTATGACATAGACACACAGGAGAATTTTATGATAAAAGAGTAGATAGCTAAAGTGAGAGGACAACAGGAGAGTTCAAGGTTCCTAAATACTTCTCTATTACTTTGGTTCTATATAACTAATTCATGGGTAGATATAGCAATAACACAGTAGCACTTTAGAAAGCAGCGTACCTTTCCAACTCTCGAATAAAATTTGGGAAGAAAGTAGTTGGGGAAGGCTACCAAAAGCTCTACGAAACATCAACCCGAACGTGGTGGAATACGAAGGCCTAACAGAGCTGTCACCTCTGGGGCTACCACAACTAACCGTGGGATTGAGCGCAACCTCAGGGAAACCCTAGTCTAGACACCATGTCTACACTAAAGATTACTACTCTAATCACATATGATAACCAGAGCACTCAATACGAGCGGAGATCCCATGCCAAGATATAACAACTATACTAAACATAATATGAAAGACATAAAATAAATAGAGAAGATAAATATATATTAAAGCATAAGTCTTTCAAAGAATAAATACAAAGACATACCAAGACTCGAGAAGACTCTTCCAGAACAGGAAGCGCAGACTCTGCTCTCCCTAACTCCCGACTAGAACTAATCTACTACATTGGAATGTCTAGCCCTAATTCTCTAGAGATGAGAGGTCATCCATTCGAGGGATGCCTCTACATCTCCATAATAATGTGGTGCCCCCCAGGAGGGGTCCGCCCCTGTGTTTATAGCCCGTGGGGAGAAACGTGAGCCATTTGATCAAACCGACTTAAGGTACGGTCAAGATGCATCCTTGAAGGCGGTGGAAGAAGCTTCCAGAAGACGGTTGTGAGAGGCCATAGGGGGAGGCCGGCCGGCCTGGAGGGAAATGCCGGGCGGCTTGGGCCCAAGCCCACTTGGGCCCAGCTTTGTTTGTGTGTTTTCTTGCTCCTTTTAGGGCCCAATAGAGCATGTTTCGATCTGGAGTTGATATTTCTTGATTCTGGGCTCCAAATATAGCAAATGATATATCCGTTTCAATCATCTCGACGAGCTCATCACAATGGTGAAGTCCAATTACTTATTTGAGATACTTTTATTTGATGGAAAATTATATACTCCTACAACATAAGTGAGAACACCAAAACTCGTGAAACTTATTAGAATCAAAACCTACAACTATGCTTTGTAATTCATTTTATATCATTTTATGCAATAGTTGAGGATTATATTTGGTGTTTAATGACTGTCAACAATACCTTTCTTTTGCCCTTCAAGGACGCTGACTTTGTAGGTCAGGTGGCATTCTCCTTCCGCAGGCGGTCATTTTTAGCCATTGTAGGCTGAAATTATTCAATCATTTCCAAGCGCTGTTGGGAAAAGTTTTGCAAGCCCTACAACATCACAACATGTTAACTCTGGCTAATGGTAAACTGCATGTCGGATGTGCAGTCCAGACATATACACCGTATATGTTCCCTTGTTGCTTTTTCAGGAAGCATCAATGTTTTCCCCAATCGGGGTGTCAACCTTGGCTTCAAAAACTTGCCATTCCCCCTCCTGATTCTGTTGGGCCATGAAGCTTACCTTGCCTGGGATTCGCTTTGGCTTCTCAGGATGCCCTAGGATTTCTTCCATTTCTTAAGGAGGGTCCTACCTTTCTAGGACACTGGCCCCAGCCCTTGGCAATTGTGGTCGGTGGCGTGCTCTTCACCAGGGCATGGCCGACCACAACCTCGAGGCGTGCCCCTGTTATCTTCACGATGAGGGGACAAGGGTGTGCCTGTCGGGAAGGAGGTGGTCGGGTTAAATCGCAAGTGGTGTGCACTTCCTGACTCACTTGGCCTTGGTCTCCTGGAGCCTTGGCTTGTTCCTTCGTTTGCCGATCCTGGGGACTTTCTCCTTCTTTGGTGCTGGCTTGTCTGCAGGCCAGCAAACGATTCTGATCACTATACGATATTGGCTTTATTTTGTATTCAGGTGTCCATACCTAGTGGACTACTTGAAGAAGAAACTAAAACGCCCAGCTCCTCCACGGCCTCTTGACCCGCTTCGGCCTTCACGGTGGTCCCCGCACCACCGGGCTCGAGTGTGGTGGCTAGGGATCCGGTGTGGGGACTCCTGTTGCATTGATGGCGGCCTTTCGGGAGGCGACCTCGAGGCGTCCCGATTCCCTCGTCGTTGCCTCCCGTGGCGACTCAGATGCCATGGGCCTTGGGGGATTGCATCCTCTGTCGCCTCCGGTCGGCGACTGTGTGGTCCTTGGGGGTGTCATCTGCGACTGGGTGCGCGGTGGCCGACGTGGAGTACCAGTGGTCGTGGTCGACCAACGTAGCTGCTCCTCGGAATACTTGGTTCCGAACTTCTAACTCAGGGGGATTGTGTCCTCTGCATCAGAATCCAAGCTCTCAATTACTGCTCGGTACCGCTGCTCTGGCTCTTCATCGATCTTGATTTGCCACGGTCATGGTACCCGTGGGCTTTGCTTTCTTCGGCGGTGGTGGCATTGGCACCTTTCTAGTCGCCTTGCGTTTCAGCTGCTTTTTGATGGCAGCTAAAAAGATCTTCTCCGCCACGCCACCACGCTCGACCTCTTCCAATGGCATGGATTTCTTCTGCTAGCCTCGGATCACATCACCAACAGGCCACGGTTCCACTAGCACAAGAGAAACAAACACCCGACGACACTATCCAAGATTTTGCTAGAGTAAATCACAAGTCAAGAACATATGAAAAATAACGATGCGGAGAAATAATGCATATAAACGCCCTTTACGTACCGGGCGGAGGGGGGTTGCTTAGAGTAAATGGGTGCACTCCCTCGGAAAGCTATACTTGGCAAAACCTTCAAACATCTTTGCCGGCCGGTTCTCCACCTCTTCCCCGATCAAGGCTTTCCACTGCGCTCTCACGGCGGGTGTTTGTGTCCTTGATACTCGAACAGGAAGTTGACCCTTTCCTTCAAGGGGTGGATCCGGTACACGACGAATTAGCTGGACACGACGACCCCATCGATTCTTCTGAAATCCATCAGGGATAACAGTTCTTCAACTTGGACCATCGATCGGCATCGGTCTCTTCGACCACCGGGGTTCGGCGAGGAACACGGGTGACATCACAGGGAACTGCTCGGCCCTCCAGATTTTGGTTAATATAAAACCATCTCCTTATCCAGTTCTTGGTGTTTGAGGTGTGCGGGATAGTCATCCAGTGGGACTTCACACCTTCTCTCAGTGCGATGTAACACTCGCAGGCCACCTAGGACCCATCAGACCCTTCCCCTTTCTTCTTCAAAGAATACAGGTGGTGAAACAAATTGAAATACGGTGCTATTCCCAAATAGCACTCACAGTATGCCACAAAAATTGCAATGGTCAAGATGGAATTAGGGGAAGATTGCAGATCGAAATTCCCCAAAAGATGCACAAATCCCTCAAGAAGTTATGTACTGGAATCCCTATTCCCCGGAGGAAATAATCCTCAAAAACGACAATCTCATCTTCATAAGGATAGGGGTAGCGTTCACCTGCCGGCGGCGCCCTCCATACCACTAGCTCCGATGGTGGTAGCAGACCACCCCGCGCCATTCCCTCCAATGACTCTTGTGTCGTCAGGGATTTCTACCAGTGGGTCTCCATCAGCTTCTTGCGCGCTGCCTCCACCTACGTGATCTTCTTTCCCATTGTGTGCAGCAACGAGCAGCGTGGGTGGCGGCGGAGTATGCGAGTGGTAGTTACTAGAAACCTAGTATGGTGCGCCGGAGATTAAGGAGAAGGGAGCGGCGGAAATGGCAAAGACTGCTGAGTTAAGAAGCGGAAGCGGCGGCCGTCATCCTATTTATATGGTGTGGGTGATCCATTGACTCTCTCGAGGTCACTGTTGACTGCATTTTCTACCCTAATTTTTAACTGGGCTTTCTTGGGCCAAGTTACCTTTATCCAGTTAATTTTTATATGCGGTACAGACGCGTCGTTTACTAAAAACATGGTCCAATAGTCTTCTTGGGGACTAGGCCCACGGATCGGTTGCATATCATAAGATCTGGTCCACCCGGTCGAGGCCGGGGGGCTGTGGGTTTTTGTAGAAGTCAATTTAAAGTCCTAGTCGACCAGATCAGTCTAGGGACCGAACCCACAGATAAGTTGTGTACTGTTCAAGTCCTGGTCAACCAGATCAGTCTAAGGACTGGGCCTACAGCCGATCTGTGGGCTGTTCAAGTCCTGGTCGACCAGATCAGTCTGGGGACTAGGCCTACAGCCGATCTATGGGCTATTCAAGTCCTAGTCGACCTGATCAGTCTAGGGACTAGGCCTACCCGACCGTGAAATTTGTTCAAGTCTGGTTGACTAGATCGATCACGGGGGCCCGGGCCTACAACCGAGCTGCGTGCCATTCAATTCTTGGTCGACCAGATCAATCTGGGGACTAGGCTCGCATGTTAAGTCATGTATTGGTCGACCAGCTCAGTCTGGGACTAGAGTTGAAGTTTTGCATGAATATCAGATTACATTTGATAAGGGATCAACAAAAGACATTTATGTGCAAGGCGAAATTCCTTAAAGCAAAGGCATTAATCGTTTAAGCACCTAGTTACAAACTACTACTTGCCCATGGCATTTTGTACAAAATCTATAACGCCTGGCCACTAGAGCGCGAGCGCCGTATGGATTTCATCCCAGAGAAGCCTCTGTTCAAGGACCAGTAAATCCATGGAGGTGCAAGCAGTCCTGTACCATGCGCCTGTTGGCGGACATGCCAAATGTCCGCCGAGGCCCTAAGTGTTGTCAATGATGTCGTCCCTCGCCGTCACCTCCACTATGGCGTCGGCGGTGGCGTCGAAATCCTGGATGAGGTGCTCTAGGTCCGCGACGCGTTCCCTTCCGGAAGACCGGCGAAGTCCCCGGAGATCCACCGGGAGGCGGTCTTTGGGGAACCTCCGGTGCCGATGGCGCCCGCGGGCGCACGCCGTGGGACCGAACCCCGGATACGGCCGGGGCGTTCTCCGGCCGCTCCCGGGAGGGAGTCTCCGGCAGCTCGGGTGAAGGCGATGACTACCTCTGCCACCGGGGAGGATGGTGCAGGTTCCTCCTCCCGGCTGGGCCACTCTCCCATCGACCTCCGCGGTTGGCCCGGGCTTCTTTGCGCCTCCGCCTCGGCTTTGCTCCAACGCCGCCATCACGGCGTTCAGCCGTTCACGTAGTTACGCCATGGCGACTGTCCTAGTCACCATGGCATGCCGCCCTCCGGCACTCCCCTCACCGGCCTCCTCCCGCGGGGGGGGGGCGTGGGGGCTGGTGTCTTGATGGTTAGCACCCTACAAGCAACAATCAAATCAGATTAAATAGCAATCTAAGTACCCAGTACATGTGTCGGTGCTAGAACTGGTGGCCCTTGCCCCGACGAGTGAATTTGAGGTGCGTGCTCCCGGCTCCGGATGGTGTGCAAGATGGACACAAGGGTTTATCTTGGTTCGGGCAAATAAAGGCCCTACGTCCGATTAGGGTGGGGAGAACTTGTATTATCTTGCTCCGAAGTGCTTGTAGGTAGGGTGTACAAGCAGTGTGAGAGAGGGACCCAGTCCCAAGTCTCGTGGTGATTGAGTGAAGTGCCAATATCGAGCTTGTGGGTGCGTCTATGTGAACCTGTTGTCTACGGGCCCCTGCCTCCCCTTTTATAGCCGAAGGGGGGGTAGGGGAGTTACATAGAGTTGTCGTATGTGAGAAGCTGCTCTTTTCTCCTGGTTCAAGGCCTCGGAGCCCGCCGCCATCCTTACGCCGAGGCCCTGGCGTGGGCCCTTGCACTGTTCTTTGGCGCTGGGGGGCATGGGTGTGGCTGCGAGGAGTCGCATCCCCCCGTCCCCGTCGGCGGAAGGAGCGGATGTCCCCGTAGGGAGTTGATGGAGAGGCCGGGGAGTCGTATCTGTCCCCGATGGCGCCATTGTAGCTTTGACTTCGCCACTGGTCCCGAGGCTCGGAGGGCCTCGGTTGGCACAGGGAAGAGCCATCATCGGGGCAATCGCCGCCCATCCCGGGCTCAGAAAACCTGGGAGGCACTGTTGCTTTGACCGGCGCCCTACTTGGCCTGACTCCTGTACGGGGGATGATGCTGGGTGACGACCCTTGGCTTGGCGGCCGCCGCCTCGGGGCCTCGGTGACTTGACCTGTCGGAAGGGTTAGACAACACGGTGCCCCCACGGTGGCGGGGCATGGCCTCCACCGTGGAGGATAACGTAATCCCGAGAGTCGTGATGGGGCGGCCCCATCCCCTACTAGGGGATAGCGTTACTCGACAAGAAATGCTTGTGGGAAGGCGGGCGGCGGATATACGTCAAGTCGAGGCCTGGTTTGACTAGGAAGTGCGGCGCGCCCCGTCCGAGGCACGGCCGCCCGGGGCTCGGGCGAGGCGGAAGACGGGCGCTTCGTCCGAGGCCCCCCCCGGGGGCTCGGGCGAGGCGGAGAAATGGATTTCCGTCCGAGGCCCCAGCCACTGGGGGGGGCGGAGGCGGAGAATTGGCTCGTCCGAGCCCTTGGTGGGGTGGGCTCGGATGGGCTAGAGGCCGCACGCTTGCTCTGTGCCCCGTCGTGGCCCGCCTAGAGCAGCGGGAGGTCCGTTGGGCTGGGCTTTGCGTTTGTTGGGCTTTCCTTAGGGGGCCCTTATTTTGGTCCCGACAATAGCCCCCCGAGCCTCTGGAGGAGTGGGAGCACTCGTTCGGCGGGCTGAGGTCGTGCTTCCTCGGTTGCTAGCGACACACTCCGCGAGGGTGGGCGCGGCGCACCCGCAGGTGTAGCCCCGAGGCCTCGGTGGAGTCTGGGGACTCCTTCGAGGGCTTGCGGTTAGCTCGTGCGGTGCGGTTTGAGGTTATCTTGGGAGCCGTCTTGGGGGCCGTGCTCTCTAGTGGGGGCTCGCGAGCGCACCCGCCGGGTGTAGCCCCCGAGGCCTCGGAGGAGTGTGAGTACTCGTCCGAGGGCTTGTGCGTGTTTTGGTGGACGAACGGCTCGTGCTGCCGAGCCCCCATGCCCGTCGGCTCATCCGGGGGTTCGGTTAAGTGTTAGGACGTTTTCCCGAGCCGGTTCGCGCGTTGGGGAAGCCCCCGTGCCCTCGTAACGATGAGGGGAACCCGGTTGGTACTTAGTCGTTAGTTTTTTACGTACATCAGCTTCCCTTCCGTAGGGAGGAGGGTGGACTTCATTGTGCTATCGTCGACGAGTGTCGAACACGACTAGGCCCGGTGAGCTGTTAACGGGTGGATCAAGTGAACCGCCTATGCCCGTTCGCTAGGGGTTGGCTAGGCCCTGAGGCGCGGTTCATAAGAGCCACACGTATGCTGGGCGGGGCTCGGGTCCCGTCCGCCGGGTCCCGGGGCTCGGTGCTCTCCCAGCGGGATCCCCCTACTCGCTGCCATGCTAGCCTCGGATGCTTGCTATTTGGGGCGGTCCCGCTTGCGCCGCCAAGGCAGGGCTATGTATGAGGCCGTCCAGCTGCCCCCGACTCTGTTGCCACGAGGTGGTCTGTCGAACCCTTAGATGGGCCAGCCTGCGAACCTCTGGACGGACCATAAATGGGCCGTCGCCGGGCTCCTTCCAGCGGAGAAGGAACCCCGTGTGCCGCCGTGGGGCGTGGGGCGCGCGTTTTTTAGGTGGCCGGGCCAAGGGATGTGAAGCGCCCGCTGGTGGTGGCGGGCCCCACGTTCTCCGTCGTGGCGGTTGCCGTGCGGCGTGTTCGTGGGTCCCATGAGGGGATGACGTGATGTGCGGCGGCGGCTTTCCGCTGTGGCCACGCCCGGTGGCGAGGCCCCGGCTCCGTGGCCCGGATCCTTTGTGAGGGATGTGCCGTTAAGCGTGTGTGTGGCGCGCCCGAGTCCGTGTGGGCTGCGGCGCTCGTGCCAGGCCCGGCGCCTCGGGCCGTCTTGCGGTGTGCTGTCGAGTGGGCGCATCGTGGGCGTCGCGCACTTAATGCAAAGAAGGGGGAGCGTCGGGTATAAATACCTATGCGGCGGCCGCGTTGGCCTTCTTCTCGCCTTTGCTATTCTTCGCCCTTGCCTTCTCCGCCGCCTTGAGAGAAAAAGAGCTCGAGCCCGCCGGTGAGAGAAAGAGGGGAAGCCTTCCACGCTTGTCTTCCTAGCCCATCCTTGCCTTCTCGATGGCGCCCAGGCCCGATGTCGTCGGCGTTGCGGAGTGGGGAGTCGTGCTCCGTGGCGGAGGCCGAGTAACACGCCGGTGGAGAAGGGTCTTCTCCGCGTCCGGACCGACATCGAGCGGCCGGAGTGGATCGTTCCACCGCCCGGATCACTAGTACCCGCGCCCTCCGTCGGGGTACGTCGTGAGCTTCACGGCGTTCCACGAGCGTGGATTCGGGATGCCGGTGGGGGCGCTTCCTCCACGCGCTCCGGGCACTACGGCCTAGAGCTCCACAATCTCGCCCCCAACCATCTCCCATGCCGCGGCCTTCGTGGCGCCAGGCGAGGGCTACCTCGGCGTCGGCATGCACAGGACCTGTGGCTTTACTTTTCGAGGCCACCCTTTTCCTAAAATATCCGCCCGAGGCGAGAGAAGGAGAAGGGGAAGGAGAAGGAGAGGAGAAGGAGAAGGGGAAGAGGCTGGCCGTCAGAGCCAAGCGGCTGCCGCTGCAGCGGGTCCAAGCACCGCGGGGATTACATCCCGGCGAGGCTCGCCACCTCGTACCGCGGGCGGCACGGTAAGTGGTTCTACCTTCCAACGACGATGGGCACCTGCCCGCCTACACCGGAAGGTGTTCACCTCAGAGCCACCATCGTGGCGGCAGAGCTGATCGCCGAGAAGGTGACCCCGTTGTGGAGGGTGTTCACCGCCTTCACGCGCTTGACCAAGGCGGGTGCGGGCGCCTCGGCGGTGATCGCCGCCTTCCACTGGCGCGGCGTCTTTGCCGCTCATGCATCGGCGCTTACGTATTTGTATGACATGCGGCTCAAAGAACGACCGGGTTGGCACGCCGAGGTCCTCAACCGGACGGCGGCGGCGTTGGTGGAGCCCTCGCAGCTACTCAAGATCCCGGATGCGGCCGGACGAGGATTACATCGCCTGCAGTAAGGCTCGCCCGTGCGCTCGTTCCTCTTCTTCTTCTTTACGCTAATCCCGATTATCTTGCGAGTCGTCGGGGGAAGCTCAGGCGTCGAAGCCCCGATCGCCCCTGAGAAGAAGGCCAACCGTGACCGCGGAGGCGGATAAGAAGAAGAAGGAGAGCAACGCGCGCTGAACGCCCCCAAAAGCGTAGGAGAAGGAGGACTGGCTCGCCGCGACGGGCGCCGTGAGCAAGAGAACCTCCCGGGAGGCCGACGCCGTCGGACACCACTAAATACAATGATGACGAAGACGAGGTGGAGTGGGACGAGGGACGAGCGAACTGTTGCCTAGGGTTGGATGCCCCGCAGGTGACGTCGAGCGCCCAGCGGGCGGCGGCTAGTCCTCGGCGAGTGCCGGAAGGGCCGCCGGGCGAGGCCGGTCTCTAGGCGTCGCCCATTTGGGGCCACGCCCCCGCCCCCAGGGCCAGGCGTCCCCCCCTGGGAGGAAGCCGCCGACGTCGCGAGGAAAGGAGGCGCCCAAGCCCTCCCCGCCGAGGCCCGTCCCCGCGACGCCCGCATCGGCTAAGAGCGGGTCGGAGGGGCAGAATAGCGGGGCACCCCCGGGCCTTGTGTCGGCGGGCACCCGAGGCCCCCCCCCCACGGGAGGGTCCCGTTCAGCGCCAAGATTAAATTGCGCGGGTAAGTCATGTCCACGCCTTGTTTTGTCCTCGGCGTTCGCTTCTTTTCACCGCAGATTTTTACCTTGTGCCTATCCACAGCCTGAAGCGCTAGGCCACGGTGGATGCGGCGCCCCTCGCTCCTCGGAAACAGCTAAAAAGCGAGGGCAGGGAGCGCGAGCCTCGGTTCCGCCGTCGAGACAAATCGGTCGGGACCGAGGAGAGGGAGAAGGCTTTAGGAGCCGCCCACGGAGCGGTCCTCGGCGGCGGAGGCAGAGGGCAAAGACAGGGCCCAACGGGAGGCCAGGGCGCGCCGTGGCGCCCGGTCGAAGGGGCCGGCCCCGTCGGGCACCGTAGGGCGGCGGAGGCACCCGGCGGGAGGACGACGTGGTGATCCCGGGCCGTGTCGGCCCGGGGCAGACTCGTGGTGTCGGCCGGGTAGCGGTGGAGGAGCCCGCGGTGGTTGCCGCCGCGGCTATGATCGAGGCGGAGCCCGCCTCGGCCCTCACCAAGCCGTGGCCACCGAGGCGGGGGCCGCCGGGCGGAGGGAGGAGCCGAGGAGGCGCAGTGACCCGGGCGCCCACAGTGCCATGGCCTCGAGCTGGGCGTCCCAAGTGAAGCAACCCACCGGGAGCCTACCTTGTCCGGGAGAGCCGGCCGCCACAGGGGGCCCGGGAGAGGCGGGGGCCTTGCAAGACGACGCCAAGGAGGGGAGGATCACAGGTGAGCATGGCGGACTGCGTCGACCGCTACGAGGAAGGCCGCCCGGACCATCGTGTGCAGGTTGTGCCGGAGCTCCCCCCTTGCCCGGGCGAGTAAGCTTTCACCCTCTTTCCCTCCGGGGCGTCTTCCCGACGCCGACCGACCGTCGGAGAGCGCGTTGCGAGATTTGGCGCGGACGTCGGCGGGAAGTCGAGGTTCTCCGCGTCGGCCGGCCTTCACGACCAGTACATACCTTCAGCGAAGGGCCTCGGGTCGCCCGAACGACGGTCGTGTGTGGCCGGAGAAGGACGCCGAGCTCAAAAGCTCCGCCTTCTTCTCCCAACATAGAGGCCGAGGCTACGACGGCATCGCGAGGACGCCCACCTCGCCCGGGACGCGTCGCGGGCCACGCCGGAACCTTGACCAGCTCGAACGGAGAAGGTGGCGATGGTCGCGAGGCCTCGCCTTCGGGCGGACTCCATCAAGTCCTCTGTCAAGAAGCCGGAGGCCTCGGAGGCCGAGCGCCGCCCCGGGCGCGGAGTACTCAAGCCGAAGGATGCGGCCTTGCGTTCGGCGAAACGAGACCCTCCGCGCCACCGCGAGGTAAGAACCTGGATCTCTTGTGCAGAAAGTTCACCGCCCGAGAGCCTAACTCTCGGATTTCGCAGAGGCGTAGTGACAGCCTGGAGGAGAGCCTCTCTCAAGGCCGCAAGCCACCTATAACTCGGCGCAGGGCGAGCTTGAGACCCCTCGACGCTGGAGACCACAACCGTCAAGGCGCAGGGTGGAGGCCGAGGAAGCCGGCAAGAAAGAACTCAGAAATCGCGGTGGCGGCGGTGTGCCCGGTGGGAGGCGGCGCTGGGAGGCCCCTCCGAGTCGGCGGCAGGTCACACACGCTCGCGCTGACCATGTCCCACTACTCGACCTCCCTCGGATCGCCCGAGGGGCTCGTCGTGGCCGAAGAGGAGATGGGGCACGAGGACCGATGTCTTGGCCCAACTTCGTCGAGGAGGCCGAGAAGAGCGGGGCTCCGCCCGCACCGGGTGGCTACTTTTGCGCCGCCGTCGTCTCCCACTCCTCCGGAGGAAGCTAGTGACGCCGAGGCTGCGGTCGCCGAGGTCGTGTCCACCGAGGTCGCGGATGCCGGGTGCCGGAGACGCCGAGACCGCGGATGTCGTGTGGCCCGAGGCCCCGAGGCCGTGGATGTCGCCACCCAAGATGTTGGTGGCCCAGGCCCCCAAGACCACAGTGCGGGCCCAAGTGCCCATGTAAATAAAAGTTTATGTTGATTTTGTGTTTATGAAACACTTTTATGTGAATCGGCCCGTCAAGGCTTTATGCTTTTTTGCACTAGTTTTTCCGTTGTCTCTCTCTGTTTCCGTTTGCGCTCGTTACTTGGTTTCGCGAGGATGCTTTGCGTAGAGGGTCGCTTTTAGCCAAAGGTAGGGGAATGCGCGAGCGGTTGTCACTGACCCGTTGCCCTTTTGTAATTGAGCGACCTCCTCGCGGCACTTGGGGGCGTCCTTTATCTCGAGGGCAGCAAGCGGAGGCACCGTGGCGCTTCGGGCGTGGAAGGTAGCCTCGCGGCTCGGCCATCCTCAGCCTCGGGATAATATCTTCCTTTGTCTAAGGGCAGCGAGCGGAGGCACCGTAGCGCTCGGGCGTAGGTAGCCTCGCGGCTCGGCCGTCCTTAGCTTCGGGATGATATCAGCCGTGCCTTTTCCTAAGTATGCGAGCCTTTCGGGAATGTGAAATAGCCAGGAAAGCGAAAAAAGATTTTTCGAGGGTGCTCTCCCAGAGGGTTCCCCCCTTTCTAGCCCCCCCCTCGAGGCTCGGTTTTGGTGAGCCAAAACCGAGTCTCCCTGAGTCCTACCGAGGACAAATTATTGTGACTTGGGAAAAAACGCCCAAGGATTTAATTTTTCTTTAGCGAGGGGCACAAAGTGTGTGTACGACGCTTGGAAATTCTAAGGGTAAAACCGACGTAGCTATTGGATGTTCCAGGCGTTGTTGAGGACCTCGCCAGCCTCGTTGGCGAGCTTGTACGTGCCCAGCTTGAGGACTTCGGCGATGATGAAGGGCCCCTCCCAAGGCGGCGTGAGCTTGTGGCGCCCTCTGTTGTCCTGTCGGAGACGGAGCACCAAGTCGCCTTCCTTGAGGTCTTGGGTCCGGACCCGTTGGTCGTGGTAGCATCGGAGGGACTGCTGGTATCTTGCCGAGTGTAGAAGGGCTGCGTCCCCTAGCTTCCTCGAGCATGTCCAAATAATCCTCCCGAGCCACTTGGTTTCGTGTTTCATCGTAGGCCTTGAGCCTCGGGGACCCGAACTCCAAATCGGTGGGCAGCATAGCTTCGGCACCGTACACCAGGAAGAAAGGCGTAAACCCCGTGGCTCGGCTTATCGTCGTCCTGAGGCTCCAGAGGACCGAGGGGAGCTCCTCCAGCCACCTTTTGCCGAACTTGTTGAGCTTGTTGAAGATCCGAGGCTTGAGTCCTTGCAAATCATCCCGTTGGCCCGTTCCACCTGCCCGTTCGTGCGGGGTGCGCGACCGAGACCGACGATGTGTATCGATGCTCGTCGTAGAAGTTTGAAACTTCGCCCCGTGAACCGGGTGCCGTGGTCGGTGATGATGGAGTTCGGGACTCGAAACGGTGGGCGATGTCGGTGAAGAAGAGCACCGCCTGCTCGGACCGAATGTTGGTGACGGGGCACGCCTCGATCCACTTGGAGAACTTGTCGATGGCGACGAGCAGGTGAGTGAAGACCCCGGGTGTAACACCCCAGGTGTTAGCCACAAGCTAAGCCGTGAGATTGGACTTAAGAAAGTTATATTAGGGATGACCATGATCTCTATCTCACATCCATCTACATCTTCCTTGATCATTGGAGAAGTTTCGTGATTTGTCTTTGCTTGAAAGACCTTATCAAGTGTATGAGTATTTGGAGATTCAACCAAGTCATGCAACCTTGCTCAAATAACTCTACATTAACTTTACAACAAAAGTCATGAAGGGTTCATATTGAGCAAGTGCCTGGAAAATGCTCCTACGGGACGGTTTGCTCTATGTTGGCCCCGAGATCACTTTTGCTTAACCATTTAAAAAGTGCAGCTTAGAGAGTTTACATGCCTGTGCACCCTTAATCAAAGTTGTAGAGAATTTTATAAGGAACAAACTTTGTTTAAGGCTCAAGTCATGAACAGGTGGGCAACATGCTCAAAAAGTGCCCACAAATCAGTTTTGAGCTGCTGTTTTTAGAACTTCGAAAATTTGTTAAGTCTGAAATCGGATGTCGATCGGTTGACGTCTCGCGTTCTCCAAATTTTGTGTAGAAACTTGAGTTGGGCCAAAAATAGAAGTTGAAGGTAATTCATCAAGAAAGAGCATGCCAAAAGATGGAATCATTTCGGCTGCGTTTGACAATGTTTTGGCATGCATTTGTGACTGGTTTTAGCCCTCTGACAGCAGCAAGTTCAAGGCTAATTATCTCCTAATCCGTGGCTCTAATGACTGACTGGCCTTAATCAGAATTGTAGAGCAACATGTGATCAACAAATGACCTTTAAGGCCCATGATCTAATTCGGCCCAGAAGGAGCCCAAAAACTGCCTGGAAACGACGCTCGCCACCTGTTTGGCAGTGGGCCCAAGAGGCGGTACGTGGTCACCATGCACAAATTCGCCTCCTCCATTGCTGCCACCTCGCCCACCTTCTCTGCACCGTGTCGGCCACTTCTCTTGCGCCCCTGCGTCGATGGGGAGAGGCGCAGGAGCGTCCTCCACTCCCTCACTCACTCCCTCGCCCCTCTGCCCTCTCTTTTCCCCTAGCTCGGGCGCTGGGACGCCATCGCCATGGCTGTCGTGCACGCCGAGCTTCGGGATGCCGCTGTTCCCCTGCTCCGAGCCTCCTTTCGCCCTAGCTGCTAGTAGCATCACTTTCTCCTCCACACGCTGACCCTTCCGCGCCCCTCGTCTCGGCCGATTGAAGCACCGGGGCGCCGTAGCCATGGATGCCGCCGCGACATTGCCATGGCCACCATGGCCGAGCTCAGTGCCTCCGCTTCCCTCTGCTCCTCCGTGCTCGATGGCCCAAGCTAAGGGCTCAGCCATCCTCGCCACGTCCTACCGCATGCACTGAGCCACTTCTCCTCCGCCCTTTCGTCGCTGGAGATCCTGTGGTCGCCGCCGCCGTCGAGCCGCCCGCCTCTGCCTTTCTGAGCGCATGACCAGCTAGCGCAGGGCCGTCGTGGCCCAAAACGGCGAGCACCAAGTGGTGCGGAGCACCGTTGCGCCACCGGAACGGCCACCCTCCGCCAACGCCGGAGGCCACCGGCGGAACCGCCGGCGTCGCCTCCTCCATCGCCCTCTCTCTGTTCTGCGTTACAGGAAGAAGAAGGGGCCTCGCGCTCAAATTTGGAAGCTGCCAGGGGGTTAAGTGCGAAGTCCATGACTCATGTGAACAGTATTGCACAGTATGATTTCTCTTTTTCCCGTTTTTCTTTTATGCAATTTTGGCTGAAAGTTTGGAAAATCCTAGTAATTCGTAGAAAAATCGTAAAATAGCCAATGAGGACTTTTTGGAATCCTTGTGAGTAGATCTATCTAGTGGTATAATAATATTGTATGTTTTAATATGAAGTTTATGCAGTAAAAATAGATCTTTGCTCTCTAGGGTTTGTTTTTGCTAAATTCATATCTACTGTTGTGGTGCTCCATTTGAGGTGAAATTTTTGTGGTAGCCTACTGGTAATATGTGTGTACTGTGATAAAAATTTGAGGTTCATTGCATGCAGTTTGGTTGAGTTATTGATTTACCTTGCTTAATGTCTAGGAATTTGATTTAATTGATTAATAATTAAAATAAAAATGTAAAAAATAGAAAATGTGGTTCCACTGTCCTCCTACTATGTTATTGTGATCTGTGTATGCTTAACATGGCCATGCATTGACTAAAAGTATTGAGTTTTAGAATTAACTTGCTCTCACACGCTTTATTGCATTGGCAGTTTGTCTTTTTCGTAGAGATTGCTATACTTATGCAAATGCTATGAGATTTGGATAGTAGACTATTGGTAATATATTTGAGCTACTGTAATTTTATTAGAATTTATGGTGCACTTTTGATATGAGTTACATATATGTCCTTAATCCACTTTGTTATTAAATTAAATAGAAAAGTGCATGATAATAATTTATTTAAGCTTGGTCATCATGTTTTCTGGTGTTTATTTAATATACTCTAACTGTTGGTAACTTTGGTTATGTCTAAATTGATGTTTGAAACATAAGTGAAATATTATTTGCTCTATTTATTCAATTCTAGAGTTTTCTGGACAGGTTTTGGTATTTTGATGATTGCACCTTGATAATGATATTTGTTGTGAAACTTATCTATAACAAAGTTGTAGATAACCCATTCATCTAGCTTGTGTCAAATTTTCATGGCAATAGGCTAAATGGTTTGTGAGTTATGGCTGTGCAATGTTCAGTTTTAGAAATTGCTGCTCTCTGGAATTTGCCTGACCAGATTGGATAAATTGGGTTGTTTGGCTTTGTTAAAGATTGAATCATGCTATGATGATTAAAGTTGATTTGTAGACAATTTCATAAGCTTTCCAGAGTATCTTGTTGCAAGTCATTTGGGGTTGTATAACTCTAGATATGAATTATTTACTCAGTAGTTACATGTATGTCCAGAAATTGATTGATTCTAGTTGTTTGCTTTGTGTGTTGCTAATTATGACTCATGTCTTTATTGATGGTTAAGTAATATACCTGAGAGTTGTGATATTAGTGTCATGTTTAATATGCTTGTTATCTACATGTTTGCATGAGTGTGGATAGCTTGCTCTTTAATGAGCTCATATCGTCTTGTGTGGCTATGCTTGTCTTGTTTTATGAATGTGATGCATCATCTATTGCATTTCTATGTATTTATACACTTGCATCTCTGCATCTCATCTAGGTACGCTAGATGAACTACGTGAAGGACAAGATGTTGGAGTTGAACCCGAAGATGGTGCAAGCTAACTTGACTGACTTTGGGTCTTATTCCGTGCAAGCCCCGAGCATTCTAAGTCTCCCACCCTTTTATAAAATGCAATTGAGTACTTTATATTGTTTGTTGCATTAAGTTATAGGAGTTGGTTGGAAACACTTGCTGCATATATATCCTCTCCTTGTCCAGCAAATTATACCTTGAATCCTATTTAAGTTCAGAATCGAGATAAATGCTTAGCCATGCTTAGACCGGTAGAAGTCGGGTGATTCTCTGTCATCCGCGAGATATAGGTTGTTACTTCTCCGGTCACGGTTGGCTATATGTGCTATCGTGGAAAAGAACCAAGTGTTAAAATAAAAGAAGACCGGGCAGGGGACGAGTGGACCCCTGTCTCGAGTCGATTAAGGACTGGACGCCCAGCGTTGTTTCACTCTTGGTCATGTTGAACGCAGCCCAACACATAGTTGGCCCGACCACAAAGCCAAGTGGCCGCGAAGCTCGGTAGCTCAACTCAAGACGGGAACGCGGGGCGGTGGTTGGGCAATTCAAGGGATAGCGGCATACTAGACCAAGGGCAAGCATGTATAACTGTCCCGGGCGTCGTCCTTGGGTTAGCATGGCTTGAACATCCCGGCTATCCGACTTTCCGGTTTTGCCCGACGTGATAACCGGGGCCGAGCCCGAGTTGTACCAAGAGTAATCTAAGACGACCCCGGCTAGGTCCTCCATGCGGGTGTGTGTTGGGAATACCCCGAGCTCGGTTTGAATCGATTCGAATCGCCGTCTCTCCCGGATAGTGAGAACTTGACCTTGCCTCGGCACCGTAGAACTCACTAAATAATGATGGTTCTAATTTTGATGATGATCATGATGATGGTAATGTTGATAGCTGGAATAAACCTGATATGGTTATTAATGTTTGTATCTAATCAAGTGATTGCTTAGTACAGGTGCTAATCTAGATGAAAGGTTGATTAACAATAATCTGCTGCTAGTATAATAAAATAATGCTCTCATATCATTTATGCTTTTATGCAAAATATTGTCAAGCTAGCTCCACTTATATAAAGCCTTGCATACTCCTTGGTGTCACTTTATTTCTGGTTTATGACGGGTAAGTCTAGCTGAGTACATTCTCGTACTCGGGGTTTATTCCCACTTGTTGTAGGTTGTGATGTATCATGGCTCTTGCAAAATTGGATGGCTCCTACCATAGCGGTGGAGTATGATCATGGGCATGATCCTTCTTATATCTCTTGTCTCTATTGCTTTTGTTGGAATTGACCTTGGTACTGGCATATATTTAAAATTGATTTCAATTACTTTGTTTTCGCTACTTTTGAACTTATGTTGTAATAATTATTTTGCACTCGATGTATATTGAACTACTTCTGAAAAAGGATGTAACAATTGACTTGTTTTGTTGAATCATTACGATCTTGGCTTATATGTTGGTTGGTTTGAAGTCCTTCATGATTTCAAGGACTACCGGGATTATATGGGCTCAAGTGTGAAAATTTAGTCACTTCGGTGATTGTTTTTTATACTTGTGCTCTTATAATTTGGACGGTTCCGTTACACCGGCGCCTTCTTGAGGGGTCCCACTGGTTCAATCCCCACACGGCGAAAAGGCCATGTGATGGGGATGGTCCAAGCGCCCGGCCGGGCGGCAGTGCGTCGCGGCGAGTAATCTTGACACCCTTTCGCAGTGCGTACCACCTCGGGCGTCGGCGATCGCGGTTGGCCAGTAGAACCCCCGTCGGAAAGCGCCACCGACGAGGGAGCGGGGGCGGCGTGGTGGCCGCACGCACCAGGCGTGGATCTTGCGGACGAGGGCAAGGCCCTCCTCGACCGTGATGCATCATTTGTAGGACCCCCAGGGGCTTCACTTGTAGAGCTTGTCCTCAATAACGGCGAAGGACTTTGCTCTTCTCGCGATGCGCCTGGCTCGGTTGAAGTCCTCGGGGAGGACCCCTCGGACGATCCAGTCAAGGTACGGCTTCCTCCAGTCCGGCTTGGGCTCGGCCTCTCGGTCCCTTCCGTCGATCTCCATGACCTCGGCATCCGATGCCGAGGACGTCTCGGAGGCCGAGGGAGCCTCGGATGCGCGGGGGGCCTCGGGCATCTCCCCAAAATGAGGGGGAGGTCGGGGCATTTTCCGAGGCCTCTTCTTGCCCGCCGAGGGCGACAGAGGGAGCCGCGAGGTCTTTGGTGAAGACGTCGGGGGGAACTGGGGCCCTCCCAGCGGTGATCTTGGCGAGCTCGTCGGTGGCTTCGTTGTGCCTCCGGACGACGTGGTTGAGCTCGAGGTCGTCGAACCTGTCCTCCAGGGCGCGTACCGCCCTTGCGAGACTGGTCCATCTTGGGGTCGTGGCAGCTCGAGTCCTTCATGACTTGGTCGATGACGAGCTGTGAGTCCCCTCGGACGTCGAGGTGCTTGACGCCAAGTTCGACGGTGATCTTCAACCCGTTGAGCAGGCCTTCGTATTCTGCCATATTATTCGATGCTGGGAAGTGAAGGCGGATTGCGTACCGCATGTGCACTCGAGGGGGGGAGACGAAGAGAGGCCGGGCGCCGGCTCCAGTCTTCATTAGGGACCCGTCAAAGTACATGGTCCAGCATTCCACCTAAAGCTGGGGTGGTGGTAGCTGAGTGTCGGTCCACTCCGCGAGGAAGTCGGCCAGGACCTGAGATTTGATGGCCTTTCTTGGCGCGTAGGAGAGGGTCTCTCCCATAAGCTAAACGGACCACTTGGCGACCCGCCCCGAGACATCCCGATTTTGGAGGATCTCCCCTAACGGGAAGGAAGAAACCACCGTCATGGGGTGGGCGTCGAAGTAGTGCCGGAGCTTGCGCCAGGTCAGGACCATCGTGTAGAGCAACTTTTGGATCTGCGGGTAGCGGACCTTGGTCTCGGACAAAACCTCGCTGATGAAGTAGACAGGCCTCTGGATCGGCAGTGTGTGGCCCTCCTCCTGTCTTTCGACGATGATGGCTGCGCTGACCACCTGGGTGGTCGCAGCGACGTACAAGAGGAGGGGTTCACCTTCGGCAGGCGGGACGAGGATCGGGGCGCTAGTGAGGGCGATCTTGTTTGTCGAGGGCCTCCTGGGCCTCGGAGGTCCGGGAGAAGCGCTTGGACTTTCTCAGGAGGCGATACAGGGGCAGACCCATCTCTCCGAGCCGCGAGATGAAACGGCTGAGAGCCGCTAGGCAGCCCATGACTCGCTGCACGCCCTTCAGGTCCTTGATCGGCCCCATACCCGTCACCGCGGTCACCTTCTCCGGGTTGGGCTCGATGCCGCGCTTGGAGACGATGAACCCAAGGAGCATGCCTCGGGGGACCCCGAAGACGCACTTCTCGGGGTTGAGCTTGACGTTCTTGGCCTTGAGACACTGAAAAGCGATCTCGAGGTCAGAGATGAGGTCGTCGGACCCTTTGGTCTTGACCACGATGTCGTCGACGTAGGCCTCTACGGTTTCGCCGATGTGGTCGCCGAAGACGCCCTGCATGCACCGCTGGTACGTGGCCCCTGCGTTCCTGAGCCCGAAGGGCATCGTTACGTAGCAGTACAGGCCGAACGGGGTGATGAAGGACGTCGCGAGCTGGTCGGACTCCTTCATCTTTATTTGGTGGTAGCCGGAATAAGCATCAAGGAAGGATAAGAGCTCACACCCCGAGGTGGAGTCGACTATCTGATCAATGCGTGGTAAGGGAAAGGGGACTTTCGGACATGCTTTATTTAAACTAGTGTAGTTTACACATATCCTCCATTTCCCACTCTTTTTTCTAACCATTACAGGATTAGATAACCACTCGGGGTGGAACACCTCCTTGATGAATCCGGCCGCCAAAATCTTGTTCACCTCCTCGCCGATGGCCCTGCGCTTCTCCTCGTCGAATCGGCGCAGACGCTGCTTCACCGGTCTGGACCCGGCCCGGATATCAAGGGAGTGCTCGGCGACATCCCTCGGAATGCCTGGCATGTCCGAGGGACTCCACGTGAAAATGTCGATGTTTGTGCGGAGAAAGTCGACGAGCACTGCTTCCTATTTGGGGTCAAGGGAGTCACAGATTTTCACCGTCTTGCCGGTTGAGGTGGAGGGGTCGAGCGGGACCTCCCTCACCCCGTCGGACGGCTCGAAGGTGCCGGCATGGCGCTTGGAGTCGAGAGCCTCAGAGACGGCCATGGCCTCGGCGTGCTCGATGGCCTCCACGTCGCAGTTGAACGCGTGCTCGTAGGAGGAGCCAACGGTGATGACGCCGTTGGGGCCCGGCATCTTGAGAAGGAGATAGGTGTAGTTGGGGACCGCCATGAACTTCGCGTACGCGGGACGTCCGAGGATGCCGTGGTAGGTTCCTCGGAAGTCAACCACGTCGAAGGTGATGACCTCCTTGCGGTAGTTCGATGGCGTTCCGAAGACGACGGGGAGATCGATCGGCCCGAGGGGCCAAGCACGCTTGCCTGGCACGATGCCCTGAAAGGGGGAGTTGGAAGGTCGGAGGTGCAGACGCTCCATCCCCAGTAGGCTGAGGGTTTCGGAGTAGAGGATGTTGAGGGCGCTGCCGCCATCCATCAGCATTTTCGTGAGCCGAACGTTGCCGACGACGGGGTCCACCACGAGCGGGTATCTCCCGGGGTTCGGCACGTAGAGCGGGTGGTCGTCGATGCCATAGGTGATGGCGTCGGCCGACCACGGCAGGTACTGTGGCGTGGCGGGGCATACCGAGAACACCTCTCGGCGCTCGCGCTTGATCTGGCGCGGGGAGTGGTTCGCCGGGAGGCCTCCGATGACCATGAAGACATCGTGGACTTCCGAGAACTCGTCACCCCTGCCTTCGTCCTCCTCCTTCTTCCTCTTGTCCTCGGGCGGGGGAAGTTTCTGGTAGAACCGGCAGGCCAAGTCACACTCCTCCATGGTGTGCTTGACGGGGAACTTGTGGAAGGGGCATGGCTTGAGCATGTCGTCGAACGCCCCGGGCCCCGGGGCCTCGGGGTGCCTTGCGGTCGGCCGCCCGCGATGAGGTCATCCTCGGAGCCTTCCTCCTTCTTGCCTTGCCTGCTCCTCCTCCGCTTGCCCCTTTTGTTCTTCTTCTTTCTCACGGGCGGCTAATGCGTCGGCTCCTTCATCATCCTGCTTCCCTTTGTTGTTGGGCACCGCGGAAGATGGCCCCCATCCTTCCTCGCCGGAGGCGAAGTTCGTGGCCACCTCGAGCGGCTCGTTGGCGTGGAGGCATCTTAAACCCAGCTCGTGGACCAGCTCCTTGCAGGTGTCCCGTCTAGGAACGCCATTGATAATGGCGGTGCCGGCCACGTTGGGCGGCGCCGGCCACGTTGGGCAGCTCGGTGCACTTCTTGGAGAAGCGGCGGATGAAGTCGCGGAGTGACTTCGTCGGACTTGGCGGCAGCTACGGGGTCCCAGGTTCCCGGGCGCACGTATGTGCCTCTAGAAATTTCCCACGAAGACCTTGACTAGGTCGGCCTACCAAAGATCGTGCGGGCGGGGAAGGTGCTCCAGCCATGCCCGAGCGGCACGCCCAGATGAAGAGGAAGATGAGCCTGTCGTCGTCCGCCCCGCCTAGCTGGCAAGCCAGCGGTAGTCGTTGAGCCAAACCTCGGGGTTCGTTTCTCCAGTATTTGGTGAGGTTGGCGGGATGGCGGAACCGAAACGGGAACCGAAAGCCGCGGATTGCCTGGCTGAAGGCGCGATGCCCCGGGGTCCGCGTCGTCGTGGTCCTCGTCGATGTCGCGCCCCCGCCACCCCGCATGGCTGGCGGTCTTGTTCGTCCCCGCGCTCTTGCCTCCCTCACGATGTTGCGCGCTGGTCGCCGCCGCTGAGGCTACCGCGTTGTCTTGATGCGCCGCGAGCCGGCCTTCGCGGGATCCTCGTGGGACAGAGGCCTCGCTTCCTCCCGGGATGCCCATGGGGTTCCTCGTCCTTCGAGCGAAGGCGTGAGGCTGAGCTCTCGCCTGCTGGGCTGGGCGGGCGCGGTCTCGATGTAGCCCCGCATCTGTCAAGGGATGCGGCGCCCTTCCGAGGTGGAAGGCCCCGGCATTGCTCGGAGGAGTAAGGGCTGCTGCGGCAACGCTCGCTCGCTTTCGCTGGAAGACGGAGGATGCTCTCCCCCCCTTCGTCGTTGACGATCCATCCTCTCGTGGACGCCGCGGGCGCTGGGCTGCCGTGCCGCGGGCTCGTGTTGAGCACGTAGCGTTGCCTTGCTCGAGCTGCGTCGATCTTCCGCCTCAGCTAGAGATGGTCGTGGTCGAGCTTGGCCCTAAGGTCGCGGATCTGCTCCACGGTGTGTCGGTGCGGCTCGCGAGGCGTGGCTGCCGCATCCTCCGCCCTTGGAGTGGCTGGGCGGCGGGGTCCGTCGCTCTTGACCCGGTGGACGGGAAGCACTCGATCCACCGGGTCGCGACCACCGGGCGGTCCCGCGGCATGCCTAGGGTCGCGATCCCGATCTCCGCTGCCGCTGCCGCCTTTCGGGCGCCGAGGTCACGAACTTCCATGTGGAAGCATTCGCGCGCCGGGTCGTATATGTCGTCCGGGAGTCGAGTCGGGGTAGCCGGTGTAAGGCGGCGTGCTCCGGGGACGAACCCCTCGGCTCCGTGATCCCCGGTGATAGCGCCGGATCGGGTGGATGTAGCGCGCGCCGCAGTAGCGCCGCTGCCCCTCCTGCCTCGACGTACTCCTCGGGCGTGGGTTGATCCGCTGGGGACGCCCGTGTCGGGTGTTCTCGTGAAGCGCCGTCCGATGGCGCGGATGCCTCCTCCGGGCTCCCATGGTGGTGGAGACCAATGCTGCGCACGTAGCGCTAGCCGCTGGCCATGCCAAACGGCCGGGCGTGGTGACGACGGCGGCCGAGCACCTCCACAGAGGTGTCGCCTTCCGCCGCAATGCCGCGAGGTCCTCCTCTAGACCGCCGGCATCATGGTGCGTCCGTCGTGCACGGCGGGAGCGAAGCGCCGTGGCGCCTCCCTGCGCCGGGCCGGTGATGGGTCCGCCGGGGCCTGCCGGGAGGTTCCCGAACTCCAGCCGGGAGGAGCTCCATGTCGCATCGACTCCGGTCGACACGAACTCGAGCTCACCGAACCGGATCAGGGTCCCCCCGCCCAATGGGCCGGGTGGAGGAAAGTTGGGGCGAAGCCGCCCCGAGGTGTCGACGATCTGGCTGGCCATCCGGAGGTTCGGGCGGAAAAGAGGTGAAACACGCACAGCCCCCTACCGGCGCCAAACGGTCGGTGCTAGAACCGGTGGCCCTTGCCCCGACGAGTGAATTTGAGGTGCGTGCTCCCAGCTCCGGATGGTGTGCAAGATGGACACAAGGGTTTATACTGTTCGGCAAAATGAAGGCCCTACGCCCAAAGGGGATGGGGAGAACTTGTATTATCTTGCACCGGCGCTTGTAGGTAGGGTGTACAAGCAAAGGTGAGAGAGGGACCCAGCCCCAAGTCTCGTGGTGATTGAGTGAAGTGCCAATATCGAGCTTGTGGGTGCGTCTATGTGAACCTGTTGTCTACGGGCCCCCGCCTCCCCCTTTATAGCCGTAAGGGGGGTACGGAGTTACATAGAGTTGCCGTATGTGAGAAGCTGCTCTTTTCCTGGTTCAAGGCCTCGGAGCCCGCCGCCATCCTTACGCCGAGGCCACGGGCGTGGGCCCTTGCACTTTGCCGGGCGCTGGGGGCATGGGTGTGGTGCGAGGAGTCGCATCCCCCCTGTCGACGGCCGACGAAGGAGCGGATGTCCCCGTAGGGAGTTGATGGAGAGGCCGGGGAGTCGTATCTGTCCCCGATGGCCTTATGGCCAGTAGCTTTGACTCGCCCCGTCCCGAGGCTCGGAGGGCCTCGGCGCCCGTCGCCGCACGCGGGGTGGATGGCACAGGAAGAGCCGTCATCGGGCAATCGCCGCCCATCCCGGGCTCAAAAACCCGGGAGGCACTGTTGCTTGACCGCGCCCTACTTGGCCCGGACTCCGCACGGGATGATGCCGGGTGACGACCCTTGGCTTGGCGGCCGCCGCCGGCCTCGGTGACGTGACTGTCGAAGGGTTAGACAACACGCAGTGCCCCACAAAGGGCGTGCATGGCCTCCACCGTGGAGGATAACGTAATCCCCGAGAGTCGTGACGGACGGCCCCCATCCCCGCCGGGGGATAGCGTTACTCGACAAGTACATGTGGGAAGGCGGGCGGTGGATATACGTCAAGTCGAGGCCCGGTTTGACCAGGAAGTGGGCGCGCCCGTCCCGAGGCCCGGCCGCCAGGGGCTCGGGCGAGGCGGAAGACGCCGCTTCCGAGGCCCCGGCGCCGGGGCTCGGCCGAGGCGAAGAATGGATTCCCGTCCGAGGCCCCGGCCCCAGGGGGCTCGGGCGAGGCGAGAATTGGCTCTCGTCCGAGCCCTTGGCGGGGTGGGCTCGGATGGGCCAGAGGCCGCACGCTTGCTCTTGTGCCCCGGCGTCGTGGCCCAGCTAGAGCCGCGGGAGGTCCGTTGGGTCGGGCTTTGCGTTTGTTGGGCTTTCCTTAGGGGGCCCTTGTTTTGGTCCCCGACAACATGCAACACAGTAACACGGTGGCTTACCCCTCATTACGGCGACGCCTGCGGGGCTGAACGCTTGGCAAGCCCTTCGCCGACCTCTTGCCGTGGTCCATCCCTAGTGCAAAAGTGATGAGGGAGATGAGAAGAAGAACTGGGAGATGGGCTAGGATTTCCGTGAAGGTGGAGTATCCCTTCTCGCCGGCACGCCCTCTATTTACAGGCGGCTATCATAGAGAAAGACGGCGAATGGGAATCGCCGCACAGCTACGCGACAGATTGCATTTCCCCACAACTGGAAAGTGCCATCATTACGGCCACGACCGAAGTCGAACCGTCGCGGCACGTTCTCCAGTAAGGATATTTTGGACTTCGTGCCGGGATGTTCATTTTTGCCCCTCTGACAAGGCGGGGCTATCTGGGCCTTCGTTTTGGGCACCAAGCCCATTTAGGTGGTTTCTCCACCCTAATCACACTGTGGGTTGTCAAGGGTTTCACATCTTTTTCTAAAAAAGATAGTTTATAACAGTGTTTATTAAGTTTTTTCAAAAAAGCTCATCATAACATGATTCTCATCTTCTACCAACCTTGGGGACTACGTGGGCCCTCGTCACTTGGCAGTGACTAGGCCTGTTCCTAGTACGGGTTCTGACCCTTACCATTTAATTTATAGCTTTTCTGAAAAGCTAGTTTCTGCAACTAAACCAATGATATCTGATATCATATGCTACTCTGGACCCACGTCTCTAGACATAAGCTGCTTTTTTTCTTTTTTCTTGAGCAACATGCATCTTTCAATAAAACCTGTACTTAACAGCTTCAGAGGTCGACCTTCTCTTTCAACTGGTTGGCTCCACATCAAACTGGTCGACTCTTCACCAAACTGGTCGGCAAGTCGACTAAAAGCTTCAATTTTGCAAGACTACAGTCTGAACTGGTTGGCAAGCATCAAGACAGTGTTTTTCCTTAAGATTCATGGTGCTTGGGGACTTGCTGTGGGAGTGTAGACCCCTATACCCTCATGGCTCGCATTTAGCCTCGCCAGACAGGGCAGCCCAGTCCACAAGACCAAAACCGATCGGCCTCTTTGGCCTGGTCGGAGTCCCAGACGGACAATCAAGAGTTGCTTGTCATGCAAGGCAATTAGTCGGTTAGGAAACCAACTGTATCCTAGTTAGATACGATCTGTTTGTAATCGACCACCTCAGGATCCCAGGATCTGTAACCCTGCCCCTCGGGCTATATAAGGCGGGCAGGGACCCCCTCAAACGTATTCTTTTTTCCAATAATAAAAGAGCAGGACATAGGGTATTACGCATCTAGCGGCCCGAACCTGGGTAAACCATGTGTGCTGTTCTTTCTGTTACGTCTTGCTTGTAATCTAGAGCGTGCCTCCACCGATAAATCACTATCGTCGGTATACCCGTGGTAGACTGCCACCGATATTTCGTCGATAGGAGGTATACGGTATGGTGTCATGACTACTAATACTTCAGAGTCATTCAACAAAGTATTCAAGGGTATCCATGCTGTCCCGGTGTCAGGTATTGTAGAATACACGTTTAGAAAGTGCAATGAGTATTTTTTAATCAATGGAATATCGCTAATGTGTGCAAAGAGAAATGGGGTAGAGCAGGAAGGGAGCACTTAGCTCTTTCGGAGACGATAGCTTCCAACCAGGTGGGCGAACCTTATGGTCCTTCAAGGCTAGTGTACAACATAAGGTCAGCTGGAGGAACAAATCCCGGTGGAGAGAAGTACGGGGGTAGGAACTATAGGGTTGACCTTGAGAAAGCTGAATGCACAAGTTGCATTCCATAACTGTTCCATGTGCCTTGCTCACATGTCATTACTGCTTGTAAGTGCAGAGGTTTAGACCATGAATGTGATAAGTTCATGTCTCCTCTGTACCTATTGTCAAACACTCTTAAAGTTTGGGAATCCAGATTCGAGCCATATCTAGATCTGTCCCAATGGCCAAACTATTATGGATTGGATTATGTTCCCGACCCGGACCTTCTAAAGACGAAGAAGAGTAGAAGGAAGAAGAAAATACTACGTGGAGTTGTGGATGCATCAAACGGATATGGTGATGATATGTATGGGACTGGAGATTTCGAAGAGGCACCAGGAAAGCTTCATTGCTCCAAATGCCATAAAAGCGGACACACCACTGCCACCCATAGAAAACGTAAGAAGTCCAAATCGGGGAGGCGGATAATGGATAATGGAAACATTAGTACTTCCGTGTCTTCCAACGCATATACGATAGGGATTATGTGTGTTTATTTCTCTTAAGTTGTTATGCATGAATATATAACATGTTTTATTTACTTTATGTATGCACTAACCTTGTGATTTGCAAATTTGCAAGATG